>CM035803.1:18746265-19151265 GCA_020466265.1 Siphamia tubifer | reverse complement strand
TCACCATCTCTGGCTGAGAGGAAACATTCATACATATCAAGCTCTTCTTTGAAACTTGTCAACAGTAGATCAGATGTTTTTGACACTACCACGCACTGAAATAGTACTTTATAATAATCCTCCTCTGTGTAATCTCCGTCATGTGGAAATACTGACCACACCCAGTACATCTGAGGATAGAAGATAAAACAGTAATAAAGCAGCAGAGTTTAGTCAGACTTCCTTTGTTCTGCGTGGAACGAAAATGTGTAACTGGTCTGAAACACAAGAGGACACAATCTCCAACACCAGACAGCCCATGATAAGTTGGAAGTGAATAGCATCACTTTGCACTGTGGGTTTATATAATTAAATAAAATATTATTCTGTCCTTAAATTGTTTTGGATGACAACAGGCTGGGATTATTTTGCAACTTTCTTGCATTTGAAACCTGGTGTGCAATAACCCCCCCCCCCCCGCATAATTTAGAAATGAGGTTGACACCCTTGACATTCAGTAGAGATGTCCCGATCAGGCTTTTTTGTTTGTTTGTTGTATCGTGGACAAGCCCGATTTATGAAGTGTATCAATAACAGTGCAGACGGCAGCTTTAGCCAAAATTGCTAGTATCCTGCTGTAGTCCCTGGCCCGATGACAATAAAAACAATCTAGTACAACACATTATTTTTTAAAAAAGACAGTTCAGATAGCTAAGATACAAGATAAATCAATAAAAACAATAGGATATTTTTGCTTGATCAGCAGATCCGAGTCCAGACCCAATTCTTCTTAAATGAAAAGAGACTAAACAGATCCAGGATGTTCCTTTGTTTTATTCACCTCATTGTTATTTTTCAGCCTCTCCCATTAAAAATCATGACATCTACAGACGTCAATGGCAGCCAGTGAGTTAAATCAGGTCTTAATAACCAATACCAATCGAGTCTGAAATCACATAATTGGCCCTGATTTCCAATACATGCTCAGATTTGGACATCCCTAGTATTTAGTAAAATACTAATTACATAAAATGTTCTTCGTTTAAAGTGGAAAGTAACATGGGGTCAACAGAAACAAAATCACAAAAAACTTTCTCTAGGGGGAAAAAAAAATACTCCGTGTATAATGTATTTATAATAAACGTATCTACCCCTAAAGCACCGAAATATAATCCTATTAAAAGTGAATCTGAAATATCATGTGTCCTTTAAACAATAAGGTAGAGCCAAAACACTGAAGTAAAAACACTAATCTAATCACGTTTAGGGCTGTGTCATTATATCTGTAAGTAAACAAAGGGCGTCAGAGTTGTCAAGGCAAGTGCTCGTTATGATATAAGTGCAATTCAGTGGGTGGTTAAATGATGAATAACATGGTTGGAAAGTTAAATAATCATCCAAAACAGTCACAATATGCATTTTTTTAATCAATTTAATGGGTCAGGACAATTAGAATAGACTCTAAAGAAACTCAATGGCATGGTTAGTTTTCATCATATGTAATATATTTACTATTAACACCTAGGAAATATATGTAATCTTTTAAACTTAACAGTAAATGAGAGCTAAGTGAATCAGAGAGTCTTGAAGCTCCACATGTAACTATTTAGAAATGTCCAGAGTCAAACCTAACATGGCCTCTCACTAAATTAGCACATCTGCAAAATGTTTACCTGGCTGGTTTTGCAGAAAGGGCACCATAGTAGTGATGAGAAAAAGCCCAAAAGAGAATGCACCTAAAATATTTTATCTGCGCAACAATAACCGAATAACTATTATAAATGTACTGTATTTGTATTTACCTACTGTTCTCTTTTTACTAGTCATCTCTTAACTTTAACCCAGACTTTTTTTCTCTCGATTTAACCTTTTTTAAGTGATTTATCACTATTTATTACACTGTTATCCTCTCCGTTTTGCTTTTTTTTTTCAACTAAAATCAGCTATTGTCCCACATTTAATCTAGTAATCATGTAGATGTTCATTAAAACTCAGATTAAAGTTTAGGATTATTATATCGAAAATAGAGAAAACTCAAGAACAAGTGAGTTTTTCAGCAAAGACATAAACACTTAACATAAAATCAAGTGTCTCCATCCACTGTCATGGAACCAACTCCATGGGTTTTTACTGGTGACTCTTTCCATGTTTCCACCTTCACTACAGAGCCTCTCAATGTCCAAATGGGTCATATTTCATGACCATGAAAAGATGACAAACTGTATTTTAGGGCAATTATTTACCAGTATTGATAATGGTTAGTGGTTATTAAAGTTATTAAACATTTTAGATTTTGGTCACCAGTGGGTGTTAGGGTCTTTATGGGTTGAATCGCCTAAAATATGCCTCTGGAAGCAGATCAGTTTAATTAACAATAAATAGAAATGGCAAAACAGGGAAAAAGGAGCTTGTGTACTGACGAGTCCACACACCTCAGGCTTACATTCCTGAATGTGTCCAGACATGAGATAAGAACAGCAGGCTGAGCTCAGCACTTATTACCCCATCAATAAGACGTGGTTTACTGCAAAACGTGAAAGCTAGCGTGGGCTACTATTACCAGCTGGGATAATAACAAAAACTGAAAGGAAGGGTAGTTTTTACTCATTTCAGGGTTTGAGATATATGTTATGTATCTGAAATAATTCACTAAAAACAGCCAAAGCTGATGTAAAAAAAAAAACTGTTAAAAATCTACCACACGCTGGGCTGGTGGGGGGTTTGTTCAGAGCCTGGTTAGGGAGCAGGGTTAATGGGTTTATTCAGGGAAGCAGGGGCCCAGGGTCTAAGGGTGACTATAAAAGGCTTAAGGTGAATAAAGCTGGAGTTTGAGCAAAGTTCGCACGTCACTCGATTTCTGAAACTCTGCAGTCTGCAGTCATGCCACGACACGCAGCTTCCTTTTACTGATCAGCTCTTTGGGCCATGAATTTTAATGGAACATGTCCTTGTTTATCCCTTTTTAAAAAAAAACACACACACATCAGCATTCAGAAAGAAACTAAGCTATTGTTCAGAAACTAAACCTAAACAAACCTTATAAATGAAGGACCATAAACAGAGCAACTACTTGTATTATTAACGCTGCAGTGATCGATGTTTTAGTGTCATTGACCAAAGGTTTTAGAATTCCCTTTCGGCATGTTGTTAAGCTGAAACAATGAATCCATTAATTGACTTGAATGGTTTAACAAAACTATTGAATAAAAGCTTTGTTTCTTTAATTTCACTGCTGCTAAACACTGGTTCCTCTTTTGTGTTCCTTTTATTGTGATGCACATGGCACCAAAATAAACACACTCACAGACTCCTTTTTGGTTTACTACGTTTTTGGTTGGTGTTTCAACTGGTTCTCGAATAAAGGACAAGTTGTATTTGTCATAACCATTAATCGAATCAAAGAAAAATAATCAATAAATTAGTCAATTACAAAAATAATCCATAGTTGCAGCAGTACATATAAGTGGTCTCAGATGACGTGAGCCTTCAGTGTCCTTCCCTTTGTTTCCAGGCTGTAGAAAATCTACCCAGTGACGTCCCATTTTTGGCTAATCTCAGACAGGTGGGGGGTGTTATATATGTGACTGACGGACAGCTGCAATGACCAATAACTGATCAGGTTCCATCAGACACAACCTGGACATGACTCTATTGCTAGTGTTTCAAGGTACAGTAGAACAATTAGCACAGTTTTTCCATAACAGCATCAAACATTAGGTTAGCTATATATTTAGCATTTACTCTGTTGATTTCAATCGGGGGGGGGGGGGGGCAAAAAGAAGGTGTGTATTTCAAGTTCTGGCATTGTTTCATTTATTTCACCTTTAACAGTAAAGTTACAAATATTGTTTTCAGTTATTATATACTGTAAGTATTATTAGTATTATTATTATACAATAATCTTTCAATATAACTATCTATAGTATATTATGATTGCCCCCTGAAAAAGGGGTGGAAGATCTAAGTCAAGAATCAAGATTCATTCAATTCAATTCAATTCATTTTGCATATGCAAGGATCACAAAACGAGATTTCAGTTTGACCAACCCCTCCCAGGCTGATCGGCATGCAGCCACGGCGCTACTTTCAATATCAATCACTAATCGATCACAAAGATTACTTATCGACAAAAGGAAAAGGAAAACAGCAGCAGATGCACAGCAAGCACATATCTCCTTTAACAACACATTACTCAAGGTCGATGAGTTGGGACTTTTTCGATTACACACAAAATGATCACATGGTATAAACAAGAGATAAAGGTGCATTGTAAGTGACTGAAACTACATTGTATTCAGTCATTGTGCATTACAGTAACAATGTGAAGTAGAATTTAACAAAACTGGAGGGAAAGAAATCAATTCCTCCCAGTGTGACGACATACACAGCTGGATTGCGTCTAGTGCTTGAGTGCAAGTTTGTATACACTGATAATAATAATAATACGGATGATGACACATGTAGCATATTCAGTGTTTATCTCAAAATGTGGTTTTTCAACCAAACATTTAGAATTACCTGAGTTGTCAAACACCAGCTGCTGACAGTTTGAAGTCCTCCAGGGGCAGCTGAACACAGCCCCTCTCTCCACAATTTTGCTGGTGTCCGAAGTGTTAGCCCGAGGAGCTCCAACCAGAACATCAGACCTGACAAAAAGAGCAAAAGGGACAATTTTATATATATTCTATCAAATGTTCTACCTCTCCATCTGTGCGTAGCCTTAACTACTCTATAGCACAAACTTAATGCATGGTGTACATGAGCTGCACAATATATTGTTTGAGCATCAGCATCACAATGTATATGTGCGCGATAGTCACATGGCAGATCCTGCAATGTAGTAGACAAGTGAGATCAATATTTTCTCATCTAATTTCAAAGGTGCTTGAAACACTGAGCACATCATAATCATTCTGAACCAGTTTGGAGTGAGTCACTGGTAACAACACTGAAAAATAAGCAATGAACAAGAGAAAAATCACCCAAAACCAAGGCTCAGTGCCAGAAAGAAAAGTAACATCAGTTATGTGGAATTATTTCAGCTACAAGAAGGAGGATACTGAGCCATATTTTCTTAGTTGACCACTAATCTGTTTGACCATTTGCATCACCGGCACCACACAGCGGTTATATACTCCTGAGTATTTTTTCATATCACATATCGCAGGATTTAGAAAAAAAAAAAAATCAGAATGTCAGTTTTTTCTAATATCGTGCAGCCCTAATGGTGTATGTTTTATTTGGTGTACTTGTTTATCTTTGCAGTTTATATGTATGCACATTATTCAAGTAAGTGTCAATCAATCCATGGGGCCAGCTGTCTTTTTATTACTCTTATTCATGTAATTTTTGCCTTGTAAAATTTTTTTTGTTTTTGTTTTTACTTTCAGCTCAATATGATCTGTTATATACCTTCTGCTGAGCTCTTGCAACCCATTTCCAATGCAGTTTTTTTAAGCAAATGGAAAATAAATGTATTCCTGAAAGGTAAACTGTCAGAAAATGATAATGTGAAAAACACTGCATATTTTCACCATGATAGAATAAACGTGATGCTCAATAAAAGAAACATATTACCAGTCAGTTGTGGAGCACTGTAGAGGAAACATAAAATGTCATCCATAACAGGATAGATTAATTGGGTTCAGGTCATAACTGACTAAGTAATGCATCACATCACAGAATTAGGTAATTTCACTGCATTTTTTTGCAAAACACATAAACCTTTCTGTGGTTTGGCAAACAAGCAAATGAGTCATACTCAGGTGCAATGAGTAAAACAAACAAATAAGCCAAGCAAATACCACAGCTGGACACACTTCAGTCTACATCAAGATAAAGCTAAGCACTGATCAGTTAATGCACCCATCACTTTTATCCCTTTTTAATTCAGGAGCCAAATTCTGTCCAATATGATCTCAAATGGGCCAGACCAGAAGAATAATAATAGAGGAAGGAATGTAACATGTTCACATGTACAAAGTATAACAAGAACAACCTGAAATTTCTGAAGAAAAACAAGAACAAGTTAAAGAATATTCTCTCTCAGTTGATCATTTACACATGTGTATTATAACTTCCAGTGAGATCACAGTGGATCGACAAATACACAAAACTTTTAGCAACAGGTGGGGTATTGTTAAACTACACTTCTCTTATGACATTTGACGTTATTCATATTTGTTTACATTATTAACATTTATTGTGAAAGGACAGTTTGCAGTTTAAAAAACTGTTTTTACACTACAGAAGAGGGAAAAAAAACAGTTTTTATTATTTCTGGATTATGTTTTTTGTTTGTTTGTTTTACTTTAGGTCATATTGGCCTGAATGTGGAACATTAACTGAGATTATTATTGACACTCTTCGGTGTAATTTTTGAATTTCACAAAGTCATCCCACAGGCTAGATTGGAGAGTTTGGTGGGCCGTATGTTTGACTCTAGGTATTAGAAAGGCTCCATCATCAGCAGCATCATTGTGGAAACAACAAATGAGGAGTTATTTTACTGAGGCTTTTGTAGAGATTGATTGGTTTCACTGAAACTGTGACAGTGAACAGCTGTGTGCTCTCGATGTAAACAAGAGCACACAGCGCTGTTACACAGCATAGAGTAAAAAGATTATTTTACTTGCAGAGGTGTAACTAGGTTTATCTTCCCAATTTAGCTGTAGGCAAAGGATCTGGTCAGAGGATTAAAATGCAAAGTGGGAGGAAAAAAATTAACCATGTAAGCTCCGTGGGGATTTGGATCTGTTAAGATACCATTATAGGACACCACTAATTTAGAAGCAATCAATTATATTGACTGCTGATGCTGTTAGGGGTTGTAATCTCTCACAACAGTCTGTGTGTAACGAAAATAGTTGAGCTCAATTTTACATCACTTTTTTAGCACAGTGTTAATTTTCTAGTATGCAACAGAATATATAACAAACTATATTCAGTTACTTGTGCATCTAATTAGACGTTTGTCGCTGATGAAAGACCTATTGATCCGCTGTGGTCGCCAGTGGACGAAATATGCCAGGGACGCTGTTGCCAGGGACAACTCGCACCACTCACACACACCCATACAGATTTCATATGAGGCCGAGTTCAGGGGAGGTCAGAAAAATGCTGCTCGGTTTCTTTATTTTTTTTCTCCCTTTCTATCTCATGTATTTCAGCACTTTGAGCTCAAATTTGAACCAGAACATGCACGAAAACTCACCAAATTTTGCACAGACTTCAGAAGTGTGAAAAATTGCGAGTATATATAGGTTCATAAAAATCAGTAAAGAAATGTGTCTACAGCGCCCCCTAGAAAAGTGAAAATAGTTTGTATTAGGCCAGATCACACCCTAGTGAAGTTAGAGCTATGAAAATCGGTACATATGTTCATCATGTGATGATGAACAAAAAAACCTTATGATGGCCACGCCCATAAACCAACAGGAAGTATTGGATTTAAATTTTGACAACTTTGAGTCATGAATTTGCGCTGTCATCGGAATTTAACGAACTCCTCCTTGGCCGTTGGGTCAAATGAGCTGAAAATCGGTGAACACAATCTAGACAAGTGGGACATCACAAGTTATGTAGTTGAATGTAGTTTTTGTGCTACGACGTCGCAAAGTTTGTGAACTTTTCGGGAAAAATTACCACTACATAATTTGCTTCAGCTAGGACATACAAACACCGATTTGGCTGAAATTTCACACAGATGTCCATGTCGTGGTTCATCCATTTAGCTAAAGACATTCTGATTTTGTACTATAGCGCCCCCTAGACATGTACTTTTATTAAAATGGGATTAGCTCGGACATACAAACACCAATTTGGCTGAAATTTGACACAGACGTCTATCTTTAGGGTCTACACCTGTTTATCAATAGAAATTGCGATTTTACTCTATAGCGCCCCCTACAAATTTGCTTTTACTAAAATAGCTGTAGTTCAGACATACGAATATAGATTTGGCTGATATTTGACTCAGTTGTCAGTCTCGCAGTTCTACACCCATTCAACACGCAATATTTCAAATAAGTCACTCTATAGCGCCCCCTACATATTTATACAAAAGCGTGTGTTTCTGGCAGTATATTGGAGCCTGCCCATGGTAAGCAGTCGCATGGCCTTTGAGACTGCTTGCAGTTTTAATAAAGACTTTGAAGCCACTGATGATAACAGTTCTTCTATTGTAGCTTTGAACTGAAAACATGAAAACAAACAGGTGCATGTTCAAAGTTATATAGTTAGATATAGCAGAACACATCTGGTTATATCTGGAATAAATGGAAAGGAGGTGTAAGACTACTTGCAGCTAATAAATGAACATGATGGTGGAAAAATATGTAACAGACATGTGAAACTATTAAAAAAAATATCCAAATACATGCATTAAGGGATAGTTTAGCATTAAAAACAACTCAAGAAACCCCTAATCATGTCTTATTTCATTATCTTATTGCAGCCACAGGCCTCTTATACTAATTTTTATGACTCACTTCAGTGAACATTTATGGAGGAGTCTGTTTAACCACACCTTATACTTTATGTTTACACCATCTACTTATAAACAAAGGCAAACAGAATATCCTGATCAGTACTTAAAAGACAATCTGAGATCTAATTCTGCTCTTTTCAGATATTTACTTACTTTACACTAATTTAACTATTATTTTGAGGTAACATTTCAAAGCATGTTAGCCAAACTACTGCATTACAACATATTACTAATAACAACTACATTAGCATGGCAGTGAACGCAACCTTCCTAATTATCATCATGTGTGACTGAAACCGTACTTTTGGTTGTTTGGAGGCTTAAAGAAGTCCACCGAGAAGCCGAAATAGCTTCGCTCTGGTCCGGAGAACACGGAGGGTTTGTCAACGTCCAGGTTGAATGAGCCACAGTGGTGGAAGTGCAAACAGAACAGGGCTAGCAAACCGAAAACTGTCCGTCGTCCTGCCATGGCTGTCGGGATGAAGACCTCCGCAGGACAACTGGGGATGAAAACACCGACGTGGGAGAGGATGACACTCGGTTAGCTAGCGTCCGGGACAGTCCTCAACGATGTATCCGCCGACTGCGCGTCCTCAAGCCCGTTCAAATCACAGTCTTCCTTACAGACCCTCTCCTCCTGAGCCGTAAACGCAACACGCAGTCGTACAAGTGTTACATTGACATTTCTGCGGTTTGTAACGGAAGCTGTCGGCTGTTACGGCCCCGGTCCGGTCTGGTTTAGCTGATTTAACCGACAGGAACACAAACACGGTAAACTAGCCCAGGGAGAGGCCGTGTGTATGGGTGTGTGTATGTGTATATGAGTGTGTGGAAGTGTGTCATCGCAGAATCGCTAACATTCAGGAAAGTGGCAGGAAAACAAACGTTACATCCGGAAATGCATTTTCAAAATAAAAGCACACATAAAGACAAAATAGAAAATACACCAAACATGCCTTTCATGTCCTGTGTATAAATCTTATATTTAATCCATGAAGACACAGTGCTAAATCTGAGGAACTTTTCAAATTGCATTTTCTCTGCACTTAGTCATTCTTGTGTGATTTCTACCATTTATTACAATATTATCCTCTGTATTTTGTTTTTTTCAGTGAAAATGAGGTATTTTCCAATATTCATCTCAATATTCATTAAAAAAAAACTCACATTAAATTTGAGGCTTCTTAAACCAAAAATGGAGAAAACTGAATAAAAAGTTTCTCTTTCGACAAATATATCAATATCAATAACTCATAAAATAAGTGTTTCCACCCACTGTCATTGATCCAATTCTATGGGTTTTTACTGGTGAATCAATGTGAATCACTATGGATGATGACCATGAAAAGATGAGAAATTATATTTTACATTAATTATTTAAATAGGTCTATCAATAGATTTAATGGTAATATATTATTTTGGTTGCCAGTGGCCGTCTGGGTCTTTATGAGTTAATGAAGTTGAAATAATCTTATTTTTTTATTTACTTACTTAATTGCTAACTACTCTTTTACTACTCTTGGTAAAAATGGGTACAAATTGATGTACTTTAGTCTCTTGTGAAAAGCTTCAAATAACATGAATGTTTTCTTTTGTTTTGGGAGACTATTTCAAGCAACAGGGGATGAGTGTTGTCAAGGTCACTGATCTATTCTTGTCTTTCCTAAATCTAGGCTCAGGACCTAAAATGCATTGCAGAATCCCCAGTTGTAAAATTAAAATACATAATAATAATTGTCATACTTAAAAAAGAAGAAGAGTGGACAAATTGACCACACCAAAGTCACTTGTAAAGACAAGTGTAAAAGTATAAAAACAATGGAAATATGTAACAAGGATTTCAAAAACGAGATACAAACACAATCAAAATATGTAAAAAGAAGAAAATTACATCAGACAACAGCACAAAAAATTCTGTCAAAATGTGATTCGAAAACAATTAAGCAGGCTTAACACAATATAAAAGGTCTAAAACAAAACAAGATGAGAACAGCATCAAAAGATTTAACAAGGTAAAAATTATGCTGAAAATAATGCAAAAGACATAGCAAGGTGTAATAATGCATTAAATTCAGCATTTTTCATAATAAATGACATTATAGCAATGAATTGTATATCATCTTAAAATGCTCTCCAGAGGAAACGACATGTTGAATTGAAGACATTTGGGAAAAACTGCTGTGGTCAAATATGTATACAGCCCAAAAGGATGGAATTATACATCAACAATAATGTTATTAATAGACTTGATATGTTAACTATCCATATATAAATACAATGCACCCCTCTTTTATAGAAGTATATGCTGTGTTCTATTTTATATTCATATTTTTATTGGAAAAGTCAATATTTAATTCAATTTCCATCTTATATGACAGGTAATAATTATATTAATAGTTATAATTCTACTACTACTACTAATAATAATAATAATAATAATGATATTAATAACGATGATGATGATAAAAAAAAAAAGTTCTCTATGTGGGTTCTCTTAAGGCAATTTATATTTATTATAATTTAAGCCCCAATTTGGCCTAAGATTAAATTTTTTTCATAAAAACTGGATCTTTCGATGGTTCATTGTCATTACACCCGAATGTTGTCTTTGGTAGCAGGTTGGGACCTACATCCAGAGGTTCTTGCAGATATAAAAGTAAAAATGTCATTGTGAGTGGTACTTTTATTCTGAAAATGTAAACATCTTCTAGCGTTTCCGGCCTTAGTATGTTCAGTTTGCTGCATAATGTTACATACACAACACACATACACAACAGGAAGTTCATTCCATGGTATCAGACAGAAGAAACACACTAGTACAAGACAGACAGGCGTCACTATGGAGCAACAAGGAAATTATATTGGGGGTTGGGGATGTGTTTAAATAGATTTGTCAGATCCTCTTTCCTAAGATGGTTTCATTTTGGGTCTTGACCTCATGATGATCAGCTGGATGTTTCCATCATAGAGGGCAGACTGCGGTGACTGGAAATTCCATGGAAGAAGTGGACTTGTTATTACAGTTACATAAACTGAAACTGTAGACCCTGAAAAGTCACAGTTCTGGTGAACATGCTGCACTGTTGTGGTTTGGCAGCTGTGTTGTGCATCCATGAAGGGATTTATTTTAACCTTTAACTCTACACAGTTTTTAGAAAGAGCTTCAAAGTTTGTTAGGAGTTGACAAGAGGGTGTGGATGTGTTAGAAATGAGATTTTCAAGAACATCCCCAGAATTATGGTGGCTGAGAAGTGCAAAAGACATTTACTTTAAAAACAAAACAAAAAACACATTATAAATTCAAATACAAAATAGTATTTGGAAAACACTTTTACATTTTGAAAAAAAAAAGAAAAAGAAAAAACAGACTCACATTGTATGTCACAACACTTTATTGCATTTGATGTCCTATACATACACATTTACATCCTTTTGCTTGTTCTTTAATAACATTTGATCGATCGATCGATCTATCTATCTATCTATCTATCTATCTATCTATCTATCTATCTATCTATCTATCTATCTATCTATCTATCTATCTATCTATCTATCTATCTATCTATCTATCTATCTATCTATCTATCTATCTATCTATCTATCTATCTATCTATCTATCTATCTATCTATCTATCTATCTATCTATCTATCAATCTATCTATCTATCTATCTATCTATCTATCTATCTATCTATCTATCTATCTATCTATCTATCTATCTATCTATCTATCTATCTATCTATCTATCTATCTATCTATCTATCTATCTTTCTTTCTTTCTTTCTTTCTTTCTTTCTTTCTTTCTTTCTGTCTGTCTTTCTTTCTTTCTTTCTTTCTTTCTTTCTGTCTGTCTTTCACACATAGCACACTGAAGAGACAATGAAAAACTATGTTGTAATTGTATGAGCTGTTCTTCATAGGTTGTCTTGTCCAGTCCACTTGAAGTCACCGACAAATTAAAAGTCAATGCAAATATATAACATACAGCTTTTATTTTGTAGAATCTGCTAAATTAACTTTTTTTTCCCACACTCAGCATAAGGCTTATGCACCGAATTGGTTTGTTGCTCATTTTTATCTCATCAGCTAACACCAAAAAATGAAAGAAAAAATTATTAAGAAAGGAAGTGAGATAAACAAACAAACAAATGTGTATTCTGAGTTTATCATGTAAAGTTAATATGGAGCGGGTTTTGTACATTTTCACTAATGTTTGTTGTACTTATTCGTTCAAGAGTTAGAATATTCTGTGCTCTACATTTTCATTGTATTGTTTTATTTACTGTTATTTTAGAGGTATATATTGAACAGAGCTACAGGTGAATTGATCTGGCCCTTAATAACTGTCAACATTTCTTGCCAACATTGTGGCCCCATAGGAAAATTAATTGCCCACCCCTGTCATAAACTGTGCTCTTGTCAGTAGTTATTATCTCCTTGACTATGTATGGGCATAACACATGTGCACAATCAGCAGACCCACCGACTATAGATTAATATGTCCATGTACAGTATGTGTGTCAATACAGATCTGAGTGAGTAGTACGGGTGTAGTTTCAGTTCACTCCCTGTTTAGGAAGACAGTGAAAGAGTGGTTTGGTACTTTAATGTTTAGTAGTTCAGTAAATACTGTTGCAGAACCTATGGTCGTTTAGCAAGATGATAAAAGATAGATAGATAGATAGATAGATAGAAAGAAAGAAAGAAAGAAAGAAAGAAAGAAAGAAAGAAAGAAAGAAAACATGTGTGAATGACCATGATGATCTCTCTTTTGGTTAGTGTACTTTGATACAGACGTCATCAGGTTAAAGGGAGTTCACTACTCGTGTAGTGCTGTCAGTTTCAGTATATACAGCTCTGGGAAAAAAAATAAGAGACCACTGCAAAATGATAATTTTCTCTGACATTTTCTTCCAAACTCCAAAGAACATGACACAAAAAGGGAGGCACGGTGGTGCAGTTTTTAACACTTAGACCCTGGTTCCATTCCAGCATCAGACCTTTGTATGTGGAGTTTGCATGTTCTCCTCATGTCTATGTGGGTTTTCTCCATCAGACCTCATGACCCTAGTGAGGATAAAGCAGGTTCAGACAACGAGACAAGACGAGATGACACATGGTCAAAATAAAAAAAAAGATGCAAATGTCAAATAATGCAAAGAAAACCAGTTCATATCAGTTTCTAAACAACACAATATTACTGCTGGGAATGTAAGTTCAGTATCATCAGTATTCTGTGGAATAACCCTGTGTTGTTTTTTTTTATTCCAGTTAATTTAATGGTAATAACAGCACTGTTTTTGTTCATTGTAAGAAGATAGTAATGGCCACAGTAGTGATGTTTATGCTTCTTAAATAAAACATGGATCAGTTGTTTATTAGGTAGAATAAAATACACTCAAGTTGGAATTCAACAGACACAGGAATGGAATGGATGCCATACGTGTTGATTTCGCAGAAAATTGCAGTGGTCTTTGAAATTTTTTTCCACAGACAGACAGACAGACAGACAGTCGGAATTTGACTTTTACTTATGACGACTGTATCATTAACTTATAAAGACCCAGTGCTACTTTTCTAGGCGTTCCCAAGTCAATTTTTCTCTAGATTTAACCTTTCTTATGTTATTTATCACCATTTGTTTTAATAAAATCTACTATATTTTCTTGTTATTCAGTAAAAATCATATATTTTTCTGCATCTAATACACTGACCATGTAGATGTTCTTCAAAACTCAGATGAAGTTGGGGGTTATTCTGTCAGAAATAAAGAACATTGAAGAAAAAGTGACTTTTTCAGCAAATATATCAGTAACTGAAGACAAACCAAGTATCTCTATTCACTGTCATTGATACAACTCCATGGGTTTTACTGGTGAATCAATGTTGTACAACATGACATGGTTTCCATGAGTCGCTGAACGTCCACATGGATCATATCTGATGACCATGAAAAGATGACAAACTGTATTTTACAACAATTATTTATCTGTATTGATAGGATTAGTGAATCAACATGTATTAAAAATGTAGATGTTTTTGGTTGGTGGTGGATGTTTGAGTCTTTAAAGGTTAAAAAGACAACATTATGAGTCTATATGATAAACCCAAGCTTGAATTTAAGCCATTAAAGTAAAAACTAAACTTTATGAATGTATATTTTCAGGACAAGTAAAACAAATTTGTTGAGTACAACAAGAATGTAATACAAATGTGATATTTCAGTGACTTAAAGTTATTTAGAAAAAGGAAGTACATTTCAATTTCCACAGTAAGGTAAACTTCAACTAAAACACAAATATTTTACCTGATTTGCTCTATCTCTTATCATTGTGAAAACACATTTTTGGTGACTGTGACCTTGACCTTTGACCTTCATTCACCAAAATTTTCCTTTCCTGACAATTTCCTGGAAATCAGTCTCATAGTTTGTGTGTAAAGTTGTTAAAAATCCTACAAAAAAACAAAAAAACTGAACTAATAAAAACAATACCCCTCTCCCCTTTTTGGGGGGTGGGGTAATAACTCTTTGAAACTGTTCAGAAAAAACAGAAATAACCAGAGAAACAATGACATGAAGTTGAAATATTAGACTTAATTGATCTGTATAATAATGAAATCATGTTCTTCCAAGTTGTTGGATGTGGCTTCCTCTAAACCCCTTGTTTAGAAGCAGAAACATTTGCACATAACTCGCTGCATAGCTCATCGTAAAACCTTTTGAACTTTTAGAAACGCAGCCAGTTTACATGCAGTTAAAATGCAGTGCCCCCCCCCTCCTCCTTGCTGTCTATAAATTGTCATGTCTGAGTTTATAACAACAACCCAGACATCGACTGAGCAGCCAAAACCGAGGGGTTTTCGTCTTATTTGGCCATGAAGTGCTCTGAATCACTGTTACAATGAAGTGTTCGCTCAAGAATGTGTGGCAGAACTCCCATGGGATTCACAAGAGAGGGAGTGAGGGAGGGGAAGATGGGGGGGGGGGGGGGGTCGTACTGTAATGTGTGTTGAAAAAAAAAATAAAAGGAGGTGTAATGGATACTGTAAATATAGGAGATCTTTAGCTTGTAGGCATAGAGATGACCATAAAATGTAGGTATAATACAATGTTTAACAGGGAGAGACAGAAAGCATATTTGTGTATTTATGTCAGAGAATGAGGGATGGTGTAATAGACATTGTGTGTGAGGCATAACTAGAAAGATTACGTACCATGTAGAGCGCAGATGCATGTAAGCCTGGTTTCCACTCTGTGTAAAGCTTAGAGCTCTGTGTTTGTGTTTCTTGGCAGAAATCAACCTTATTGTGGAACCAAGTGGAGGAGCAGTTCAAGTGAATATACTCTATATGCAGTACACCTACATTCATATTTGTATCAATAGAACATGAAGAAATCATTGTGTTGTTTTATTTTCCAGGTGGATTCCATATGGTTTTTTTTTTCTTACTAAAATAACAGGGTCAAATATTTGGAGTGTTTTCATGTTGTGAACAGTGCTCAAATGTCCATACATATAAACACTGGAAAACTTCTTTTTTTTTTTAGAGGGACATAAAGAAAAACACACCCTTTAAGTCTGTCATTACCTTCAGTTGAACTTTTGAGTGTTTTCTTTTTACACAAACCTCATTCTAATAGTTTTGCTTCCATCTAGTGGAAGAGCAACGTACTACAACCATTAACAAAATCTATTTCCTGTTTATTTCCAGGATTTCAGTGTTAAAGGGAAAAAGGGAATACATTAGCATCAAACTGTATTTACACTTTTGTCAGCCTGTATATTTCTTCATATTACATCAGTTTGAACTGTAAATGTATATTTTGCAATATATTATGTAACAGTGTTGGGCAGCCTTTAGTTTGGTTGTTTTTGTAGAATTGTAATGGACATTTGTATTCAATTGAATCAAGGAATATATAGGAAATGGAGCGCAGTACTGCACAGAGAGAGAGAGAGAGAGGGGGGGGGGTAAGAGAGAGAGAGAGAGAGAGTAAGAGAGAGAGAGAGAGAGAGAGTAAGAGAGAGAGAGAGAGATTAAGAGAGAGAGAGAGAGAGTAAGAGAGAGAGAGAGAGAGAGAGAGAGAGAGAGAGAGAGAGAGAGAGCGAGAGAGAGAGTAAGAGAGAGAGAGAGAGAGAGAGTAAGAGAGAGAGTAAGAGAGAGAGAGAGAGAGAGAGAGTAAATCTTCAACTGTCTTATCTCGATTGGAATGTTTTCTTCAATAATCTTTTACTATATTAAGATAAGATAAGATAAGATAAGATAAGATAAGATAAGATAAGATAAGATAAGATAAGATAAGATAAGATAAGATAAGATAAGATAAGATAAGATAAGATAAGATAAGATAAGATAAGATAAGATAAGATAAGATAAGATAAGATAAGATAAGATAAGATAAGATAGACTTTATTGATCCCACAACAGGGAAATTCACATGTCACAGTAGCTAGCGATATACAGCAATAGTTGGGCAGCAAAGAGAAGAAACATTTTGATAATAAATATATGTACACAAACACAGATATGGAGAAAAAGAAAAAAAAGATTATATGCTATGTACACTATACAGAATATACAGGATTAAAAAATATATACAGAAGGGATAGAACTATGTGAAGATGAGTTAAATAAGAATAAAAGTATAAATATGTATACGTCACATCATCTGAACCTGCTTTATCCTCACTAGAGTCATGGGGTCACTGGGGGTCTAATCCAGCCACAATGGGTGAAGGCGGGGTACACCCTGTATGAGTCTCCAGTTCAGTTTTCATGTTGTGAACAGTGCTCAAATGTCCATACATATAACCATGAAAAACTTCCTTTTTTTTAAAAGGGGCATAAAGAAAAACACACCCTTTAAGTCTGTCATTACCTTCAGTTGAACTTTTGAGTGTTTTCTTTTTACACAAACCTCATTCTAATCGTTTTGCTTCCATCTAGTGGAAGAGCAAAGTACTACAACCATTAACAAAATCTATTTCCTGTTTATTTCCAGCATTACAGTGTTAAAGGGAAAAAGGGAATACATTAGCATCAAACTATATTTACACTTTTGTCAGCCTGTATATTTCTTCATATTACATCAATTTGAACTGTAATACATTCAATACATGCATAAAATCTGTATTTATCTTAAGTTTGTGTCACAAATGCAGAGAACATTATACACTAACTCTCCAATTCTTGAATAGAGGATGGTTTTGCTAATATTAACTGAATGTAAAGATTGTGGACACAGAATCCACTTTTTTAAATGCTAATTTGTACTTTGTGCTGTTCTGTTTTCCTGCCTATGGGAGGTACTGTTCACCTGCCCTTTGTCTGGTGAGTGACTAAACAGATGGATCATTTTTCTTTCTTATCATTGTAGGTAGTAGTAAATATACTAGACCAGGTGTGTAAAAAATATGACCACCACACAATCCAGCCCCATTGATGAATTTATGATATGCTAAAATAACACTAAAAACAGTGGAATAAAACAAAAAATAAAATAAAATAAAGAAATGACACAGATGATATTAACAGTAAGTGATGTGAAAATCATCACATACAAACCAATATGATTTTAAATAAGTTGGACTAGTAAAGTGCTCTCATAATAACCAGTAAATAATGACAACTCCAAATATGTCTCCTTGTTTTAGTGTCAAATAGTTAAATGACATTAAAATGTTTACATTTACAAACTGTAACAAAAGAAATGTGAATAACCTGAACAAATATGAAAAGTCTGAAATATCATTAGAAAAATAAGTTCAATTTTAACAATATTCTGCCTGTTATTCAATGTTTTGCGCCTTTGTAGATCAACTGCAATCTTTAAATGTGTAAAATGATAAACTGAGACATTATGTTGTTAAAATTATATTAACTTTCATGTTGCTCATTTTATTCCCATTTTTTGAAGAGTTATCATTATTCATACTGTAATTTAGATTTTTAACTGTTATTAGTTTGCTGTTCTAGTTGTATTTGACTTTAATACCATTGCACTAGACTGTTTTGTTTGTTATTTTTGGCAGTATTTAGCCCATTTCTGTACAGAAAAATTATCAATATTCAGTTTGTAAATGTTTGTAGGCATGGGCCTGTTTTGGTACTGAGGAAAGGTGGGACCCATCTTAGATTATTTTTCATTTCCTTTGTCCAGGGCTTTGTAACTATGGCCTCTGAGATAGATATGAGGGTTTGTTTTAAAAAGAATATGAGGAACCTATGGAAACAAATACCTGAACATTCTGCTGTTATTGTAAATATAAAGGTATTCTTAATTTGACAATTTTTTTGTAACATTTCAACTACTAATATTTGTCATATTAGAGCCTTCTTTTCTTTGTTTTCCTCAAATCAATAATTGAACCAATAATAAACACACACACATGCTCATGGAAACAGAAACAGACCTACAGTATCCCATCACATGTGTTTTTTTTTTTAAATGAACATTTTAAGAACATTTTACTACTTATTCCAATAAATGACGTTGAACATTGGGATTTACAGTGATAGCATTAGAAGATCAACATATATTAAACAGTCCTTTTGGTCAGTGGTGAATGTTTGAGTCTGTATGGGTTAAGAAAATGAAATACAATTTTAAAATGTTCCACCATTTTCACAATAATTGTTCCTCTGAAATCATACTGTTATGTTGACCTATTTGATATCTGTATATGTTTAAATGAGAGGAGGAAAAAAAAAAAGCACTTCCAAAATACTAACATCATAACTGCTAGAAATTCAACTCTATTACACTGAACACAAACTTCTTCAAATAATGTACAATAAAGATGAACAAAACACCCAAATGCAGATATACATTTATTACAACTATAAATTAAAACCATATAAAAGCTCAGAATACAAAGTTAGCATTAAATAATTTTCCTAGGACAGAATAACCTCTTCAAGTGTTTACATATATCTGTCATTTTCAATCCGTATATCACAGGATTAAAAAGAGGATGACAAAACAGAGTTTGAAAAGACATTATTAGACGTACGGGTTTAGAAAAATCTTTTTCCATCAGAAATAAAAGAACATCGCAAGTGCTCGCACAGGTAAAGTTGACTAAAACTAACAGATGAGGCAAACAGGTCTGTGCAGCTTTTTTCCTGATGTCTATACAACTGTGTGTTATTATAAATATTTTTATGTATGTAAAAAGGATGAAAGTCAAAGGAACAATGAGAAGGTTGACAAAAACAACCAGCCCATATATAGTCAGTGCTTTTGAGCCAACACAGTAAAGATGCATGACTGTGCTGTTGCAAATAATTCCATTATGAGTAAAGTGACATATTTCTCTATAAGCATTAATTACAGCTGGAATCCCAACCTGAAAAGCAGGCAGAAGCCAAGATAATGTGAGAAAAATGCAGATTTTTGATTTACTCATTATAACTGTATACTGCAGAGGTTTACATATCGACACATACCTGTCATAGGCCATGACTGACAACAGAAAATATTCTGAACCCATTAATGTGTAATATGCAAACCACTGAAATAGACAGGTTAAATAGGATATAACTGGTTCTTCACATAAAACATCAGTTATTAGTTTTGGGTAGATAGTTGTGCTGAAAACAACAGAGTTCAATAATAAAGCTGCAATAAAAATGTACATAGGTTCATGAAGGTTTTGGTGAAACCAGATAACACACACAATTGTAAAATTACCACAGATTATTACAATATATGCTGTAAACATCATGGCAAAATAAAGAAATCTGTATCTATACAGCTCAACATAACCATTGAGAATTATATAGGTTGCATTTACCTCTTGATACATTACAATGATTTTACACTTTAGAATAAACATTACACAAATTAAGTCTTCATTATATTATCTCACATGTAAATAAGGATGTGAATGTTTACCAAGTCAAACCCTGAACTCTTTCACCATGTGCAGTGTGAAGGCTTTTATTGAACAGCTTCAGCCTCCAGGTGTGAGTGGGGGCATGCAGAGGCACAAACATAGTCTCCAGTGACCTAATAAAAAACAAAAGTGTTTAGTTTATTTGTTTGCTTTTTTACATTTCATACTTGACTGGATTAAAACAGCATAACACAGCAGTTATTTTTACAGGCACATTTATTTTATTTCATTTTTTAAATTCTACTTCTGAACCCACTTTATCCTCACTAGGGTTATGGGGTTGCTATGGACAATTTCTTTATTTATTAAGCCATAGGTCAAAAGGTCATGCTTTTAATATATATGATGGTGTGTTATTCCACATATATGCTGGTTTATGTACATGTATACAATGGATTTGTAAATATTCCACTAGAAAGAACCTGTAAAGCAAATGAACGGTTGCAGAAGCGGGTCGGGTCCGTCCTTTTCAAATATATTTCTTGCAGTCCGAGTTGCAGACTGGCTAGTTAATGCACTGATAGGTTAATCTGCTAATCTAAAATTGCCTATAGTTGTGAATGTGAGAGTGATTGTTTGTCTATATATGAACTGAACTTGTCCAGGATGTCCTTCACCCTTAAATAGCAGGGATCGGCTCCAAGTGACCTCAATGACCCTAGTGAGGTTAAAATAGTTCAGAAAATAAATGAGTGAATGAATGATTATGGTAGTTTGAGAGGGATAAGATGCTGAAAGATAATAGAAGAGATGGGTCTACTGTCCAGGCCTCAACCCTTGAATCTGTGGTAAAACAATTTGGAAAAATAAGGTGTCCCTCTAGTTATTATAATTACCTTCAAAACATCTTATATTTACATACAGTTTGTCTGAAAAATACACAGGAACAGGCATGTGCAGAGAAGGGGTGCTACAGGGGCTCTGGCACCTGCCCCTTTGCTGATTGACACCCAAAGTGCCCTTTGACAGGGACTGTTTTTGTATTTTTAAAAAATAAATCAGTTCCAACAGCAAAGTTCTTCACAGTGTGGCCTTGATCATATGTGAAATTATACATTTGGAAAATACCATTTTCCACATAAATACTCGGAGTGGGAGAAAAAATTCGATTCACATATGTATCAGGATATTTTATTTTACGTTTTTTAAATCTTTTTTTTTTTTTGTTCAAATATTGATGTTTTTCCCATATTGAAATGTTTCATTTTAAGGTGGAAAAAGACTGTAGAGACTGTAGACGACTTTATGAGTCACTCAGATGTATAATATGTGTCATGGAACACGTAGAAATCACCTCACGGAAGGCACACAGATGGCAGCTAGCTTATTATTGTATTAGCTTCAACAACATGCGCAGATAAACAATACACTATGCTAATATCTATTCCAATTGTATTGCGTTACTAATCTCACCTTGTGTCATTTACCCACAGTAATAAACCAGGAGTATATGAATTAGAGTTGGGGAAAAAGAGGGTGAGATGGCGATAGCGGCATAACAACACAACGGCGGAGGTGGTGCGTTCAGGACTGTCGTAACATCTCTGCTCCGTTCAACAGCACAGGATATCTGAAAACTTTGAGAAAATGAGTTGTTCCTGAATAAATATTGTTAAACAATCAACAACATTTAAAGTGTGTGGGCTTTCTAACAGAAGGGAAGAGCAGAGCTGGACATGTACACTTTAAAGTAAACTTTATTATGAAGTATGCTCATTTAAAGGCTCCTATTTGTGTTGTGTGCAGATAAAGGGAGCAGTTTACTTCCCAAAGTCTGGTTCAAATATATGACTGCTGAATAAATCTGAACTAACTCATATATGATGTGCATTTTTTTGGGAAATATGGCTCCTGATGAGCGGCACGGTGGTGCAGTGGTTAGCACTCGTGCCTCACAGCAAGAAGGACCCTGGTTCGAATCCCACACCAGGCCTTTCTGTGTGGAGTTTGCATGTCCTCCCCGTGTCCGCGTGGGTTTTCGCTGGGCATTCCGGTTTCGTCCCACCATCCAAAGACATGCACTGATAGGTTAATTGGTTAATCTAAAATTGGCCATAGGTGTGAATGTGAGAGTGATTGTTTGTCTATGCATGTCAGCCCTGCGATGAACTGGCGTCTCATACAGGGTGTACCCCGCCTTCGCCCATTGTAGCTGGATTAGGCCCCCAGTGACCCCCGCGACCCTAGTGAGGATAAAGCGGGTTCAGATAATGAATGAATGAATGGCTCCTGATATGATCTGTAGGCATCATCATTCAGCTTTTTCGTGTGGGGTTAAAAGGTTTGTGAAAAATCAGACAAAACGGGAATATTGAAGAATCACAATTTAAATCGAATCAGCACCTAAAAAAATCGTAAAAGAATCAAATCGGCATAAAAGCATATTGTCCCAGCCCTAGTAAATACCATGATTCATGAGTCACATGTTCAGTGAACCCTTTGAAAATGTGTGCGTAGACATTTTTAAGAACATGGCAAGCTGAAAACTGCTGCTTTGAAGACCAATATGCAGCATCAAAAGAGGGACATCACATACACACAGACATTATTGAGTTGTTACTGAATTGTAGTTTAGTTTTATGTGCCCTTTTTTAAAAAAAAAAAAAAAAAAAAAAAAAAAGAGCCCCTGCCCCACCAAAGGTCTCTGTGCGGCCCTGCACAGGAACCATTGATTTAGATAGGAAGAATGTTCTTTGGAAAGAATCACTGGAAATGTTATTGAGGGTGAAAAAAACAACAAGAAATCATTTGAATGATACTAGCAAAAACAGAACTATTCATGGTGTTATCTGTGACAATATGTTCAGTGGACTTTCACCGGCGTATTTTATTCATTAAAATCCGGTGATAAAACTAATATTTGGTGTGAAATTGGATTACTTTTGGACTTGGACATGTTTCTCTGTTGTTATAGAAGACACATTTACCAAACATGAATACTTTTCTCTTCAGCTTCTCAATCTATTGTTTTCATTTAATTTCTAAATTCATCAACCATTTAATGACCATCCCTAACCTCAATTTGAAACTTATTATCACCAGATTTGGTATTTGTAGGATGGTATTCATTTATTCATTTGTTTTGCACATGAGATGTGTCATATCACATCCACTTCATTACATGTAACTTGAAAACAATAGCTAAGACACAAATCCAAGTCTCGGGTGTATGTCTAAAGGTAATGGGAAATAAATAAATAATAATAATAATGAGGTAAAGCCAGACCAGGTTGTTGTGGAATGGATTCAGAGACTAATCAAGACCAGACCTAGGGGAGGGCAGGACATCAGACTGTCCCCCAGAGGTTTAATTAACTATGTTATTGTTATTGCTTCTGTTACTATTCCTGATATTAATGTGGCCACCAAAGAACTGGCCAGTTGCGTGAGTTGCATTAATGGGACCAACACCCATGGGAGCACATTGGTTCAACAACAACTAGAACTTATGTGTAACTTATGTTTGTTTTAAAACTTTTTTTCCTCCTTTCTCTCTCTTATTCTTTAAAACCCTGTGAGGCAGTCATGTTGCGATACAGGATAAACTTGAATTTAATTTAATTATTCAGTCTACCTCTCAATTTTTGGCTTTAGATGCCTTTTTTTTTTTACTCAAAAAGATGAAGTCATGGCAGTGGGGAATTTGAAGCTGTCCCTTATCTTGTGGTTGTGGCAGCAAGAGAAAGGTTCAAGGTGTAAGGTTCATGGAAATGTAATTGCACCAATAAATCACACTTCCACATAATCACCTAAAAATTAAACTGTAGGCAGCATGGTGGTGCACTGTCCCCTCCTAGCAAGAAGGTCCTGGTTTGATCCCAACCTCAGCCTGGCCTTTTTGGAGCTGTTTTCAGATCAGCCACCATGGTGGTAGGGCCGGTTTGCACACCAGTTACAGTGGGAGCCAAAGTACTTGCTCACAAACGACACACGTTCATACTAATTTTCGAGCCCATTAATGGTCATGGACAGAGAATGTTACTTCAACCCCCCCCCCCAAAAAAAAATATGAAAGTGAATATTTTCACAGCAGAGAAAATAACAACAGTGCTATGAATTGAACTGAATTGAATACTTTATTACAGATTCATATGTTCCATACAAAAAAAAAGAAAAGAAAAGACATAAAAAAGGACAGGTACATCACATAGATACGCTCAATGTCTTAAGGTATGTGCAGACATTGATACCTTATAGCTCTCTGCCTGGTATCACAAAGTGCAGATATAATACCATTGTTTAACCTAACCAGTCTATCCATGAATTTATACATAAAATTCCTCAACAGAGCATGAAAACCTATGGATCATGTCAAACTATATGAGCATGTATATTGTCTATGTGAATGAAAAATCTAATCAAATTGTATTTATATAGCGCCGAATCGTAACAAAATGTATCTTTTTGAATTTTACATTTCGAGCTGGTTGAAAACAGACTTTACAGACACCTAACAGAATCCTCCAGGAAGAACCCTGAAGCAGACCCTAACTCCTGGAATGAACCAAAGTTTCTGTTCCTCAACCATAGGATTTTTGGTGTGAATACAGCAGCTAGTATATTAGGTGTGGAGCACAGCACAGTTCTCTGTCAGTCTGAAAACAGCTGTTGTGGAGTTGGTACATTTTTGCACAGTCTTCATGGGTTCTGTCATGGTTCTCCAACTTCTTCCCACCATCTAAACATATGCAGCCAGGTTCACTGGTTAGTCTAAATCAGTGATTTGCAAAAGTAAGTTGCAAACTTGTTTTCAGTGGTTGTCGGCCTTTGAGCAAAAAATTACATTAATAAACTAAGGATGTCCAAATCCAATCACTTGATCATAAACTGGGCCCCATTATGTCATATCAGAATTGATTGGGATCGGTTATTACTTCCTGATCAGTAACTGGCTGCCATTGACATCGATCATGTTTTTTAATAGGAGGGGCTGAGGATTGATCTGTTGAAGCTCATTAGTAAAAATCAGACTTGTAAACATAGAATTTCATGTACAGATGAACAAAATACAAATAAATAACATTAAGTGATATAAAACATAATCTAATTAATAAATAACAGGATCAGTAAGTGAGGGCAGTAAAGCAGGAAGTGATAAAATGAGGGAGAAGATGGAGAAACAAATGAAACCAGAAAAGTTGAAGTAGTGTTGGATCAGTGAAAAAAGGACAAAGACACTGGTCAAAGGACAAGTATAGTGAATCAAAGTGTTTTGAGCGGTGAATGTTATAGTGTGGTTTCAACCGCAGCCCTGGTTCATTGGGGGGGGGTCTGGTTCATCAGATGAGCTGGGCTGTGGCTGACCATGATGCCCAAAATTTGGATTGGATGAATAAAACTGAGGTGAATAAAACAACAGGCTATCTTGGATCTGTTTAGTCATTCTTCATTTATAAAAAAAAAAGTGTTGTATAACAATTATCAGATTGGCCGATCAGTCAAAATGAAAGGACTTGATGGGAACGTCATTATAATAAACCAATCCTGTGCTTTATTCTGTATGCACATGAGCATCCCCCATTCACAACAGTTGGGTAGCACCGCACATGTCTGCATGACCCGATCAGCCTGGGAGGGGTTGGTCAAACTGAAATTTTCGCTTATGTTCCTTGGATATGCAAATGACAAATAAAAATTATTCTGATTCTGATTGATTCTGGTGGCAGTAATGCACTATAATGATAATTAACAGCAGACATTTCACAGCATAAAAACCCAAACATTTCAATTCATATCATGGCAAAACGAAGGTATGACAATGACTACATCGGATATGTTTTTACATACATTAAGGACTAACCTCAGTGTTTTTAATTCTTGAATGAATGGAATGAGGGTCATAACATCCAATGCAAGCTTTTTTCTGTCTGCAGTGTTTGTGGCTGCTACGTTCAGGTGCACAGCTGTTAGCAGTGACAACGTGCATTGATCACAATTGAAAGAAAGTAGCTCCGAGAAATGATAATCTGTGAGTTTTTGTTCTGTGATGGTTTTATGGTAGGCAAACAAATCACTAATTCGAAACCATACTGTTTTGAGAAGAAACATGTTGTATTTTGGTGACCCCAGGAAACCTTTGACCAGAACTGAACCAGAACTGGGCTCACAGGACACTGTAGGGGGTAAGTCACTGTGGGTGCACCACAGTAAAGACACTGATTCCATACAAATCCATGTGAAAAAGCCAAACTACCCCTTTCAGGAGTGTCCCCTAAACTCTATGAGACCTCAGTCTCTAAAGCAGGAAGAGCAGGCTCTGTCCCTTCCTGAGCATCTATGCTATTTGACCAACACAGGTTATTGATCAGATGAACACCCAGGTAGTTATCCCTGGTCACCCTCTCTATGTCCGTACCCTGGATGTTCATCAGTGCAGGTGGAGAAAGTTGTTTCCTAATGAAATCCCCAACCAGATCATTGGTTTTCCTGGTGCTTCTGCAGGTGTTACACCACTCAGAGATGAAGGTGAAGAACAAGCTCTTTATTACCTCCAAACCACGCTATCACCTTACAGTGCCCCGCGTTGTCGACTTCAAGCATACAAGCATCATTTACTTCTTTTTCTATCCACTTGAGTCACGTGTTATGTGACAAACTTCTGTGGGCCACCTTTTGGTACGAGTGTGTTGTAATACATGGAACTTAACCTATTGTTTTAACAATTAGTGTGTGTAAGTGTAACAAATAACACCGTATTAATGACAATATGTCCAGTTACCTTATTCAAGTGCTACACAGACACCAGTCCACAAAGACCTGCATCAGTCTCCTGTACTCCTAGTCATCTCCATCTGTAGTGAGACCAACGATCATCACAGAACTTGTGCAGGTGGCAGGTTGGGGAGTTGTGGATGAAGTGCAAGGTGTAGCAGGTGAACAGAAATGGTGCTAACTATGTGAGTCAGACAAACTCTGTGATCCATGTGATGATGAGGTGGTGGACCACACTTTGGCACACTGGATGGTGTTGAAGGCACTGGAGATATCAAAGAGCATCATCCTCACAGTGCTCCCAGCCTTCTCCAGGTGTGACAGTAATGAATGCAGGAGGTAGATGATGGCATCCTTCAAACCAATGCCGACAAACTGTAGCAGGTTCAAGGATGAGCTCACCAGTGATCCAGGACCCCGTTCCCTTTCTGTGCTGGGGGTCTTTTAAAAAAGAATGCAATGAAATTGTGAATTTCTAGAGCATGTAACTCTGCACTCTGCAATTGACGGACTTCATCCTAAAGTTGTCTTCTGCATCCAGAAAGGGACTGCCTTGAGATAAGCAACTCTGGACACACTATCCGACAGCATGAAGTCCTCGGGACACTTCGGTTTGTCTTTAGGTACCCTCTACTTACTACAACATAAGTATGATGTTGTTTACAACTTTAAAACAGGTCTAAAAAGACAAAGACATACCCTAATCACTTCCATGCTAACACAGTTTGGCTCAAAATAATAAAATTTTAATTTCTCAATGTACATCCAAATGGGGTGATTTTGATGTCAACTATATGTATGTACTCCTAATCATCTAAAAATTTAGCTAAATTGGCCCCGGTGGCTCTCTGGGGGCGGCACCCTGTAGCTCCTACGACCCGGGATGGAGGGTGCCCTGTTAGCTTGGCCCTGCCTTGCCGTGATTGCTGTTCTGGGCTTCGGGGTCCTTCGCACTTGCATGTTTGATTGGGTCTTGCCAGCTACTGCTGAGTTCCATTTCAGTGAATGATGGGACCCGCCAGAATGTGCTGAGAATCTCTCCAAAATTTCTACCCTAAACCCATTCTCTTCTTGCACTGTGTCCCCTTCTGGCCTGTTCTGTTCTGTTCTGTTCTATTGCATTCTATTTTACGCTATCAAGTCATCCACAACTATGATGCTCAGTACCGTTTTTGTTTAATTATTTATTTATTGAATCTCTTTTTCTTTTGTGCTGTTTTGGTTTTCTTCTCTTTTTTCGATTTATTTATTTTTATTGATGGACAGTTAATAGTTGGGAATAACACACCACCTTTCAATCTTTTAACTGCAATAGCACCGCCTATTAACTTCTTTCCCTGTTCGTCTTGTCTGTCCTGTCCAGTCTTTGTTTCCCCCATACATCACTGAGGTGTAGCACTGCCCTCCCTGGCTTATAATAGAGAGTTCTAATAAAGGATGTCTGCTCAGCTTTCAGGGAGGACCGGTGATGGTCACACACATGCACTAAATATTAAAATATTTGGCTGCAAGACTAAAAAATGCATTGATCTCAAACAATGTTGACACCCTCTCTGTGGTGTTAAACAATGAGAACAAATGCAGACAAAAAAAAGAAAGAAAGAAAAAAAAAAGCTAAATTGCATTTAACTCCAGATAATCACTTTAACAACTAAATTTTTTTTTTATTAAAGATCACTAAAGAGACTTAATGTAAGTATTACATATACAGCCTGATGGAGTTATTTACATATTACAAAAGAATGAACACTCCAATGAGATCAAACAGAGATTTCATTAGTAATAATAATAATAAGAAAGCACAGACAGACAAATGTCTCTCTTTGGTCCACATATAAAGGGCTTCATCCAACACATAAATTCAGATACTAATGACTGATACAAAGAGTCAAACACAGTTATGATATATTTGATCTGTGACTGTATTCTAACAACAATAATAATAATAATGGATTATAATTTAACTTATATAACTCTTGATGGTTATGTGGAAGTATACAAATACAGGTATTTGTATTTTGTGATCATGTTTACAGCATATATTCTGATCATCTGCACTAATTCCACGATTGTGCATCTTATCTGCCATCACCAAAACCTCCATGAGCCTATGTACATTTTTATTGCAGCTTTGTTACTGAACTCTCTTGTTTACAGTACAACTATCTATCCAAAGATTTTGATAGATTTCTTATCTGAGAAACAGGTCATATCTTATCCTGTCTGTCTTTTTCAGTGGTTTACATATTACACTTTAGGAAAGTCAGAGTTCATACTGTTGTCAGTCATGGCCTATGACAGGTATGTGTCTATATGTAAACCTCTGCAGTATCCAGTGATAATGAATAAAACCAGAGTCACAGGTTTCCTTGTTTTAGCCTGGCTTCTGCCTTGCTGTGTGAATTTTGTTCCTGCTGGAATTAATGCCAAACAAAAACTCTGTCACTTTATTTTCAAAGGAATAATGTGCAACAGCCTAGTGTACAGACTCCACTGTGTAACTTCAAGAGCATTGAATATATATGGTTTGTTTATTTTTGTACATTTTGTCATTCTCCCTGTGCTTTTCACCCTATTTTCATACTTGAGGATATTCATCATAGCATATCAAAGTGGTGCAGAAGTCAGGAACAAAGCTATTCAGACATGTTTACCCCACCTGCTGGTTTTAATCAACTTTTCCTGCTTTAGTGCTTATGATGTACTTCTACTACGAATGGAAACAGAGTTCTCAAAAACTGTACGTTTTATAATGACTTTACAAGTCATCTTGTATCATCCTCTTTTTAATCCATTTATATATGGATTAAAAATGACTGAAATCTCTAAACATCTAAAGAGATTGTTCTGTCCTACTGGAATGATTTCATGAACACTGATTGATTTGTTGGTACATTTAAGCCACTTCCATTTATCATTTTGTACTTTTTTTATATTCTCAAATGTCTGTGTTGATGTATGCCTGGTTTAGTTGTGGCAGTGCTTATCTGAGCCAGAACACTCTAATAAAGGACATTTTTAATGCTATTGAGTCTTTCCTTGATAAACTATATACCAAACCTTTATTTAAGTAAGATCTGTATGTGTTATAACAATGCAGTTATGTATTTTTTACCAATATGACAAGGTATTTTTTAAGTAACAAGAACACACAGAGCAGAGGTATGCTTTAATAGATTTTTGGACATAACATAAAGAATACATAATATAGTAGCATTGACTCACAAAATCATAAAACACTTAAATAAAGTAGACGCAGGCAGGTTTGAGGTGTGGCACTTCACCAGATCAAAATTATATGATTTCATTCTAAGCTGTGACTAGTTGAAGCATCCACATCCATGTCTGAATCATGCTTTCTGTGAGTTTTCCTATTGTTTAATGGGCGTTAATGGAGGATGTTACTGATGAAAATGTATTTCTGAGCCTTTTAAAGTTCTGTTGAATGAATTTGGAAAGGATAATAATAATACATATGTTGTACAAAAACAGTCATTTTTATTATCATTACTAACATGTCGTAGAATCAGCTGATCCTATCCCAGTGGCGGCCTACACAATAATGCACTATACAGACAGTCTGTAAGCCTGTGTTTATGAACACTAATATTCTCTTCATTATCCTATTTTTGGCGTTATCATATTATTCAAGTGATCAGGTAAACAGTAGCAGTAATCTGATAGGCTTTAACAGCAGTAATCTGATTATGAGAAAGCAGCTTAACATTAACATGGATTTGCCAATACATGTGCACAGGTCTGATTTATTTATTTATTCTACATTTGTGTATGTGTTAAAACAATTAGGAATCACAGAGAATGAGCTAAATGTACAGACTAATGCCCCTATAGTCATCCTTTGCTGATTTGTTTTTTTTGTTATTTGTTTGATTGCTTGGTTGTTTTGATGAAATCAAATCAATTTTATGGTCATTTTGCTGTCCATGTAATTCAATTCAATTAAATTTTATTCATAAAGCCCCAAATAACAACAAAGTCGTCTCACAGGGCTTTACAAAAACACAACCAACTACAGAAATCGATAAAAGGTCCAAGCATCCCCTGTCCTTAGACCCTCCTTCTCGCCAAGAAAAAACTCCAAAACCCAGTGGGAAAAAGAAGAAATCTCGGGGAGAACCAGAGTGAAGGAGAGATCCACTCCCATGGACGGACAGGCTAACTATGTAACCATAGTACAGTCAAGATGAGAGAGTTTCTTCAGGATCCAACTAAGTAACTATGTACGTGGTGTTCTGTTGGTGTGGGAAATAAAGTGAAATTTAAAAAAAGTTAAAAAATTACACGTGCATCCACTCCTCACACACACACACATCCCTAAGACACTTACATAGAATATCAACCTTAGTATAATAGTAAATTATTTAAATATTAAAACTAAATCTTAATTAAGCTAAAATTAATAAAGAAAATACACATGAAAAATATCTGTATTTTTAAAGTTTTCATTTATTGTGAATGACTGGTGTATTAAATGGACTGCGCTTATATACCGCTTTTCCACCTTCATGGTGCTCAAAGCGCTTTACATTAGCCTCACATTTACCCATTCACACACACACTCATACACCAGTAGGTTTCTAAGGTCAGTCCTACTGGGGGCCTAAGTCAGGGTTCAGTGTCTTGCCCAAGGACACTTCGACATGTGGACAGCCAGAGCTGGGACGCAAACCACCAACCTCTCGGTCATTGGGCGACCCACTCTACCAACTGGCTCAGTTGACTGTTAATGTTGACTGCTTTATGTCTTGTATCTGTCAACTGCTTCAGCACAGCAGATCAAAAGTAGTTTTTTTTTTTTTTTACTAATTCTGGCATATTTACATGGGTGTATTTATTAATACAGCAATGTTCATAAATATGCATGCACCCTATTAAATAAACCTATAAAAATGTGAAAGAAGTTACACAATCAAACATGAACAAAAGACAGTGGAACTGTTTACATAACCATAAAAGTCTATTATAGAGAATTGTAATAATCAGATCTAACATATTTATGTGCACATAGGGCATATAATAATCAAAAACCATAGTTTAGATGCTTCAGTCCATTTATTTCAGAGTGCATTATATATGTAGTAATGGTAGATTTAAACCCCCTGTTGCTTTTTGTTCATGTTTGACTATGTAACTTCTCTAAGATTTTAATTGTGTTTATACATGAGCAGGTGTAAAAGAATGAACTGAATCCCAGTACCCAACTCAAAGGCACAGAGAAACAACCCTTTCGTTCACTGGAATAAACTCCAACATGCAGGCAGAAAACCTGGGGACTAAAAAAAGTCCACCCCTCTCCTCTGCCTCTCCTCCTGGACAACTCCTGAAAAGAAGGATTTGTGTTCCACAGTCAATACTGTGTTGAGGTGAGGCCAACTATATGTGGGCAGTAATGCTCAACCTCATCCAGAAGCTTCTACTCCTTCCCCGCCAGATACATGACAATCCATTTTTTCAAAGTCAGCTTCTGTAACTGGGGATCGGGCCGCCAATTATCCAACATTCCTAATTGTGATCCACTGCACTGGAACCTTCTGCTTCCCCTTGAAGGTGGTAGGCCCACAAGCCGAAGAGCAGCTGTAGCCAGTTCGAGTTGGATCTGGCCTGACCCCATGGGTGGGGGTCCAGCCACCAGGCACTCGCCCACGGCCCCTGCGGACTGGGTACACACACTTTTGATTTACTTTGTAATAAAGGGTCTTTTGAACTGTTCCTCGTCTGATACTTCACCTAGGACCAGGATGTCATGGGAGACCCTACCAAGGTCAAAATACCCAAGACAGCATGGCTTCAAGGGTCATTCGAGGAGAGTTCTTTAAAGGAGAGCAGACATGTTTCTGAGCTGTCCCGACTTCTATCTCTTTTCTTTCCTTTGCTTTTGGTTGTGTTATTTTTTTACTTTTTCTTGGGACTTCCTTCCCACTGAGCTCAAAATCATGATGGAATTGGTCAACTGGTCACTCGGTGTGCTTGGTAAGGCTAGTTTTTTCATACAAACATGATCGTTTGTGTATCTGAAAGCAAATTTCAAGGGAAGCCTGATAACCCTACATACAGAACACTGTAGACTATCTATCAACCCAACATACACACACAAGCAGTGGTGTAACGTTAGCTCTAATGTCAATGAACATTAGTCTATATAATGAACATTGTTTGTCCCATCTCCAATCAGTTGTTTTAGCAAAAGACCAGTAACAATATTAGTGTATGATAACAGACATCTCAAGTCTGACAGAAGTTCTGGGAGCCTCCCTGATTTTGATAGTGGCTCACTGATGCCCGCGAGTCAGATAAAATATTTCAGATTTTGGACTATGTGAGGGAGTTTTTTTAACACTGCAAGTAAGAGCGTGGAGGCACGTCTCCACCGACTCTCTGATCAAACCTATGGCCGGTGAGCTGCTTAAGTCGGATATTTGATAGATGCGCACCTTCTCCACAAGCATTAGCGGCTGTCCGCTCAGCCTTAATCTACTTGAGAGGCTTCAGGAGCGGACACAGACTTCCTTGTTGTTGGGGAGTTTAGGGACCGTCACAAAATAAATCGAAAGGCAAGACTAAAAAACAAAACAAAACTTGTATATTCATCTCAAATGTATATAAATAAATACACAAATGAATAAATCAATACATAAATAAATGAATAATTAATCAGTATTACTTCGATTTAACTAGCAAATGCTTACTTAAATTACATGTTTTTGTTCAATAGAATAAAGTGCCAATAGGCCTTTAATTTTTAGCCCTGGTCTTGGCACACAAAACACATCTCATATATTTAATTTATATCACTTCATAGAGAAATTTTTTACTCATGTTTTCATTCAATAATTCGGAAAGGGGGTGGGGGTGGGGGGTTGGAAGGGTTGATAAGCACCTCCCTGAAATTAGTTTTTGGAATTTGGAATGTCTGTGATAACATCTTCACAACTAACAGTATTGTCAGTTTCATAAGTAAAGCTTTCAATTCATAGCTACGTTTCTGAACTTACCATCAGATTGAAGTTTATGTTTCTTTGGGGAGACAGGGTTCCGCTCGGTGATTTGTTGCCTCTTTGGTTGTGGGTAAAGCCCAGATACACTCGCCTTTCCCAGCTCACAGATACATGGAGGGCATGAACATTGCCTCTTTGTGGCAGGTTTGTGGTCAAAACACTCTTTATCTAACCACTCGTTCAGGTGTTTTCTTGAGTTTTTACAACCAACGACAGTACACATAGTTCCAGAACCAATTTTCCTCTTGAAGTTGTCCATCCTTTTTCTCACTGAGGCAGCTAGCTATCAGAGCTAGCTAGCTATCAGAGCTAGCTAGATATCGGAGCTAGCTAACTGAGAGAATGGAAGTGAAATGCATTGGTGGGAGGAGTTCAGAGTAGTAGAGCGGAAATGGGTAAAAAAAATAGTCTATAGTAAAATCTGTGTTTTCCGATGTGTTTCTGGCTGCTTGCTGGATAACAAATCTCGCAAGATAGAATTTTAATGCGTCGAGAAATCTCACCAATTTACATCTCGTCACACCCCTAGCTATTTGTATTGAAGTTCCCCATCCTAAAGTATTTATTTTATAAAAACACATTCAGCTTTAAGATCACTAAGACTAATTTCAAGTATTACATATACAGCCTGATGGAATGATTTACATGTTACAGAGGGATGAAAATTCTAATGAGATCCACAGAGATTGCATTAGTAATAAAAGAAAAAAACACAGACAGACAAATGTCTCTCTTTGGTCCACATATACAGGGCTTCATCCAACACATAAATACAGAAACTAATGACTGATACAAAGAGTCTAACACAGCTATGATATATTTGATTTGTGACTGTATTCTAACAATAATAATAATAATAATGGATTATAATTTAACTTATATAACTCTTGATGGTTATGTGGAACTTTACAAATACAGGTATTTGTATTTTGTGATCATGTTTACAGCATATATTCTGATCATCTTCACTAATTCCACAATTGTGCATCTTATCTGCCATCACCAAAACCTCCATGAGCCTATGTACATTTTTATTGCAGCTTTGTTACTGAACTCTCTTGTTTACAGTACAACTATCTATCCAAAGATTTTGATAGATTTCTTATCTGAGAAACAGGTCATATCTTATCCTGTCTGTCTTTTTCAGTGGTTTACATATTACACTTTAGGAGCTTCAGAGTTCATACTGTTGTCAGTCATGGCCTATGACAGGTATGTGTCTATATGTAAACCTCTGCAGTATCCAGTGATAATGAATAAAACCAGAGTCACAGGTTTCCTAGCTTTAGCCTGGCTTCTGCCTTTCTGTCAGAATATTATTCCAGCTGGAATTAATGCCAAACAAAAACTCTGTCACTTTATTTTCAAAGGAGTAATGTGCAACAGCCTAGTGTACAGACTCCACTGTGTAAGTTCAAGAGCATTGAATATATATGGGTTGTTTGCTTTTGTAAATCTTGTCATTCTCCCTGTGCTTTTCATACTTTTTACATATTCAAGGATATTCATCATAACGTATGAAAGTGGTGCAGAAGTCAGGAACAAAGCTATTCAGACATGTTTACCCCACCTGCTGGTTTTAATCAACTTTTCCTGCTTTAGTGTTTATGATGTACTTCTACTACGAATGGAAACAGAGTTCTCAAAAACTGTACGTTTTATAATGACTTTACAAGTCATCTTGTATCATCCTCTTTTTAATCCATTTATATATGGATTAAAAATGACTGAAATCTCTAAACATCTAAAGAGATTGTTCTGTCCAACTGGAATGATTTAATCAACACCGATCGACACATTCAAATCTGTTCTTTACATTTGATCCTTTTGTGCTTTTCATATGATGTCTGTGTTAATGTATGCCTGGTTCAGTTGTGGCAGTATTTATCTGAGCCAAGACACACTTATAAATGATACTTTAATGTTATTGCATCTTTCCTGAATAAATAAATAAATATTTCACATATCATTTAAGCAGGATTTCTATGTATTATAACATTGCAATCATGTATTATTGATGATATGAAAAGGTGTTTTAAAGTAATATGAACACACAGAGGAGAATAAGCTTTCACAATACATAAAAAAGATAGATCTAAAAAAACAAAAATCATCTTTATTGAACATTATGTAGAGAGTAATATAACAGCATTGGCTAACTAAATCAGAAAAAAGAGGGGAACAGGCCATCTGGTTTGAAGATGAGAGTTCAGCAGATCAAAATTACAAGATAAATAATAAGAATTCAAATTAAGAATAGAAAAGCAATGCAACGAACAGTGACTGTTTCCTGTTTTTCCAGTCTCTGAATATCAAGAAGATTTAATTCTTAGCTGTGACTAGTTGTAGCGTCTACATCTATGTCTAAACCATGGTTTCTGCGTGTTTTCCTATTGTTTAAGCTTTTAACACCGGATGTGTCAGTGCTGACGCATTCTGAATGGATGGTTTAGTTTAAAATTCAGAAAAATTATATCTTTTTGGGGTGTTATTTTACTGGTAATTTTGTTCATGGAACTGATGTACAAGTGTCAAAAAGCAACTGATTTAAAAAAAAGAAATAAAAAAAAAAGAAGAAGAAAAAGCCCAAACTAAAACTACTCCAAACAAACAACAATAGTCATTTATTAATTTTTATTTATTAATTTATTTATTTTTTTACTTCATTTACTTCATAGTTTTTTGGGGGTGGGGGTGTTATGTTACTTACTTGTTATTAACTTATATAATTTCTGTTGATGTTGTTGCTTATTTTTTCTAACTTTTGTTTTTTAAAAAAGAAGTCACAATTGAGATAAAAAGTCATCATGATATTTAAAAAAGTTATAAATATGAGATAAAAAAAATGCATACGTTTAAGCTAAAATGTTAAAATTGTGAAACTAAAAGTCAAAATTATGAGATAAAAAGTCAAAATTGTGAGATAATCGTCCTATAACTACAATATATAAAGTCACAGTTTCTCTCCTCCACTGATTTTTCCTCTGAAGTCACTTATTTTTACACTGTCACATCTGTTTAGTTTGAAAAAGTAATGCATCTAATTCTGACAATGTAAAGAGTATAAAGTACAGATATTTATGCAAAAATGTAGGGAGTTGCCAGAAAAATAAATCCTCAAATAAAGTACAGATACTACTGAAGTGCAATAATGAAGTACTTTTACTTAGTTACTTTCAACCTCTGCGTATCTGATCTGATTAATCCCAGTTATTTGATTCTTATGGTCATGTAAACAGGCTCAGTGTGACAATGAACTGTAATTGAGACTTTGAGGCCTCAGTCAGATGAAGCCTCTTTACTGGATGGTGGAAGCAGCCAGAGCCCGTAACAAATTTGAAGATGAGGTCATTGAGAACAAGGCAGAGGTCATGTACAAAACCCACATTCCCAGGAGAAAAAGGCTGGAAAACTTATGTTTAAAAGAATAAAGATGAAGTAGCACAGGGGAAGGAGATGATGATGATGAAACATATTGTATTTGCAGCACAATAAGTTGTTGGAATTTTACCTTTTAACATTAGAAATATGCTAAAAGGTACTTCAGTGGTATTTTAACCCATTATAACCGAGTGTTACTTTTGTGGCAGTTCCCACATTATTATTTTTTTCTCTCCATTTAACTTACTGTAGCTCCATTTATTATATTTTCCTTTTCATTTTGCATTTTTCATTGTAAATCATGTTTTTCTCCATTTCATTTTTTCTGTATGTAATTTAAATGTTCATGAATACACCAACTAAATTCAAAGGTGATTCTATCAATACAGAGAAAACTCAAGGAAAATGTGATTTTTTTTTTTTCATTAAATCTCTCATTAACTTCACATACACTTGATTGATCCAAATCTATGGGTTTTACTGGTTAATCAATGTGTTTCCACGGTAACTACGTACACAGACTCTGAACATCTAAATCGGTATCCAATCCCTCATGTTGGCTTTGGGATTGGGCTAACTGTAACTGGTTAGATTAACTCCATTTGTATTAAAATCAGTCCCTCCAGGATTTTCCAGGCCTTTTTTGAGATTGTTTCGTCCTAAAGTGTCAGATGTTTCATGAGCTTTTCCGAAAAATTGTGATGAAAGTTGCAGTGCTTTTTAGGTTTTTGTGAAAGTTGCGATAAATAGTTGCAATTTTCCCTTTTTGTAATCAAAATTAAGTAATATTTCAAATATTTAGTTACTGGAAAATTAATTCAAAGTCATTGTGATATGGTCCTCAAAACTAGCTTTTACTGAGATGGAAAATAAATGATTATGAGGATTACAAATTTTTTTTTTTGCAAATGCACCTGTTGGTTCAAAGGTTAAAGTTCATATGACCTCACAACACTACATGAAGTTATAAAACATAATATAAATGTCTCAGCCACTCAAAAAACAAATTTTTACTAGTCCTGTGTACTGTGTAGTAGAGGCAATTTCTGACAAAAATAAAACAAAGACACTGAGATATTAAGACAACCTTTCAAATATGACTAATAAATTATTACCTGGATGACAAAAATGCAGCAAAAAAAACTACTCTCCCAAATGCACCTGTTAATACTAGTGCATCATTTTAGTCAGCAACTTACTTCAAGACACAGGAAATTTTGCAGGAAAGTCATAGTGATTGGCTGAATTTGCAACATCACAATTCATCTGGAGGGTCTATAAAATGGAATTAATAAAAATTCCCTTTGAAGGGAAGGATTGTGACTATTATTTTAAAATTGGCAGTTTTCACTGAATGCAGTAACTTAATACTTCAAATAGCTTGTTTTTTTTGACAGGCTGCAATTGTTTTTTTTCCCCCACATCCCCCGTGGACCCTTTATAATGGTGTGAACTGGCATACTATTTCACACAATGCTTCTCACCAAGTTTGTTTGGGGGAGGGGTGATGGGAAAGTGGAAATTGGAGGCTGCTGAGGCTCAAGCTACATCTGTTAGACCTGGCATTAGCTTTTCTGTGAGCATATGTTAGGGGAGCAAAACATATGTGACCACACGTTAAGGGACTAAAATTAGCCTATTTCATTTATAGTGTACATTACAAAGTTAATTTCCCAGCATGTTATCCCACTTGGCCGACAAAATAGGTCAAATACCAGTCACCCTCATAATGACAGATATGCATAAAAGTGCAAACACGTGAAATTGTTCTCAAAAGCTAAAATAAAAGGCAAACATTTTAAAAATAAGCATTTACCATGAGCTTAATCCTGGATGTTTTTTTTTTAAACTAAGATACACATGCTCTGTGGATGTTTTTAAAGCAAAGCTCAAGACCCACTTGTTCAGTGTTATATGTCTTAATTTGTTTTACTGTGCTAATATTTTATGTTTTATGCTTTATTGTTTGTGATTGATTTTACTTGTATTAACTGTACAGCACTTTGATTGAAAGTGCTTTACAAATAAAGGTATTATTATTATTATTATTATTATTAACGTTATAATTTTTTTGTGGTTACAGTGAGTGACATCCATAGGTTTGAGTTTTATAGCATAGACGAGCCTCCAAATACCAGATGTGTCTAATGTGGCCATTGAGCGTGTATGTAACTGCTGTAGCTCATTTTAAAGACACAGATCAAATATAGGGGAACAGAAAATATTTTCTCCAAAAATCATGAGAACTACAGAGGAAAAATATTACAATAAATGACAGTAAATTACTTTAAGGTTAAATAGTGTCATGACCCACTCTGTATGTATATATATATATATATATATATATATATATATATATATATATATATATATATATATATATATATATATATATCCTTCTGTGGTGTTAAACAATGAGAACAAATGCAGACAAAAAAAAGAACAAAAAAAAAATTATTACGTAATATACTTGCAAAATAAAATTACTTTTATTGGTTTTGTTATTGTTACAACATTATTTACATAGAGACCAGGTGAAGCTCAGCTTCCCCTAAAATGTCATAAATTAAATGGTCAAATATGTATGGTTGTGTTAATATTTCATTGACGACAAATGCGTTACACATCCATCTCAAAAATGGGTTTGTTCAGAATCAGGCACTTATCACAAATTGACTGAGTCAATGTTAACTTCTCATACATTCCCATAGCGCTGTTTCCTCATTTGTATGGTTTATGGTTAATGCTTTTTTCCATAGAAGCTCAGCGTCTCTGGGACTGGACAGAGCTGTCTTTTTCATTGCCTTGAAACTAGATGGTCATTGGACAAATGCCACAAATTTGTCCCACCCCTGGAGAGTCAGCATCTCTGGGGGTGAATGAGTCTGTGGGCGGGGCCTTGGCCAGCCTGGATGCTGAGCTTCCACATGATGATTAGAGGATCGGTCAAACAGCTGAATCCCATTTTGATTGACAGATAACACTGACAGCTCAGCTCAGTGCACAGACTTTGCAAGAGAAGTCAAATGTCAAACTGTCAAAACCCATTTATTGGTATTCGCTCAGTGAAATTACTTGTTCAATTCTTACACCATATATAAAACAGACATAGTATTACCTTGTCTCACTTTAACATAATTTCAACATTTCCTTGATCAAGTCCCTGGAAAAGAAGCCTACTTGTTACTATAGCTTCACAGACCATTTTCTCGAAAAGGAAAGGAGGGCTGAATTAACATATAAATAAATTGGCAAATTTTATGACACAAGCCAACAAGGAGCTTCCCCTCTTGACCAAAATATAATATATGTATTTAGATGGACATATGAGATGCTATTGTGGAATTATATACAAGCTTGCAAAGTGATAAATACAATACAAAGTAATCCCCCTCACCTAAAAGACTAATAATAATAATAATAATAATAATAATAATAATAATAATAATAATAATAATAATAATAATAATAATAATAATAATAATAATAATAATAATAATAATAACTTAATTTATATAGAACCTTTAAAAACGGGTTTTACAGAGTGCTTTGACAAACAGAGCAAAAAGGCACAACAGCAGAATAGAAACATAAAACAGCACAGTAGAAATCAGGAGTGGTGAAAATGAAACTGTTTGAATGCATGCTAGTACACAGAGCCAAGGGAAACATAACATGATGGTTTCTGCTCAGTGCATAAATGGAGTGGAATAAAATGTCATATATAATCAAAACAGGAGAAAAGTAAATATTCAAACATTAAAAAGATAAATAAAAGACATCACATAAAAGCTAGTCTATAAACATGTTTAAAAAGTAATTTAAAAGTGTTTGTGATTAATTTTTTACCTTTTCAAACAATGTGCCCCATTATTATTAGAACATATACTTTGAGTGAGGACAGAAGAGATTATCCAAAAACAGCAGAATAAATAACATATGCTTAAAAAAAGAAGAAGAAAGAAACCTGTTGGCAACTGGTTTACTCTAATTATTACTCATTAATTTCATACAATTATTTCATAGGATACAGAACTTTATCATTGTGTAATTTGACAAAGTAACTTTTTTAGGTGTTTTGAAATTTCTTTCATTTTCAAACCATAAATTATTGGATTGAAGAGAGGAGTATACAGTACCAATTGTAAAGTCATTATTAAACGTACTGTTTTAGAAAAATTTGATTCCATCCGAGCTATAATTATACCATAAGCACCTAAACAGGAGCAACTAAATAAAGCCATGAGGTGAGGTAAACATGTCTCTGCAGCCTTTTTCCTGACTTCACTACCTCTATTATAAGTTATTACAAATATCTTTGCATATGTAAAAAGAATAAAAAGCACTGGCATAACTAAAGAATTCATCAAAACTATCACACCATATACTGCAAGTGCTGCTGAAGGGACACAGTTAAGTTTTAAGATGGAATTGTTACAGAAAATTCCTGTTAAAGTAAAAGTACAGAGTGTCTTAAAACCACCCAGTACAGCTGACCCCACCATTTGAGTAACAGGTAAAAGCCAAGCAAGAAAAAGCAAAATACTCAGAGTACGTTTCCTCATAATAGTAGGATACTGCAGAGGTTTACATATAGACACATATCTGTCAAAGGCCATGGCTGCTAACAAGAAAAACTCTGAACCTGCGAACGAGTAATATATGAAATATTGAAATATACAGGCTGACAAAGATATGATCTGTTTCTCTGATAGACAATCAATTAATAATTTGGGGTAGACAGTAGTACTGAAAAGAACAGAGTTCAATGACAAAGCTGCAATGAAAACATACATAGGTTCATGGAGGTTTTTGTGAATCACAATAAGACAAATAATAATAGAATTACTGCAGATTATCAGAATATACACTGTGAACAAGATGAAAAAATAAACATACCTATATTTATTTACTTCTACAAACCCATCAAGTGATATATATATTTCATTTGAATGATTTCCCATTAAAATAATTTCAAATCAAGTGAGTTTAGCAAAAAAAATCGCACTAAACATTACTGTAGGTAAATGTCAAACCTTCACTGCCATCCCAGCTGTTCACAGACAACTGAACAACTGAACAGTCTGAATGTGGTTTTTATAAAACTTCAGGAGACTCAAAGGATCTCATTAACAAAGTTATGCTCCAGTTGACATGGACAATAGGGATATTTTATTGTAAAAAAATAACTTGACAAATGGGGGTGGGGTGGGGGGGGCTTTGTGGCTCTGTTATACACAACGGCACACTCTGGCATACAGAAGTGAAGCTAACCTGGAACAGACAAAAATTGCAGTTCATTCGTTATCTGCTAGAGGCTTGTTCCAAAAAAAAAAAAAAAAGAGGCAATCCCCATTGACTCCCATGTTAAAAAAGAAAAACTTCACAGGAGAAATAAAAGTGTTTGCAGACTGGTTAAAAAAAAAAAAGTAGAACTGAACTGAATGGCACTGGGTGATAGTACATAGAATTATAAAGATAATTTATCATTGCCCCCCCCCCCTTTACAAATTCTAGAATCTTGGAGAAAATCACAATTTTATATTTCCTGCCCGATTCAGCCGGAGCTCTGCATTATGTTATGAGTTATACCCAGTCATCTATGTTTGCAACCATGTCACCACTTGTTGTTTTTGGTGAATTTTGTGGTGATAGTTGACTACAAAACACTTCTAAAACCTGGGAATATCTGTTCAGTAGCGAAAGGAAAGTTGTCATTGTGACGAAAGGGAAAGGAAAATTAAGAAATTAAGAAAATTAATCGACAGTATTGAGTTTCTAGGTAATATGAATATAACAGGGGTTCCCCTAGTACTCACTCCCTACCAGGCTAAAACAATCACTTTTATTAATTTTAAAGAAATTAAATGTATGTTTAAACTAGTAGCACTAAAGATGCTATTTATAGCTTCCAACCGTCGTCTGTTTGCTGATTTTTCGGGGTTTGAGCACAGGTAAAGTTTAAGGAAATGTGGGCAGGTAGCGGAGATGGAGGTGACAAAATAAAAGCAGATTCATGGATGAAACTGTTGATCAACAGCTGGTTAGCTTTATATTCAGCCACAGATGTCAATGATGGTGTGTGTTTTAGTCAAAAATAAATTGCTTAAAAGTTTCTGCTGTAACTGTAGTTATGGGTTTAATGTCTGTGGGTATTGGTTGGTAAAGTGGACCGTACAGCAGAGATGTTCACAAGTCACTTTTTCCAAGTCCAAGTCAAGTCTCAAGTCTTTGGGGGGTAATGCCAAGTCAAGTCTCAACTCTCTTATCCCAAGTCCCAGTCAAGTCTCAAGTCTAAAATGGCTGAAATTAATATTTTCACATTAGACGCTATTTAAGATAATACTGCATTACTGTATTGTTTTGGATTAAGTATGTAGTAATTAAGTTTGGTGAAACCATGTAGGCCACTGTACTATATACACTCTATTATTACACACTACACTATCAGACTTGATCAGAACAATACATGTGCAATGTGAAGAAACACCCCAAAAGCTTATAATATTGTTGTTCATACAAAACACTATGTTTTTGGTCTTTTGACCGACAGGCTTTTGATTTAAAAAATGATCATTAATAGTCTGAAAAAAGAATGAGAGTAAATAAATGTATTATCTTTTTTTAGATAATAATGCCATTGGTTAATCATAGACGCTGGGATAAAAAAAAGTTCCAAGTGTTAAGCTTTTTAAAAAAAATCTTTTTCACTCGTGTCATGGTTTGGAAACCTTCCTCTATGTGAAAAGAGATCACTCATCAAATGGTCTGGTCGACTGATTGGAGAGACACAGCCGAGCTTGGAGTCGCTGTATTCTAATCAGTTGCGGCGACTAGCCGGGTCCGTCACTGATGATGTTTCCCATCCACTTGCGGGTGAATTTCATCTCCTGCCCTCTGGCAGACATTTCACAGTCTCAAGGACGATAAGGGAACAGCTTTGTCCCTGCTGCTGTTTCCCTTTTAAATCAGCCTTAATGCATGTTACGACCCGAAAGGTGAAACATATTTTAGAAAGGACACCAGAGTCAAAGGGTATAATTTGATTTACACATTTTTATTTATTTAACCCTTGTGCGGTCCTTCGGGTCACAGTGACCCGGTGGCTAAAAAATTTACCTTTTTATACATACTGTATGGTGCCATTGCTTACTACTGAAAACAGTAAAATATCCTTGAGGGGTGGGGTGATGATTCTATGGAACTGAACTTTGGAATCTGGCTCTTTAAGACCCAATTGTAGGACACAGCCAGTGTGCCATTTACGAAGGACCGCACAAGGGTTAACCATTCTACTGGAGGATCTTCGCTGTTCTTCAGCTTCCTGGTTGAAACGAGCTGTTCCCCCAGTTCAACCTCTTTAAACCCAGTGCCCAAGGTAATAAAGGAAAAAGACCAGAGTGGACCGGCTAAATAAACATAAAGACGGTGTGCTAAACAGGCCAACCCTGTACAGGGCCGTAGGAGCTGCCAGCGCACAGCTACCCTATTAAAGGAATAAACCATCAAAATAAGTCCTAACGAAAGAAAAGCGAAAACAGGACGTCCGGATCCACCTGGCCAAACAAAAAGGAACAGGCTAACAAAAAAAGGCTAACAAAGAAACTCAGCACGCATGGAGGATCCCGCGTGGAGTGGAGCGGATGCGTCTCGACGCGCGCGCTCCCACGGAACGCTGGGACCTGGGGAGGAGACCATCAGAAAGAAAGAGAACACAAAAAAAACCCGCCCCTACCGGTGCTCGTATAAATAGGGCGCTCGGCGCCAAACTAATTAAGTTTAAACCTAAAAATTTGATTGAATACAATAGACCACAAATTATCGATCCAGAAAAAAACGCAATTTACTAGACAAAATATATGCACAAATGTTAATTCAAAAATAGACAAAACGAGCAAAGTCAAAAAGGAAATGACTAAGGAAAATAGTGCACAGCACCTAACAATGCACTTGAGTTTTATCTTATTTATTTATCTATTTATCGACTTAATCATTTTATTTGGAGACTTTTTATTAGAAATGGGTTTTTAATTTTCAATTATATCTATTGACCCTTGTATGGTATTTTATTTTGTGTGAACATGTCTACTCACATCCTGTCTGTTCTGTACCATGTCCTGTCATTGCTGTTTATGTGATGCCCTCTTTCTCTGACACTGCACAACAAACCACTATTGGTCGACTTTAATTTTAACAAACTTCTGTAAAGACGTGCAAATTTTATTTGGAACCTTTTATGACCCTTAAGGATGGAACATGTACAATGACAAGAAAGGTCTGAAGACATTACAAGACTCCATTCAGGTAAAAAACTAATTCATTTGTGCCACAAGGTTAAAAGAAAAAAGGTGTGTATTAAAAAAAATTAACCAATAAAGTGAACTGAACTGAACTAAGCTCAGTCAAGTCAAGTATGTGAATGTGAAGTTTTACAAAACTGATGTAAAACCCTTGAAAAAAATATTATGTAACTATGAATGTATCCATATCTGTCACTTGTGATTTCAATACAAAACAAAATGAGGGTCAATATATTTTTTCCTAATCTGTGTATTTCCAGCAGTGAGTTTAGCTCAGTTCCCCATTTTATCAACTATGAGTCAACATGTTAGTTTTTCTTTCAGAGAGAAATGGTGTATACTTTAGTTTCAAGGTTTTTAGGCTACATTGATTGTGATGCATCTGGTATGATTTTTCAGAAGGTAAAATATCAATGTATCAATAAATATTCATTGCTGTCTGTTGATCAGTCGCCACTTGGTCAAATGTTAACATTTCTATAGTATAAACCTCCAGAGTTTGTTTTTATGTACTGAAGTTTAATCTGTTAATGAGATCCTGAGAGTGTAATTAAGTTTAACAGAAACTTTTCCATGATGTAAACTGTTGACCTTCTCAATACTGAAGATTGATAAACACTAAATGTATTTAAAGGTCAGTTATGTTTGACTAATGTTCCATGTTAATGAACCTTTAATGTGAGACACTGTCATTTTTATGTCACTTCATCTGTTTTAATGGACATTCTGTCAGGATCGGGGTGAGGTGAAGGAGGACTCCATTGCACAGTACCGAAGGGAAAAAATTATTTAATAACAAAACTAAGAAACAAAGACAATACAGACAAAACCTGGGAAGGGATGACCAGAGTCCGTGGTGATGATGAATGTCCGGGTTATGGTGATTGAGGAGATGGTGAAACAGTCCAGGTTATGGAGGCAACATTACTGAATGGTCCCGCACTGGCAACTGCAAGCCTTACTGCTTTTATAGCCACAGATGAGGAACGGCTTGCAGCTGCACAGTGCGGGACCAGGTGAGTGTGGAAGTGACTGGGATAAAGGTCACCGGAGCGGAGGTCATGACACATTCAGTCAAATATAACATATTTAATACTTGATGGGTTTGTAAACATGAATAAGTACAGGTATGTTTATTTTTTCATCTTGTTAAAGGTGTATATGCTGATAATGTGCAGTAATTCTGTTATTGTTTGTTATTGTGATTCACAGAAACCTCCATGAACCTATGTATGTTTTCATTGCAGCTTTGTCATTTAACTCTGTTCTTCTCAGTACTGTTATCTACCCAAAACTACTGATTGATTTTCTCTCAGAGAAACAGATCATATCTTTATCAGCCTGTATATTTCAATATTTCATATATTACTCTTTGGCAGCTTCAGATTTCTTATTGTTAGCAGCCATGGCCTTTGACAGATATGTGTCTATATGTAAACCTCTGCAGTATCCTACTATTATGACGAAAAGGACTGTGAGTATTTTGCTTTTTCTTGCTTGGCTTTGGCCTGCTGTTCAGGTGGCAGGGGCAGTTATACTGGGTGGTTTTAAGAAACTCTGTACTTTTAATTTGAAAGGAATTTTTTGTAACAATTCCATCTTAAAACTTAACTGTGTCTCTTCAGCTGTAATTGCAGTATATGGTTTGATTATTTTCATCAATGCTGTTGTTATGCCAGTGCTTTTTGTACTGTTTACATATGCAAAAATATTTGTAATAACCTATAATAGAGGTAAGGAAGTCAGGAAAAACGCTGCAGAGACATGTTTACCCCACCTGATTATTTTATTTAGTTTCACCTGTTTGGGTGCTTATGATATAATTATAGCTCGCGTGGAAACAAAATTGTCTAAAACAGTACGTTTAGTAATGCTTTTACAAAAAGTTGTGTATAATCCTCTCTTAAATCCAATAATTTATGGATTGAAAATGAAAGACATTTCAAAACACCTAAAAAAGTTATTTCATTATGCTACACAGTGATAAAGTTGCCAGCAGGTTTGTTTTTTAATTTAGAAGCATGACTCTGCTGGTTTTGGATCATCTCTTCTGTTTCTCACTCAGTGCACATGGCTAATACCACATGCTGTTTGAAAAACTGATCTATTTATTCACACACATTATTTGTCTTTAACATGAGATGCATTATTTTACATTTTATTTATCACTTTACAAGCTTTTGCAACACTATTGAATAATGTCAAAGCCTTTTACTGCTTCATAGCCACTGAACTAGAAAATGTGATGATTTAATTGATGTTTTTTTGTTATATTGTTGCTATGACAAAATGGAAGAATGAACCCTTGTGGAAACATAACCTCCTTGACAGAGGTAATAATAATACTATAAAAAAGGAAACAACCCTCTACATGTGTAAAATAAAACAGATCCTGAATTGTTTAATTATTGGATTACTTAAAGAAGAACACAATTTTTGTAGCAACACAAATTCTTAACACTTAAATCAATAATTAGATAAAATAAAAAATACAAATATTATAATAAAAAGACATACATTAATAAAAATAAATCGGGTTGTTAAAATATTATCAAACAATACACACACACATATATATATATATATATATATATATATGTGTGTGTGTTTGTGTGTGTGTATATAGTATTGTCTATTGTATAGCATGACTCTGTGATGAAATAAAAACTTTGAAATCTTCTGATTGTCTTCATGGTTTCATTTTAATGTCAAAAATGTACTTTACAAAGTAAATCACAGATCAGTCTAAGTCTTTGAGTAACATGATACGACTGAAGGCTGCTCTCCTCAGTCACACATTAAAACAGTGAGGATTCTATGTGACAAGGAGAGACAGGAAACTGACACAGAATGCTCCAAATGCCATCATCTTATCTTGGTCTCCTGCTGTTTCCTGCTCAGTGTTAAACAGCGCATATAAGCAGAAACACAAATTCTATGTGAAAAAACACTGACTTAAACTAGGTATAGAACAATAGTTAAGAATTACATTGTAAATTAAAACACAGTTTATTTTATTTTTTTATTTTATCTCTTTTTTTTTCCTGTTTTCCTCTTTTTTTGTCTGCATTTGTTCTCATTGTCTAACACCACAGAGGGGGTGTCAACATTGTTTGAGATCAATGCATATTTTAGTCTTGCAGCCAAATATTTTAATATTTAGTGCATTTGTGTGACCATCATCGGTCCTCCCTGAAAGCTGAGCAAACATTCTTTATTACCCTTATCTGCCTTCAAAGTGCAGTGCAATATTTACAAGTGTAAGAGGGAAAAGAAATACTACACTCAACAAAAATATAAACGCAACACTTTTGTTTTTGCTCCCATTTTTCACGAGATGGACTCAAAGATCTAAAATTCATTCCAGATACACAATATTACCATTTCTCTCAAACATTCTTCACAAATCTGTCTAAATGTGTGATAGTGAGCACTTGTGCTTTGCTGAGATAATCCATCCCACCTCACAGGTGTGCCACATCAAGATGCTGATCTGACATCATGATTAGTGCACAGGTGTACCTTAGACTGTCCACAATAAAAGGCCACCCTGAAATGTGCATTTTTTTTCTTTATTGGGGGTCTGGGGACTCAGAACCAGTCAGTATCTGGTGTGACCACCATTTGCCTCATGCAGTGCAACACATCTTCTTCGCATAGTGTTTATCAGATTGTCAATTGTGTCCTGTGGAATGTTGGTCCACTCCTCTTCAATGGCTGTGCGAAGTTGCTGAATATTAGTGGGAACTGGTACACGCTGTCGAATACGCCGGTCAAGCACATCCCAAACATGCTCAATGGGTGACATGTCCAGTGAGTATGCTGGCCATGCAAGAACTGGGACATTTTCAGCTTCCAAGAATTGTGTACAGATCCTTGCAAGATGGGGCCGTGCGTTATCTTGCTGAAACATGAGGTGATGTTCATGGATGTATGGCACAACAATGGGCCTCAGGATCTCATCACGGTATCTCTGTGCATTCAAAATGCCATCGATAAAATGCACCTGTGTTCTTCGTCCATAACAGATGCCTGCCCATACCATAACCCCACCACCACCATGGCCACTCGATCCACAACACTGACATCAGCAAAGCGCTCACCCACACGACACCACACACGCTGTCTGCCATCTGCCCTGAACAATGTAAACCGAGATTCATCCGTGAAGAGAACACCTCTCCAACGTGCCACACGCCATTAAATGTGAGCATTTGCCCACTCAAGTCTGTTACGGCGACGATCTGGAGTCAGGTTAAGACCCCGATGAGGACGACGAGCATGCAGTTGAGCTTCCCTGAGACGGTTTCTGACAGTTTGTGCAGAAAATGTTTGGTTATGCAAACCAATTGTTTCAGCAGCTGTCTGAGTGGCTGGTCTCAGACGATCTTGGAGGTGAACCTGCTGGATGTGGAGGTCCTGGGCTGGTGTGGTCACACGTGGTCTGCGGTTGTGAGGCCGGTTGGATGTACTGCCAAATTCCCTGAAGCGCCTTTGGAGACGGCTTATGGTGGAGAAATGAACATTCAATGCACGAGCAACAGATCTGGTTGACATTCCTGCTGTCAGCATGCCAATTGCACGCTCCCTCAATGCTTGTGACATCTGTGGCATTTTGCTGTGAGACAAAACTGCACATTTCAGAGTGGCCTTTTATTGTGGGCAGTATAAGGCACACCTGTGCACTAATCATGATGTCAGATCAGCATCTTGATGTGGCGCACCTGTGAGGTGGGATGGATTATCTCAGCAAAGCAGAAGTGCTTACTATCACACATTTAGACAGATTTGTGAACAATGTTTGAGAGAAATGGTAATATTGTGTATCTGGAATGAATTTTAGATCTTTAAGTCCATCTTCTGAAAAATGGGAGCAAAAACAAAAGTGTTGCGTTTAAAATTTTTGTTGAGTGTATTTACAGAATTATAAGTTAGAAGGAAAAAAACAAACAAGGTTAAATCTGAATTCCCAGCTCCGTAACCACTTAAGAAATCAAACAGTCCTGCCAGAAATAATAACTTTACAGATCACATTTCCAATACAATGACAGTCTACATATCCCATTATTATGCAAAACAGATCAAACACACAAACAATAATTAAATGATGCATCACATGATAACATCACGTGATGCCACATCTCAAGAGATTGTTGAATAAATGTGCTCAGGAATTGATGCTGTGTTTTCACCAGTGCTGGGTAAGTTACTTTGAAAAAGTACTTCCCACAAAAGTAATTGTATTACTAAATGTGTTACTCCACTAGCAAAGTAATTAGTTGCCAGGATAAGTATTTTTGCGTTCCTTTTTTTTTGCTTAAAACTGTTAAACAGTTTAACAGAACAGTTAAAAAGGGTATCCATCCTTGTTCTGTGATGTTACTTTGGATGTGATTTAAGATGCTTCCTAAATTAATCTATGTGGTATGCCTTGCACCACTTTAGACCATGTGGACAATGTTCTAAAAGTTTGAGTTCTAAAAGAACAACACCGCTCCGCCTTTGGGGTGTTGTTCAGCCGCATCGGGAAATATTTTTCTGATAGTAACGCGTGGGCTATACATCACCCCTTGCTTATTTCTGATTTCAATACTAAAAAAAATGAGGGCCATTATAGATTCTCATAATCTCTGCATTTACAACAGTAAGTTTAGCTCAGCTCCCCATTTTATTTGTACTTTTCCTATGGGTCAATATGTTAGTTTATCTTTCAGTGAGAAACAGTGTATGCTTTAACTTCAAGGTTTTTAGATTAAATTGATTATGATGCATCTGGTATGTTTTTTCAGAAGGTAAAATATCAATAAATATTCAGTGATGTCTGTTGATCAGTCGCCACTTGGTCAAATGTTAACGTCTCTATAGTATAAACCTCCAGAGTTTGTTTTCATGTACTGTAGTTTAGTCTGTTAATGAGATCAGAGTGTAATTAAGTTTAACAGAAACTTTTCCATGACGTAAATTGTTTACCTTCTCAATACTGAAGATTAATGAACCCTAAATGTATTTAAAGGTCAGTTATGTTTGACTAACGTTCAATGTTAATGAACCTTCAATGTGAGACACTGTCATTTTTATGTCAATTCATCTGTTTTAATGGACATTCAATCAAATATAACATATATAATACTTGGTGGGTTTGTAAACATGAATAAGTACAGGTATGTTTATTTCTTCATCTTGTTAAAGGTGTACGTTCTAATAATGTGCAGTAATTGCGTTATTGTTTATTTATTTGTGATTCACAAAAACCTCCATGAACCTATGTATGTTTTCATTGCAGCTTTGTCATTCAACTCTGTTCTTTTCAGTACTGTTATCTACCCAAAACTACTGATTGATTTTCTATCAAAGAAACAGATCATAACTTTAACCTCCTGTATATTTCAATATTTCATATATTACTCTTTGGCAGGTTCAGATTTCTTATTGTTAGCAGCCATGGCCTTTGACAAATATGTGTCTATATGTAAACCTCTGCAGTATCCTACTATTATGACGAAAAGGACTGTGGGTATTTTGCTTTTTCTTGCTTGGCTTTGGCCTGCTGTTCAAATGGCAGGGGCAGTTATACTGGGTGGTTATAAGAAGCTCTGTACTTTTACTTTGAATGGAATTTTTTGTAACAATTCCATCTTCAAACTTAACTGTGTCTCTTCAGCTGTACTTGCAGTATATGGTGTGATTGTTTTGATCAATACTGGTGTTATGCCAGTGCTTTTTGTACTGTTTACATATGCAAAAATATTTGTAATAATCTATAATAGAGGTAGTAAAGTCAGGAAAAAGGCTGCAGAAACATGTTTACCCCACTTGATGGTTTTGTTTAGTTTTTCCTGTTTGGGTGCTTATGATGTAATTATAGCTCGAGTGGAATCAAATTTTTCTAAAACAGTACGTTTAATAATGCTTTTACAAACAGTAGTGTATAATCCTCTCTTAAATCCAATAGTTTATGGATTGAAAATTAAAGAAATTTCAAAACACCTAAAAAAGTTATTTCGTTATGCTACACAGTGATAAAGTTCTGTATCCTATGAGATAATCGGATGAAATTAATCAATGATTAATCCATATGATAGACAAGTTGTCAACAGGTTTCTTTGGTATTTTTAAAGCATGAATCTGCTGGTTTTGGATCATCTCTTTTGTTTCTCACTCAGTGCACATGGCTAATACCACAATGGGGCATGCTGTTTGAAAAACTGATCTATTTATTCATACACATTATTTGTCTTTGACATGAAATTCATTACTTTACAAGCTTTTGTGACACTATTGAATAATGTCAAAGCCTTTAACTCCTTCATACCCACTGAACTAGAAAATGGGCTGATTTAATTGAACAAGGGTTAAATCTATTTCGATCAAAAATAGTGTTTACAGTGGGTGTAACAGTAGTGAACAGTGAACACAACAGTCATAGATTATACTTTTGGTCATTCTTATGTATCTGGATAGATGTAACCTTGTAAAAAAAAAATAAAAAGAATAAAGGTATTTAAATTAGCAATTTAGATCCATGTTTTTCAATAGAAATATATTTTCTATTAAATGTTGGTAAACAACAGATAAAAAAATAACTATTTTAGAAGTCATTTCATTCGGTCCATGTCCCTGTCTGTGTTACAGTCCAGAGTTCTGTGCAGGTTGGTGTTCTAGTTTACCAAACTACAATGGAAAGATACTGTCAATGATCCATAAACATCCACTAAATTATCCAAATGACAAGCAAAACAGGGTACACTGGATCATCTCCAAATTGTGATCACCTGTTCCTTTATCAAATTCAGCAAAATTTGTTTTTTTTAGTTATACTTTTACTGTGACAAAATGGAAGAATGAACCCTTGTGTAAACATAACCTCCTTGACAGAGGTAATAATAATACTATACAAAGGAAACAACCCTCGACATGTCTAAAATAAAACAGATCCTGAATTGTTTAATTATTTTGTATTTAATTTGGATTACTAAAAGAAGAACAACATTTTTTGAGCAACACAAATTCTTTACACTTAAAGCAATTATTAGATAAAGTAAAAATATTATTATAAAAAGCCTTATATTAATAAAAATAAATCAGGTTGTTAAAATATTATCAACAATACACACACACACAACACACACACACACACACACACACACACACACACACACACACACACACACATATATATATATATATATGAATATATATATAAATGTGGAGTGTGAAGGCAACAGTGGTACCAGTAGTGATCAGAGCACTAGGGGCAGTGACCCCCAAGCTGGGAGAATGTCTCCAGCAGATATCAGGAACAACATCAAAGATCTATGTACAAAAGAACGCATTGCTAAGAACAGCTAAGATCCTGCGCAGAACCCTCAGGCTCCCAGGCCTCTGGTAGAGGACCTGAGTCTGAAGGAGACACCGCCCAGGTGGGGCGAGAGGAACTTTTTTTTTTCTTTATATGTGTGTGTGTGTAGTAGTATTGGGAAAAAAATATTGCTTGAATGACTTGGTAATAAAACAAAATCTCTGAAATATTCTGATTATCTTCACGATTTAATTTTAATGTCAATAAAGTAGTTTAGAAAGTAAGTCACAGATCAGTCTCAGCTTTGAGTAACATGATACGACTGAAGGCTGCTCAGTGTTAAACAGCGCATGAAAGCAGAAACAGAAATTCTATGTGAACAAACACTGGCTTAAACTAGATATAGAACAATGGTTAAGAATTACATTGTAAATTAAAACACAGTTTAAGAGTTAATAGATGGTACAGTCAAAACAATACATATTGTAACTTTCCATCACTATATATATATATATATATATATATATATATATATATATATATATATATATATATATCCGAGGCGCTGTAAAAAAAAAAAAAAAAAGACACTACAATATGCGGCCTGGTCTCCAACGATGTGCTATCTATCAGGATTGACATTGCGATGCACGGATTTTGTATAAAATGTGAAAAACCAGTCAAAAATGTCCATCCGAAATGAATTGGGCCATGTTTATGTGGCTATAACTCAAAACTATACAAGGTAGCGTTTTGCCGTAGATAGGAAAATTTATTTGGATTGGCTCAGAGATAACATATGTGGTTTCATAATTCCAATATGTCATACGGATATCACATTATTATACCAAATAAAACCTCATTCATTCTTAATTGGACTAATTGCCGTATTTGCCAACACTACTGCTTCACCATTTTTGTCGCACAGACTTCATTTAAACTTAACAATGCAGGCATTTTTGTCCTCTCTTTAGGATGTGATTCTCATGAGGCTGCGATTTACAGTTCGCAATAGGGAACTCATGAAATCCACTGTGAAAAGGCCAAAGTCATACTTTTTATCAGTGGGTGATGTCATCGCGAGAGCATGAGAGAAGTGAAAATTCACCTGAGAAATGTCTAAATAATTCATCCTCACGGCAAAACCATAAATAGTAAGCAAACAATCTTTTCCACAAATGTTGCCAATAACATTGGATTTTAACATGGAAATTAATGCAGGTATGTGAGTAAGGTCATGTGATGTTCTAGCCTAGGATCTAGTCTGTCCCCAGTGGCTGCAAATGGTATTTGCTATGGGGACAGACTAGACAGCCTCGGATCTGAAAATCCAAAATGGACCGGACCAATCAAATCGCGAGGGGCGGGATTGGAGCCCGCCCTGCCTCATGACGACACAAATACGACACGTAATGTTGTAGTCGCAGAGACGTAGCAGCTAGCACACATTGCCGTAACACCAGTTGCTAGCTGCTAGACAACATAGCTCATCACCAGGAACAACCATTCGAGCTGGCTTTGGCAGCAACGCTAGGTGATTTAAAATTACAGTTTTCCCTGCGCGAGGAGCAGAAAACGGCACTTAAGCTGTTTTTTGAAAAAAGGGACGTTGTCGGAGTTTTGCCCACCGGGTATGGCGAATGTTTGATATATCAGCTGGCTCCGCTAGTGGGACGACGCATGGGTCTGCACAACCCGCTGGTGATCGTTGTGTCACCCCTTTTAGCCCTAATAGATGACCGGTTGCAAGAGGCCGAAAAACTGGGAATACGAGCAGCACAACTCGGCAAAGGCGACCCGGAGGAGATCCGAAGCGGCCGGTGCCAAATAGTGTACGGGAGTCCGGAATCCTGGCTGAACCGGGAATGGTTAGACCTGCTCCATGTTCATTGCTCTGATTGGTTGGCTCTGACTGGTTACCCATCCAATAGCGTGGCGTTGTGTGAAGAGAAAACTTGACAGACAGCGGTTATCCCGCCCACAAATTCGCATAGACTCTCCCCTTAGAAAATGCAGTTTGCTGGGGACAGTCTAGATCCTAGGCTAGTGATAAAGACCATTGATTAAATTTTTAAAATGTGGGTCAAGTGCGGGTCAGGTTGGTTCTTTTCAAACACATTTATTGCGATCCGAGCTGTGGATGGTTACATTAAAAAAGCGGTTGGTTGTGGGTCATTTATACATTGACCTGCCCCTCACTGATGTTATATATGTATATATATATATATATATACATATATATATATATATATATATATATATATATATATATATATATATACACATGTGTGTCATTTTAATATTGAGTCAGGGAGAGAATGAGAGAAATGTACTGTGCTGTACTGTGAGCTGTTGTCATGCATTAGTTTAATAGTGCGGTGTTGTGTCACAGTCAGTGTAATAGTATTATTTTAATTGCTGTAAGGAAATTACAAAAGGTATTTGGAGGGGAAAAAAACTAAAATTTTGCCGGAAGTGGCCTGGATGCTGTGGGATATTCCCGGCCTGAAATCCTGATCCAGTCCACCCCTGGACTGAGCTGAGCTGTCAGTGTTACCTGTCAATCAAAATGGGATTCAGATGTTTTTGTCAATAAATCTCAATCTCAATAAATATTCATTGCTGTCTGTTGATCAGTCGCCACTTGGTGAAATGTTAATGTCTTCATTGTATAAACCTCCAGAGTTTGTTTTCGTGTCTGTTAATGAGATCCTTAGAGTGTAATTAAGTTTAACAGAAACGTTTCCATGACGTAAACTGTTGACCTTCTCAATACCCCCTTCTCAATAAATTAATAAACCCTAAATGTATTTAAAGGTCAGTTGTGTTTGACTAATGTTCCATGTTAATGAACATTCAATGTGAGACACTTTTGTGATGTGAGTCATTTTTATGTCACTTCATGTGTTTTAATGGACATTCAATCAAATATAACATATATAATACTTGATGGGTTTGTAAACATGAATAAGTACAGGTATGTTTATTTCTTCATCTTGTTAAAGGTGTATGTTCTAATAATGTGCAGTAATTGTGTTATTGTTTATCTTATTGTGATTCACAAAAACCTCCATGAACCTATGTATGTTTTCATTGCAGCTTTGTCATTCAACTCTGTTCTTCTCAGTACTGTTATCTACCCAAAACTACTGAATGATTTTCTATCAAAGAAACAGATCATATCTTTATCAGCCTGTATATTTCAATATTTCATATATTACTCTTTGGCAGGTTCAGATTTCTTATTGTTAGCAGCCATGGCCTTTGACAGATATGTGTCTATATGTAAACCTCTGCAGTATCCTACTATTATGAGGAAAAGGACTGTGTGTATTTTGCTTTTTCTTGCTTGGCTTTGGCCTGCTGTTCAAATGGCAGGGGCAGTTATACTGGGTGGTTATAAGAAACTCTGTACTTTTACTTTGAAAGGAATTTTTTGTAACAATTCCATCTTCAAACTTAACTGTGTCTCTTCAGCTGTACTTGCAGTATATGGTGTGATTGTTTTGATCAACACTGTAGGTATCCCAGTGCTTTTTGTACTGTTTACATATGCAAAAATATTTGCAATAATCTATAATAGAGGTAGTGAAGTCAGGAAAAAGGCTGCAGAAACATGTTTACCCCACTTGATGGTTTTGTTTAGTTTCTCTTGTTTGGGTGCTTATGATGTAATTTTAGCTCGAGTGGAATCAAATTTTTCTAAAACAGTACGTTTAATAATGCTTTTACAAACAGTAGTGTATAATCCTCTCTTAAATCCAATAGTTTATGGATTGAAAATGAAAGAAATTTCAAAACACCTAAAAAAGTTATTTCGTTATGCTACACAGTGATAAAGTTCTGTATCCTATGAGATAATCGCATGAAATTAATCAATGAATAATCCATATGATAGACAAGTTGTCAACAGGTTTTTTTGGTATTTTTAAAGCATGACTCTGCTGGTTTTGGATCATCTCTTTTGTTTCTCACTCAGTGCACATGGCTAATACCACAATGGGGCATGCTGTTTGAAAAACTGATCTATTTATTCACACACATTATTTCTCTTTGACATGAGATGCATTATTTTACATTATATTCATTACTTTACAAGCTTGTGTAACACTATTGAATAATGTCAAAGCCTTTTACTCCTTCATACCCACTGAACTAGAAAATGGGATGATTTAATTGAACAAGGGTTAAATCTATTTTGATCAAAAATAGTGTTTACAGTGTGTGTAACAGTAGTGAACAGTGAACACAACAGCATCTCATATGTCCATCCTGTCTAAAATCATAGATTATACTTTTGGTCATTCTTATGTATCTGCATGGATGTAACCTTGTAAAAAATAAAAAAATAAAGGTATTTAAATTAGCAATTTTGATCCATGTTTTTCAATATAAATATATTTTTTATCAAATTTTGGTAAACAAGAGATAAAAAAATAAGTATTTTACAGGTCATCTCATTCGGTCCATGTCCCTGTCTGTATTAGAGTCCAGAGTCCTGTGCAGGGCTGTGTTCAGCTTTGTGGGAGCCCTGTGCAGGTTGTTGTTCTGGGACCACTAGTTTACTAAACTACAATGGAACGATCCCGTCAATGATCCATAAACATGCACTAAATTATCCAAATGACAAGCAAAACAGGGTACACTGGATCATCTCCAAATTGTGATCACCTGTTCCTTTATCAAATTCAGCAAAGAATGTTTTTTTTAGTTATTTTTTTGCTGTGACAAAATGCAAGAATGAACCCTTATTTTGTATTGAATTTGGATTACTAAAAGAAGAACAAAATTTTTCAAGCAACACATATTCTTTTACCTTAAAGCAATTATTAGATAAAATAAAAAATATTATTATAAAAAGCCTTACATTAATAAAAATAAATCAGGTTGTTAAAATATTATCAACAATACAGTATATATATATATATATATATATATATATATATATATATATATATATATATATATATATATATATATATATATGTGTGTGTGTGTTTGTGTGTGTGTGTTTGTGTGTGTGTGTGTTTGTGTGTGTGTAGTATTGGAAAAAAAATATTGCTTGAATGACTTGGTAATAAAACAAAATGAAATATTCTGATTATCTTCATGATTTCATTTTAATGTCAATAATGTAGTTTAGAAAGTAAGTCACAGATCAGTCTCAGTAACATGATACGACTGAAGGCTGCTCAGTGTTAAACAGTGCATGAAAGCAAAAACATAAATTCTATGTGAACAAACACACAAACACTGGCTTAAACTAGATATCGGACAATGGTTAAGAATTTCATCGTAAATTAAAACACAGTTTAAGAGTTAATAGTACATGGTACAGTCAAAACAATACATATTGTAACTTTCCATCACTATATATATATATATATATATATATGTATATATATATATATATATATATATATATATATATATATATATACATATATTTATATATATCTAAGGCGTTGTAAAAAAAAAAAAAAAAGACCCTACAATATGCTCCAACGGTGTGCTATCTATCAGGATTGACATTGCGATGCGCAGATTTTGTATTAAATGTGAAAAACCAGTCAAAAATGTCTTTTTGAAATGAATTGGGTCATGTTTATGTGGCTATAACTCAAACCTATACAAGGTAGCATTTTGCCGTAAATAGGAAAAAATATTTGTATGTAAAATTATATGTTATACGGATTTCACATTATTATACCAAATAAAACCTCATTCATTCTTAATTGGACTAATTGCCGTATTTGCCAACACTACTGCTTCACCATTTTTGTCGCACAGACTTCATTTAAACTTAACCCTCTGGGCGCCCAAGTCGCAAATTTGCGCCAAGCGGCGGTGCTCTGTTTAATCCACTCTCTCATCTAACTGCGATTTGAATGCAGTTCATACTCCATACCATTAGGTGGCAGACATGCAAATCTGTCTCCCGAGCACAAATTTAGGCCCTGCCCCCATGAAAAGTTTTCCAGGAAATGCCTTGGTAAATGACCGCACCTCGAAGCGCTAGCTCAGAGCTATTCCGGAGTATTACGGAGGCGGCTGCTCTCGCATTGCTGACTGAAGTTATACATCAAACACACAAAATGGCAAAAAAGAGGTTCACGGTTCATGAGGCATTGTGTCAGGTCTTAGCTGACTCGGATTCTGAACCTGAAGATCCAACATTTGATGATTTTGACCGAAGTAGTAGCAGTGATAGTGAGGAATCTGACCAGGAAAACTTTTGCGTAAATGTGCAGCGTGGTGCTTCAGGATCACGTTTTCGATCTGGAGCGAGAGGATTGCGATGTCGTGGTGGCAGAGGGGGTAGACGAGGAAGAGGGATTAGTCGTGGAAGAGGGAATAGTCGTGGTAGTTTTGCAAATAGCGAGATTGATTCTGGGTGGATGCTTTTGGCTAATGAAGAGAGATATGCTAGCTGGATGAAAGAGTTTGACGAGCCGGGTGGCTACTTAGGGAACGGTGACCTGACACAAGCTAGCCCCTTTGATTTCTTGTCCCTTTACCTCACTGATGAATTTTGGAGTCACATAACCACTGAAACTAATCGCTATGCCCACCAATTTTTATCAGCCCACGAAATAAAAGAGCAGTCTAGGTTTCATGATTGGTGTGACGTTACCGTATCTGAAATGAAGGCATTTATGGCACTGCATTTGTGCATGGGTCTCGTTGGTAAACCCGAGATTGAGGATTGTTGGGCTGAATTTTGGCCAACTTGTACCCCTGGCTTTACTAAAGTGATGCCTCGAAAGAGGTTTGAAATAATACTTTCATTCATTCACTTTACTAACAATGACGTGCGCATTGAGCGAGGCCAGCCGGGGCATGACAAGCTGTTCAAAATCAGGCCAATAATTGACTTGATTGTGCCTCGTTTTTCATCTGTGTATGGTCCCCGCAAGCAGCTTTCCTTGGATGAGATGACCATAGCCTTCAAGGGCAGGTCAACTCTCAAGCTATATAATCCAAGGAAGCCAGACAAATATGGCTATAAGGTTTTTGTCCTCAGTAAGGCAAATACCGGCTATGTGTTGCAGTGGTCCATGTACACTGGCCAAGCGGCTGCTGCTGAGCCTGAAGGGGTTGGTGCCACTCACCTCATTGTGCGCCACTTGATGGCACCTTATGCAGGCAAAGGCCATGAAGTGTACATGGACAGCTACTACACATCGCCAGCCATTGCTGTTGAGCTTGCGGGGATGGACACAGGTGTATGTGGCACAGTCAACCCCAATCGGCGGGGGATGCCAAGGGCACTGAGGCCATCTGCGCTTCCACTCAGGAGGCAAGATGACCCAGTGTTTATGAGGCAGGACAAGGTGCTGGTGTGTGCTTGGCATGACACCAAGCGTGTGACCATGTTGTCATCCTTTCACACCAATGTGTGTGTTCACAAGAGGATACGGACAGAAGAAAATGCATCAGGGTTCAGGGACATCAAAAAACCTGAATGCATTGATGCATACAGCAGCTACATGGGTGGGGTTGATACGGCTGACCAGAGGATGAAAACATACCTCTTTCCCCACAGGTCCACAAAATGGTACAGCCGTATTTTCAATGCCTTGCTCAGTACGTCCATTGTGAACTCACACATTGTGTACTGTAGGATGACACATGGTCCACACATGACACTGAAAAAATTCATACAGAGCCTTGTCCTTGCTCTACTTGATGGCTACTCTAGGAGAGAGAGCAAGACAGGGAGGAAACCTTCCTTTGGGGGTGACATGCCTCAGAGACTCACTGAGCGCCACTTTCTGAAGGTTGCTGGCGACCGTCCGGACTGTGTGGTTTGCTCTGACCGTAGCCGCCCAAAGGGCAGACACCAGACACAATACAGGTGTGGCCAGTGCAATGTAGGCCTTTGTGCAGTTCCCTGCAATGAAAGGTACCACACCTTGAAGGATTATAAACAGTGTCATTTGGACAGATAGAATAGAACTGATTTCTCAGTGACCCCCTGAGGCATGTGTATGGATGAATATTTGGCATGTTTGTGTAGTTCTTAGGCCTACATGTTTCATTGTTTTGAATAATATTTTGAATCAGTTCTTTGCCATGTAAATAATATTTTGAATTGTATTTTGAATCAGTTCTTTGAAATATAAAATCAGTTCCTGAAATATAAATATCCTCAATCAGTTCAGTCAATCAGTTCAGTCAATCAGTTCAGAATCAGTTCGTTGAGCTTATCAAATTTGCTCAAAAGCTAAAAAGGATTCTTAGCTAGAGTTATTGATACTCAAATATGATATTTCAACCCTCTTGATAATATATGAAGTATTTTCTCTTTTTTCCATGCATATTGTCTAAAATTACCTTATTTTATGGCCAGACACACAAGAGAAATTTCAACAGAATTCCGAGCAGTCAACATATGTCATCAATGTTTTCTTGGATGCTCACTACGGATGCATCTAAAGTAAATAACAGTATTTTAAGCAACAACAAGGTCACAGACACTCAGTAGATGACAAAACATTAAATTTTTAAGCAAAACATCCCAATTTGATTGATCCAGAGTCTCTCCCACTGTGAAATTCCTTAATTTCAGCTGTCCGCCTACTGATGACGTCATGATGATGTCATAATATGCAAATTAGATCTACAAAAATATCTTAAAAATATACTTTAGGTCCTGCCCTACAAATTTGTAATTTGGAGCAAAGCTCTATCTCTTACCACTTTTGTGCAACAGCTCTTTGAAATATTCATGTAAAAAATATGTCAACATTGAAAAAAAATGGGGCGCCCAAAGGGTTAATAATGCAGGCATTTTTGTCCTCTAGGATGTGATTCTCATGAGGCTGCGATTTACAGTTTGCGATAGAGAACTCATGAAATCCACTGTGAAAAGGCCAAAATCACACTTTTTATCAGTGGGTGATGTCATCGCGAGAGCATGAGAGAAGCAAAAATTCACCTGAGAAATTTCTAAATAATTCATCCTCACAGCAAAACCATGAATAGTAAGCAAACAATCTTTTCCACAAATGTTGCCATGGTTCTCAGAATTCTAACAAACCAGGGTGTGAAGATCTAGCTCTTTTTTAAAGTGATATGACAGGAACCTGTTTGGGATGATGTCTGGGATTTCTGTCCATAGAGAGCCATTCTAAAAATAATTTGTCTCTTGTTGAGTTCAGTGTTTTTAAAATTGCCCAAACTGACTTATTTTTTCACGGCATAAAGATAAAAAGTACATCTACTTTTTCCTCAGACCCTACTGCCACTCATGATCAACTTTGTTTTTAAGAATTATTTATGTTTTTCCCAAAAGTTGCAGGAGTTCGGCAATATGTTCACACCTATTTTTTTTTTTTGACATGTAACAGTGTGGACCTCTGTCAATGAGTCTCCCCTTTGAAGTTCCCGCCACTGCTCATCACCATGGCAACAGTGCCCCTGGCATTATGAAACACCTGCACACAATTAAGACTGTGGGAGGAGCTTTAACATGATTGACAAACACTGTGGGTGGAGCTTTAACATGACTGACAGACTAACAGATCTGCTTCATTTTGGTGAGTTCAGCGGCTTAAAACTGCTGTATCTCACTTATTTTTCATGATCACCTTTGTTTTCACCAATTCTTTTTTTCCCCCAAAAGTCGCAGGAGTTCAAAGGCATAGTTTACCATTCAGACAGGCTTTAATCCAAGTCAGCTCTCTGTGTGCGTCTGCGTGTGTAATTCCAGTCCGGTTTCCCAGGCAATGGGGAAAGTCCCTTATTCACAGAAAATCAGAGGAGACTTAAGAGAAAATGGGAGGAGCTTGACTCTGTCCACAAACTCTGACAAACAAATTCCACATATGAAGTGAACAGCAGATATTTCTTCCTTTCACCAGCCGTGACTCCAGTGATCCGGCAGAGGCAAGCACACGGTTTACATTTGCTTCAGGAAATATAACCCGTGTGAAATATTATTATTATTATTATTAATCTTCAAGGTGATGTGCATTTGCATTTTATTCATTACTTTGCAGACTTTTCAAACACTTTGAAAGGTTTCATTCTGCTGAAAACCACTTTTACACACTAATTTTGGAAACTGACAGGTCACCCCGAGTTACCAACACATGCTGTGTTTGAAAGTGGTGTGTCACCTCCACTGGCTGTATTTTCCATTCACAGTAAACAACACAGAGAAAAGAGCAACTCAAAAAAAGTTTGTCCACATTATGTAATGTGGATGTTGATGTCACCCACGTGGGGTTAACCCGGCACACAGAATTAAGATAACATTCTCCCCTGCCTATCCCCTTTGCAGAAAATCTGAAGTAGGATTAACATCTACAAGAGAAGATGGCGCTACAGTATCTTGCTACACAAACTAATAAAAAAAATGGTGCCGCAAACTCATTCATGTGCTCTCTGTGGAAATAAAGCATATGCTTTTTTCTGTAAGTTTTCAAAACAAGCGACGGGAAGAAGCCTAATTGGATGCTACTCTCAAATGGTAAACACACAGAGTGAGAGGGCAGGGGGGAGTGTTCCTTCATGCATTTATTATCTGAGACAATCTGAGTCACCTCATTACCACATCATGAATATGTATGAGAAGGACTGGAAAACTCTGTTGTTTGACCAGAAGTCATTTTTCTACCCTCCAAAAACAGCTTGAAACAAATCAATCCAAATGTTTTTTAACTGAACCAATGCACAATGCATTCAATAACAATGGTGAACATAGCAACATTAATGAAATGACGATGGAACGACACCTATATAACTTCAAAGCCTTTTACTCCTTCATACTCACTGAAATAGAAAATGAGATGATTTAATTTAACAAGCCTTAAATCTATTTTAATCAAAGATAGTGCTTATAGTTGGTATTACAGTAGCCCCAGTGAACAATGAACACAATGGCATCTCATATGTCCATCTAAATACATAGATTAAACTTTTCGACAACAGGGGAAGATGCTTGTTGGTTTGCATCATAACATTTGCTAATTTATTTATACAGTATGTATAAATAGCTCTGCTTTCCTTTTCAAGAAAATGGTCTTTGAGCCTATAGCACCAAGTAGGTTTCTTTTCCAGGGACTTGATCAAGGAAATTATGAAATTATGTTAAAGTGACACAAGGAATACTATGTGTGTTTTATTTACGGTGTAAGAAATTAACAGGTAATTTTACTGAGCAAATACCAATAAGTGGGTTTTGACAGTTTGTTATTTGATTTCTCTTGCAAAGTCTGTGATGGGACTGAGCTGAGCTGTCAGTGTTACCTGTCAATCAAAATGGGATTCAGATGTTTTTGTCAATAAATCTCAATCTCCAAAAATATTCATTGCTCTCTGTTGATCAGTTGCCACTTGGTGAAATGTTAATGTCTTCATTGTATAAACCTCCAGAGTTTGTTTTCGTGTCTGTTAATGAGATCCTTAGAGTGTAATTAAGTTTAACAGAAACTTTTCCATGACATAAACTGGTGACCTTCTCAATACTGAGGATTAATGAACCCTAAATGTATTTAAAGGTCAGTTATGTTTGACTAATGTTCCATGTTAATGAACATTCAATGTAAGACAATGCCTTTCCTATGTCATCTGTTTTAATGGACATTCAGTCAAATGTAACATATATAATACTTGATGGGTTTGTAGATATGAATAAGTACAGGTATTTTTATTTTTTCATCTTGTTGCAGGTGTATATGCTGATAATGTGCAGTAATTGTGTTATTGTTTATCTAATTGTGATTCACAAAAACCTCCATGAACCTATGTATGTTTTCATTGCAGCTTTGTCATTCAACTCTGTTCTTTTCAGTACTGTTATCTACCCAAAACTACTTAAAGACTTTCTGTCAGAGAAACAGATCATATCTTTATCAGCCTGTATATTTCAATATTTCATATTTTACTCTTTGGCAGCTTCAGATTTCTTATTGTTAGCAGCCATGGCCTTTGACAGATATGTGTCTATATGTAAACCTCTGCAGTATCCTAATATTATGACGAAAAGGACTGTGAGTGTTTCGCTTTTTCTTGCTTGGCTTTGGCCTGCTGTTCAGGTGGCAGGGGCAGTTGTACTGGGTGGTTATAAGAAACTCTGTACTTTTACTTTGAAAGGAATTTTTTGTAACAATTCCATCTTGAAATTTCACTGTGTCTCTTCAGCAGCAGTTGCAGTATATGGTGTGATTGTTTTGATCAGTACTATAGTTATACCAGTGCTTTTTGTACTGTTTACATATGCAAAAATATTTGTAATAACCTATAATAGAGGTAGTGAAGTCAGGAAAAAGGCTGCAGAGACATGTTTACCCCACCTGATCACTTTGTTTAGTTTCACCTGTTTGGGTGCTTATGATATAATTATAGCTCGAGTGGAATCAAATGTTTCTAAAACAATACGTTTCGTAATGACTTTACAAACAATACTGTATAATCCTCTCTTAAATCCAATCATATATGGATTAAAAATGAAAGAAATTTCAAAACATCTAAAAAAATTGTTTTGTCAAATAACACAGAGATAATGTTTTGTTTCTTATGAGATTTTTTTTTTTTTTTTTTTTTTTACAGTATATTGATGTATAGTGTTGCAGTGGTAAATAGAAACAAAAACAGGAAACCTTCATGAATTTTCCTGCTGTTCTTTCCTCACCTTCTTTTTCCTCGTATACTTGTATGGAGCAAGTTATTTGGAATATGTATTTATTTATTTACTTGCATCACTTGTTGACATGAAATATATAACATTTTACTCATTATTAACCAGTTCTGGTTAAGGCTGTTACACAACTAAACAAATTTATATTCTATAGCTCAAGGATCTCAAACTAATTTTCTTCATTGGCCACGTTCAGCCTGATTGTATCTCCGATGGTCCATACCAGGAAAATGAAAACATAACCTATAAATAATGACAACTTTTAATTTTTGTCATTGTCTTAGTGCAAAAAAACCCTATTAACTTGTGAAAATACTTTAATATATTATTCAAATGAATCTACACCAGAAGAACATATTGCCAGGTATGTTCCCCCATGAGGAATTTGTTTTGGCATCTGGTGCAACAGGTGTACGTAAAAATAATGATAAATAATAAAAATCAAAAAGAGACTGTATACATAGTATACATATATATCTTTATCTACAGCAGAATGGTGGAAGGTATACAGAGCAAGAAAAAGTGCAGCGTGATGAATGTGCAAGGGAAGAGTGTATGTGTATGTGTGTGTACATGTGTGTGTGAGAAGGACAGCGAGGAAGGGAGAGGAAGAGGAGAAAAGAGGGACAGAGAGTGTGTCTGTGTGTAAGGGGCTTGGGGGTGTCAGAGTTGTGTTCATGAGCCTGACAGCAGAAGGGAAGTAGCTGTTATTTTGGTGAGAGGTTTTGATCTGGCAGGACCAAAGCCTCTTACCAGAGGGCAGTGCTTCACAGAGTTTGTGTCCAGGGTGAGAAGGGTCGGCCATAATCATTTTTGCTCTCAGTGTCCTGGAGGTGTACAGGTCCTGAAGAGACAGAAGGTTGCAGCCAATTACCTTCTCAGCAGAGTGGATTATATTCTGCTGGATTTTTGTGTTTGACCCAGATTTGTGCCCTCCATTCTGCCCTGCTCCCTAGTTGCTGTCCCTAACGCTGACTCTCTACATCTGGTGATCAATAGATCAGCAACATGTTTACCTTTTTACCACCGTTGAATTGTTAATAAATTGTGTGAAAAACTTATTTCTGTCTCAAAGTCCTGCATCTGAGTCTGTTTGTTCCCTGACGCAGTGTCAGTGTAAACATAACCTCCTTGACAGAAGTAATGACAATACTATACAAAGGAAACAACCCTTGACATGTCTAAAATAAAACAGATCCTCAATTTAATTTGGATTCCTAAAAGAACACAATATTTCTAGCAACACAAATTCTTAACATTTAAAGCAATAATTAGATAAAATAATGAATAAAAATATAAAAAGCCCTACATTAATAAAAAAATATTCATCACGCTGTTAAAATATTATCAACTAGAAAAGCATTTTGAGAGCACAATCCTCCGTCAAGGCAGACCCCCACCCCCTTCGAATGAAGAGAGGTCCGGCAAGGAGGTTATATTTTTGCCCACATTTATCTGTTTGTCTGTGTTCAAGATACCTCGAAATCTTATGAACGGATTTTGCTGAAATTTTCAATGTAGGTTGGTAATGGAATCCCCAAATCACCAAAATCTAATCATTTCCAGATCTCCCCATTACCAACCTACCCTGGAAAAATGTCACCATCTGGTGTTGAACTGTGGGAGCTACAGATGAACAGACCACAAAATCAACTAATAACAAGATATAGCACACCCCCCCGGTTCACCACCAAAATCTCCCCATTACCAACCTACCCTGAAAATGTCATCAAAATCCGTCCATACAGATAAGTGCCGGCAAAAACATAACCTCCTTCGCGGAGGTAACAATTCACACACACACACACACACACACACACACACACACACACACATATATATATATATATATATATATATACATATATATATATATATATATATATATATATATATATATATATATATATATATATATATATATGTGTGTGTGTCTCCTTCAGATTCCGGCTCTCTACCAGAGGCCTGGGAGCCTGAGGGTTCTGCGCAGGTTCTTAGCTGTTCCTAGCAATGTGCTCTTTTGTACAGAGATCTCTGATGTTGTTCCTGGTATCTACTGGAGTCATTCTCCCAGCTTGGGGGTCACTTCCCCCAGTGCTCCGATAACTACTGGTACCACTGTTGCCTTCACACTCCACATTTTCTCTAACTCCTCTTTCAGCCCTTGGTATTTCTCAAGCTTCTCATGTTCTTTCTTTCTGATGTTGCTATCACTGGGGACTGCTACATCTATCACCACCACTGTCTCCCCATGTTTATCCACCACCACTATGTCAGGCTTATTTGACATCACCATCTTGTTGGTCTGGATCTGGAAGTCCCACAGGATCTTGGCCTGTTTGTTCTCTGTCACCTTTGGGGGGGGGGGTTCCCATCTTGACCCTGGGACCTCCAGTCCATAGTCTTTACAGATGTTCCTGTACAGTATGCCCGCTACCTGGTTATGCCGCTCCATGTATGCCTTGCCTGCCAGCATCTTACACCCTGCTGTGATATGCCGGGCTGTTTCAGGGGCTTCTCTACACAGCCTACACCTGGGGTCCTGTCTGATGTGGTAGACCCCGGCCTCTAATGCTATGGTGTTCAGGGCTTGTTCTTGTGCAGCCATGAGTAGTGCCTCTGTGCTGTCCATTAGTCCAGCCTTTTCCAGCCACTGGTATGTCTTTTCCATATCAGCCACTTCCTCAATTTGCCGATGGTACATGCCTTGTAAGGGTTTGTCCTTCCATAATAGCCCCTCTGGTTCTTCGACTTTACTGGGCTTTTGTTGCCTGAGGCATTCACTTAGCAGTTGGTCATTGGGGGCCATTTTCTTGATGTATTCCTGGAGGTTTGCCGTTTTCTCCTGGACAGTTGTTCTGACACTTACTGGTCCTCGTCCCCCTTCGTTTTGCTTAGCATACAGCCTCAGGACACTGGACGTGGGGTGAAACCCTCCATGTATTGTAAGGAGTTTCCTTGTCTTGAAATCAGTGGCTGGTATCTCTTCCAGTGGCCAGGATATTATCCCAGCTTGGTATCTGATCACTGGCAGGGCATAGGTGTTAATGGCCTGTATCTTATTTTTGCCAATCAGCTGACTTTTCAGGACCTGCTTTACCCTCTGTAGATATTTGGCTGTAGTTGACTTCCGAGCTGCCTCCTCATGATTACCATTTGCCTGTGGGATCCCCAGGTATTTGTAACTTTCCTGCACATCTGTGATGTTCCCTTCAGGTAGGTCAACCCCTTCAGTTGTGAACACCTTTCTTCTTCTATATATCATCCCCCCATATATATATATATATATATATATATATATATATATATATATATATATATATATATATATATATATATGTATATATATATATATATATATATATATATGTATATATATATATATATATATATATATATGTATATATACACACAGTATATATGGATGCAAAGTGTGAAGAGTTTCTGCCATTTTGGAAAAACTGACCACATCCATGTCCATTTCTTTATTTGCATATGGTATTGAAAGTTTATTATAGTTTATGATACTGATTTCACCATTAATGCGAGTTTAAATTATACATACACCTAAACAACAATTATTATGAAACATAAACACACACATTATCTTTTATTTTTGACAAAACATATTTTGGTAGTGACCATAGCTTTAAGTTAATATGTACATATGGTGTCTATCACAACAATACAATTCTGAACTATTTTGGCTAAATATTAACTCAACATGCATTATACATTATGCATTATGGTAATTCATTATAAAAGACAATCTCATTTTCATTTTATCTGGAATGACAAAAAATAATTTGCAGCTCAGTCAGAAAAGTGACAAATATAAGTATTGTGTCGGATAAATTATTGTCATCCCTAGAGCACGAGAGAAGCAAAAATTCACCTGAAAATTGTCTCAATAACTCGTCCTCACAGCAAAACCATTAATAGTAAGCAAACAATCTTTTCCACAAATGTTGCCATGGTTCTCAGAATTCTAGCAAACCAGGTTTTGAAGATCTAACTCTTTTTAAAGTGATATGACAGTGTAAATATGCTTTAGATGCGTTTAAATGACAACCGCGAATTAGTATGTAATAGCATTAGCACAAATGAATCGGCTAATTATCTCTTCGGTAAAAGTCTCTGGTGAACTCTTTAAATACAAACAAGCCAACTGGTTAAGGTTATACGGGTCTGTACATATGGTCCCTAGATTGTCAGGTCGAAATATTAAGTGTAAATATGCTCAGCACTTTACAAATTATAAATGTATGTAGTGCTTTTTACACAGTGCTCCACTTGACACTTTATAGAAAAAAGAATATATTTATCTGTAAAAAACAACTTAAATATTCGAAAACTAACAGATAATAGAATCAAACAATGTGCCTTGTGTAGGAATATCCACTCCAAGAGCATGATCAGGACTGCCGTAGTTCTGACATCCCAGCAACCAATGGTTGTCATGGTTACAGTGACTGCGTCTACCATTTTCACTCTAAGAGAAGGGATCATGTGGCCATGTATGTCAGATCCTGTGACATATGATTGCGGAAAAAGTGTTTCCATGGCACGTTTGTGATAAATTAGAATATCGAAACATCTGAAAAACCACCTCATGAAAGCATGAAAACTGTCACGGATCGGGGTGAGGTGAAGGAGGACTCCAATGCACAGTACTGAAGGGAAAAATAATTTAATAACAAAACTAAGAAACATGAAGACAAGACAGACAAAACCTGGGAGCAAATGGTCAGAGTCCGTGGTGATGATGAATGTCCGGCTTACTGCTTTTATAGCCACAGATGAGGAATGGCTTGCAGCTGCGCAGTGCGGGACCAAGTGAGTGTGGATGAGCACTGGGGGAAAGGTCACCGGAGCGGAGGTCATGACAGTACCCCCCCCCCCCTAAGGGGCGGCTCCTGACTCCCCTAAAAGACCCCCCCCCATTATCCAGAGCTCAAAAAAAAAAATTGGGCAGAGCGGTGTGGAATCCCTTCTGGGCAGGGTGGTGTGGAAACCCCCTGGGCGGAGTACCCTCTAGGCAGAGCGGTGTGGCATCCCTCTGGGCAGGGTGGTGTGGAAACCCTCTGGGCGGAGTACCCTCTGGCCAGAGCGGTGTGGAATCCCTTCTGGGCAGGGCGGTGTGGAAACCCCCTGGGCGGAGTACTCTCAGAACTGAGTGGTCTGAGTGGACTGGGTTGGTAGCAGGAGCAAAACTGATAGGATGGGGTCACCACGGATTCTGGCAGGGAGCGACAAAAAAGAACAGACAAGGCACTGGACAAAGACAGGACAAAACGATGAAACAAAAGGACCGGGCCGACACGGGGGCAACAAGGGAACAGGTCCGGGGCGAAACCCGGCCAGAAACGGCAAAAAGGGTCCGTGGCGAAACCCGGCCAGACATGGCAAAAAGGTCCGGGGCGAAACCCGGCCAGACACGGCAAAAAGGTCCGGGGCGGAACCCGGCCAGACACGGCAAAAAGGCCCGGGGTAAGGAAGAGAGGGGAAATCCGAGGGGGAGAAAAGCAACAGGCAGCCATAAACGGGCAACAGGGAGGGACAGGGGACAGAAGCCAGCAACAGGCAGGGACAGGGGACAGAAGCCAGCAACAGGCAGGGACAGGGGACAGAAACCATCAACGGGAAACAGGCAGGGACAGGGGACAGAAGCCATCAACGGGCAACAGGCAGGGACAGGGGACAGAAGCCATCAACGGGCAACAGGCAGGGACAGGGGACAGAGACCATCAACGGGCAACAGGCAGGGACAGGGGACAGAAGCCATCAACGGGCAACAGGCAGGGACAGGGGACAGAAGCCATCAACGGGCAACAGGCAGGGACAGGGGACAGAGACCATCAACGGGCAACAGGCAGGGACAGGGGACAGAAGCCAGCAACGGACAACAGGTAGGGACAGCCACAGACAGAAAAGACCAATGACAGACTAAAACAGAAGACAAGACAAAAGAGACGAAATAGACAAGAGACGAAGAAGATAAAAGAGGCAAAAGAGACGAAAAAGATAAAAGAGACGAAGAGACAAAAGAGACGAAGAGACAAAAGAGACAAAAAAGACAAAAGAGACGAAGAGACAAAAGAGACGAAAAGACAAAAGAGACCAAGAAGACAAAAGAGACGAAAAAGACAAAAGAGACAAAAGAGACGAAAAAGACAAAAGAGACGAAAAAGACAAAAGAGACGAAAAAGACCGACCGAAAGAGACGAAAAGACAAAAGAGACCAAGAAGACAAAAGAGACGAAAAAGACAAGAGACGAAAAAGACAAGAGACGGAAAAGATAAAAGAGACGAAAAAGACAAAAGAGACGAAAAAGACAAAAGAGACGAAGAGACAAAAGAGACGAAGAGACAGAAAAGACAAAAGAGATGGAAAAGACAAAAGAGACGAAGACACAGAAAAGACAAAAGAGACAGAAAAGACAAAAGAGACGGAAAAGACAAAAGAGACGAAGAGACAAAAGAGACGAAAAAGAATGACCAAGACAGACGAAAAGACGAAAAAGACCGACCAAAAGAGACGAAAAGACAAAAGAGACGAAAGACGAAAAAGACAAAAGAGATGAAGAGACAAACGAAAAGAAAAAAGAGACGAAAAAGACCGACCGAGACAGATGAAAAGACCAAAGAGACGCAAAAGACCAAAGAGACGAAGGAACACTAGCCAAAAACTCGAAACGCTAGCCAAAGACACGAAACGCTTAGCCAGAGACACAGAACGCTTAGCCAGAGACACAGAACGCTTAGGAAGAGACACAGAACGCTTAGGAAGAGACACAGAACGCTCAGGAAGAGACACAGAACGCTCAGGAAGAGACACAGAACGCTCAGGAAGAGACACAGAACGCTCAGGAAGAGACACAGAACGCTTAGGAAGAGACAAAGAACGCTCCGGAAGAGACACAGAACGCTAGGAAGAGACACAGAACCCTCAGGAAGAGACACAGAACGCTCAGGAAGAGACACAGAACGCTCAGGAAGAGACACAGAACGCTCAGGAAGAGACACAGAACGCTCAGGAAGAGACACAGAACGCTCAGGAAGAGACACAGAACGCTCAGGAAGAGACACAGAACGCTCAGGAAGAGACACAGAACGCTCAGGAAGAGACACAGAACGCTCAGGAAGAGACAAAGAACGCTCCGGAAGAGACACAGAACGCTAGGAAGAGACACAGAACCCTCAGGAAGAGACACAGAACGCTCAGGAAGAGACACAGAACGCTCAGGAAGAGACACAGAACGCTCAGGAAGAGACACAGAACGCTCAGGAAGAGACACAGAACGCTCAGGAAGAGACACAGAACGCTCAGGAAGAGACACAGAACGCTCAGGAAGAGACACAAAACGCTTAGGAAGAGACACAGAACGCTTAGGAAGAGACACAGAACGCTTAGGAAGAGACTCAGAACACTTGGAAGAGACACAGAACGCTAGGAAGAGACACAGAACGCTGGGCAGGGAAACATAACTAGCTGGAAAATACACAGAACGCTAGGCAGATACACAGAACGCTGGGCAGATACACAGAACGCTGGGCAGATACACAGAACGCTGGGCAGATACACAGAACGCTGGGCAGGGAAACATAACTAGCTGGGAAATACACAGAACGCTAGGCAGATACACAGAACGCTGGGCAGATACACAGAACGCTGGACAGGGAAACATAAGTAGCTGGGAAATACACAGACAGGGACAGAACGCAAGACTGGACAGACTTTAGACAGAACAGAACAGGGAAAACTAAAACAAAAAGGGTCCCTTCAGCACTGGCGGAGTCCTGATGGTTGGCGGGACCATTCTGTCATGGATCGGGGTGAGGTGAAGGAGGACTCCAATGCACAGTACTGAAGGGAAAAATAATTTAATAACAAAACTAAGAAACATGAAGACAAGTCAGACAAAACCTGGGAGCAAACGGTCAGAGTCCGTGGTGATGATGAATGTCCGGGTTATGGTGATTGAGGAGATGGCAGAAGCTGTCCAGGTTATGGAGGTGACAATACTGAATGGTCCCGCACTGGCAACTGCAAGCCTTACTGCTTTTATAGCCACAGATGAGGAATGGCTTGCAGCTGCGCAGTGCGGGACCAGGTGAGTGTGGATGAGCACTGGGGGAAAGGTCACCGGAGCGGAGGTCATGACAAAAACTTTTTATCGATATTTGAATGTTTCTTCAAAATTCCTGTGTTTCCATTACCAGTTTTTATAGCGATATTTAAATTTTGCGAATTTACAAGGGTAATTGTAATGAGTACGATTACTCGTTAGTAGTGAGGAAAAGGCTGCACTACTAAAATGTAATATGCTGATCAGAAGGTCTAAATACATACATACATACATCTGCCACTCCAGCGGCACTGCCCCCGATATCCATGCAATGTTGTAGAGACGTGTCAACCAAGAAAGCCCCACAACATCCAGAGCCTTGAGATACCCAGGGCGGATTTTGTCGATCCCTGGGGCTTCGCCACCGTGGAGTGATCTCACTACCTCCGTGACTTCTGCCCCAGAGATCAGTCCACCCATCTGCTTCCATCCCGGAATGCATGTTGGTGGGATTGAGGAGCTCCGCAAAATATTCCTTCCACCGTCCAACTACATCCTCAACAACTCCCCACCCGCACTGTAAACAGTGTGGACCGGTTGCCGCCTCCCCCCCTGAGGTGCCGGACGGTTTGCCAGAACCTTTTTGGAGCCAATTGGTAGTCTTCCTCCATGGCCTCACCGAACTCCTCCCACGCCCGGGTTTTTGCATTGGCGACTGCCGCAGCTGCAGCCCACTTGGCACACCGGAACCAGTCAGCTGCTTCTGGAGACCCACAGGACAGAAAAGCCCTGTAGGCCTCCTTTTTCAGCCTGACGGTCCCCCTCTCCTCTGGAGTCCACCAGCGGGTTCGGGGGTTACCGCCACGACTGGCCCCAGCCACCTTACAACTACAGCTCGCCACGGCCGCTTCAGCAATGGCAGAGCGGAACAGAGCCCATTCTGACTCAATGCTCCCCTCCATCCTCGGGACGCAATTGAAGCTCTGCTGTAAAAAAAAAAAAAAAAAAAAAATTGCACAAATGCCTGCAGACCCGCACTACTCATTTGGGTCTACCGGGTCTGCATGGCGTCTTCCTCTGCCACTTGATCCAACTCACCACCAGGTAGTGGTTGGTTGACAGTTCAGCATTTCTCTTCACCCGAGTGTCCAAAACATACGGCCACAGGTCTGATGATACGACTACAAAGTCGATCATTGACCACCAACCTAGGATGCCCTGGTGCCAAGTGCACCGATGGACATTCTTATGTTTGAACATGGTGTTAGTTATGGACAAACTGTGACTTGCACAGAAGTCCAATAACTGAACACCACTCGGGTTCAGATCAGGCAGAACATTCCTTCCCATCACCCCCCCCCCCGTGTCATGCTGTCATCGCCCACGTGGGCATTGAAGTCCCCCAGTAGGACAACAGAGTCCCTTTTCGGAGTGCTTTCCAGCACTCGTCCTAGGGACTCCAAAAAGGGTGGGTAATCTGAACTGTTGTTCGGTGCATATGTACAGACAACAGTCAGCACCTGCCCCCTGACCCGAAGGCGCACGGAAGCAACCCTTTCGTCCACCGGGGTAAACCCCAACACACGGGCTGAGAGCCTGGGGGCTATCAAAATGCCCACCCCTGCCCTCCGCCTCTCCCCCGGGGCAATTCCAGCAAAGAACAAAGTCCAGCCCCTCTCAAGGACTCGAGTTCCAGATCCGGCGCTATGTGTTGAGGTGAGGCCAACTATATCAAGTCGATAGCGCTCAATCTTCTCCACAGGCTACCGCTTATTCCCTACCAGAGAGGTAACATTCCATGTCCCTAAAACCAGCTTCTGTAGCCAGGGATCAGACCGCCAAGGCCCCCGCCTTGGTCTGCTGCCAAATTCACATTGCACCAGAACAGGGCTCTACACTAACTTTTTTTTCCAGGAGCACACGTGCCCCTAAGCTAAAAAATTTAGGAGCACACAAAAAAATAGGGGCACAAGTAGGTTTTAGTTTTAAATGTTTATTTATTTACAGTGCAGTACTTGCGCACAGATACCAACATTCTTGAATGACTGCTGTATGACTGCTGTCATTTGTGTTAATTTAGAGCAGACCATAACAAAACTTTGTATTATGGGATGCTTTGTCCTTTGATACATTTTAGAACGTTGTATTGGCTGCCTTGTTATTAGATACATTTTAGAATGTTTAATCCTTTCAATATGTGCTGTGCTCGTCTCGACTATGCGGAGCTGTTCGCGCCGTTTTAATTAATTTCTAGTAGACTTTCATTAGCTCCTCAGGTCTGTGTGCTTTATTGTGTGTTGCAAGAAGCACTCGCACATGTGCGACTGTTTTGTTTTCCTCATTCGCACATTGAAATATTTGCTCGCAAATGCGAGTGAAATGGACGCACTGTCGAGCCCTGCACTAGAACATTCTGCCTCTCCTCGCAGGTGGTGAGCCCACCAGGACCTGATCCCATGTCCCATGTTCGGGCTGGACCCGGCCGGACCCCATGGGAAAAGGCTCTACCACCAGGCGCTCGCCCACGATCCCCAGCCCCAAGCCTGGCTCCAGGTTGGAACCCCGGGAACCCTCCGGGCCGGGTACACTGGCTCCTGTTTGTTCCGGTCATAAGGGTCTTTGAACTGTTCTAAGTCTGACCCTTCACCTAGGACCAATGTGCCATGGGAGTCCCTACCAGGGGCAAAATGCAACATAGCTCCCAGGATCTCTAGTGCTGTCAAACGCCTCCACCACTGTAAGGTGTCGGTTCAAGGAGGAGTATTCATATGCGGTTCATAGGCTATATTAAATAATTATGTTATACATACTTATGTATTATTTATTTAGATTAATAGGATTTTTAACCTGGGTTACATAATGGAAACACAGCTAATGAGTCTCCCCTTTGAAGTTCCCGCCACTGCTCATCACCATGGCAACAGTGCTCCTGGCACTATGTAACATCTGTGAACAGTTAAGACTGTGGGAGGAGCTTTAACATGATTGACAAATACTGTGGGCAGAGCTTTAACATGACTGACACACTAACAAATCTGCTTCATTTTGGTAAGTTGAGTGGCTACACCATTAAGCTTGGTCAAGTCACATTTGAATGTGAAATTCTACAGAACTGATGTAAAACCCTTTAAACAAATACATATGAATGCATTTTGATCTGTTATTTCTGATTTCAATACTGAACAAAATGAGGGCCATTATAGTTTCACTTAATCTGTGTATTTACAACAGTAAGTTTAGCTCAGCTCTCAATTTTATTTGTACTTTTCCTATGGGTCAACATGTTACTTTATCTTTCAGTGAGAAATGGTGTGTACTTTAATTTCAAGGTTTTTATATTAAATTGATTATGATGGATCTGGTATTTTTTTCAGAAGGTAAAATATATCATTATAAATATTCATTGCTGTCTGTTGATCAGTCACCACTGTCTGATAGTATAAACCTCCAGAGTTTGGTTTCATGTACTGTAGTTGAATGTGTTAATGAGATCCTTAGAGTGTAATTAAGTTTAACAGAAACTTTTCCATGACGTAAACTGTTGACCTTCTCAATACTGAGGATTAAAAACCCTAAATGTATTTAAAGGTCAGTTATGTTTGACGAATGTTCCTTGTTAATGAACCTTCAATGTGAGACACTGTCATTTTTATGTCACTTCATGTGTTTTAATGGACATTCAATCAAATATAACATATATAATACTTGATGGGTTTGTAAACATGAATAAGTACAGGTATGTTTATTTTTTCATCTTGTTAAAGGTGTATATTCTGATTATGTGCAGTAATTCTGTTATTGTTTATCTTATTGTGATTCACAAAAACCTCCATGAACCTATGTATGTTTTCATTGCAGCTTTGTCATTGAACTCTGTTCTTCTCAGTACTGTTATCTACCCAAAACTACTTAAAGACTTTTTATCAGAGAAACAGATCATATCTTTATCAGCCTGTATATTTCAATATTTCATATATTACTCTTTGGCAGCTTCAGATTTCTTATTGTTAGCAGCCATGGCCTTTGACAGATATGTGTCTATATGTAAACCTCTGCAGTATCCTACTATCATGAGGAAAAGGACTGTGAGTATTATGCTTTTTCTTGCTTGGCTTTGGCCTGCTGTTCAGGTGGCAGGGGGAGTTATAGTGGGTGGTTATAAGAAACTCTGTACTTTTACTTTGAAAGGAATTTTTTGTAACAATTCCATCTTGAAATTTCACTGTGTCTCTTCAGCTGTACTTGCAGTATATGGTGTAATTGCTTTAATCAATACTTTAGTCATACCAGTGCTTTTTGTACTTTTTACATATGCAAAGATATTTGTAATATCCTATAATAGAGGTAAGGAAGTCAGGAAAAAGGCTGCAGAGACATGTTTACCCCACCTGATGGTTTTATTTAGTTTCTCCTGTTTGGGTGCTTATGATATAATTATAGCTCGAGTGGAATCAAATGTTTCTAAAACAATACGTTTAGTAATGACTTTACAAACAGTACTGTATAATCCTCTCTTAAATCCAATCATATATGGATTAAAAATGAAAGAAATTTCAAAACACCTAAAAAAGTTGTTTTGTCAAATAACACAGAGATAATGTTTTGTTTCCTTTGAGATTTGTTTTAACATGATATTGATGTATAGTGTTGCAGTGGTAAATAGAAACACAATCAGGAAATCTTCATGAATTTTCCTGCTGTTCTTTCCTCACCTTCTTTTTCCTCGTATACTTGTATGGGGCAAGTTACATGGAATATGTATTTATTTATTTACTTGCATCACTTGTTGACGTAAAAAACTTTACATTTTACTCATTATTAACCAGTTCTGGTCAAGGCTGTTACACAACTAAACAAATTCATATTCCATAGCTCAAGGATCTCAAACTCATTTTCTTCATTGGCCACGTTCAGCCTGATTGTATCTCCGATGGTTCATACCAGGAAAATGAAAACATAACCTATAAATAATGACAACTCTTAATTTTTGTCATTGTCATTGCAAAAAAAAACCCTATTAAATTGTGAAAATAATAAATAATATTTTCCAACTGAATCTGCATCAGATAAAACATATTATCAGGTATGTTCCCGCACGAGGAATTTGTTTTGGCATCTGGTGAAACAGGTGTACGTAAAAATAACGATTAATAATAAAAATCAAAAGGAGAACGTATAAATAGTATACATATATATCTTTATCTACAGCAGAATGGTGCAAGGTATACAGAGCAGTACAGAGTGATGAACGTGCAAGGGAAGAGTGCATGTGTATGTGTGTGTACGTGTGTGAGGACAGAGAGGAAGAGGAGAAAAGACAGATAGAGAGTGTGTCTGTGTGTGTCTGTGTGTAAGGGGCTGGGGGGTGTCAGAGTTGTGTTCATGTGTTCATGAGCCTGACGGCAGAAGGGACGGCATGTAAAAAAGTCGTCTTCAATTTCTGTATTCAAAAGGATGTATAAAACTAGTATTATAACAAACATTTTAACATTATCTGAATAAATGAATATTTAGTTATAAGGTAAAAGAACCAGTGAATAAGTCTTATATTGCAATAAAACCTTCATGGTTAGGATAAATCTATATATATCTATGGATAATATCTACTAATTATTGTTTATGTAATTGATTTGTAGTGAAAGTGAATGTACTTTCACTACAAATTAATACTTTACTACTAGTAGTACTTTATTTGATCATGTCAGATTGTATGAGGTGAATTATAAATAATGTGTATATAAATGGTTATGGATGTTTTGTGGTAATGATATAAAGGACATAAAAAGTATATTGTGTGTTAATGCAGTATCTCTTTAGATTTTAGTTTGTAAAGTGTTCATAAAGTCAAGTAAGACATAGTCAATGACATGACATTAGCTGGTCACCATCCTAGCCGTAGATAATGACAAGGGGGGGGGGTAACATGCAACTTTTCGACTCCTCCAAATTTAAGTTGACTTTTGCTACAGGAGTCAACATTTTGACTCGTCAACATGTCTGTTAATGACCTATTGGATACCATTCAGTTAAATTATCATTATCAAGTAAACAGGATGAATACTTTGAAACAAACAACACTATACACCGAAATGATGTAATGACAACTAAACATTACCACGTACAGTCGATATCATCTTGCACACATTGGGTGTGTGATCACAGCACGTGTAAAACATTCAGCTCACTCTGAGCTTTAAAGCTTACTTATTTCAACCAAAATATACCATCTTCAGATTCCCCACAATTAACAAAACAAAATACAATTCTCAACTTTAACCGAAGTATTAAGCGAATTAAGACCACTTTTAACAGTAAAGAAAATATACAAGATGCTTTACCAAAATGATTCAAATAAAAGAAATACTCATAAAATGAAGCTTCAGTCACAGAGCCAGTCGCCTGGTAAACAAAAAGGGAATTTAAAACATATAAATCAACTTAGAAATATTTAATTTCAACTCTTTTCAGTTAGCAGGTAGAGTGGAGTGTCTAGCTAGCTAGCTCTCGTTAGCTTGACTGACTAACGGGTCCACAGAAAACAGGATGCTTTCAAACAGCATGTCAAAATACAAGCACCAAATCATAACAGACAGTAAAAACTCCATTCTTTATCTCCCATCAAAAGGCTGATGAAAAAAAAAAAAAAAAAATGTTATTTGGTTTTAAATATACTCAGTGAACTGGCTTCCCTGATATCTTTTGGAATTGTATTCCATAACTTTGGTCCATAGTTAACAAAGGCTGCGTCCCCAATTTTCTTTGTAATATATCTGGGAGTCACTAGTAAGCCTGCGTTGGATGACCTTAGCATTGTAGTTTGTACACAATTGATCAGTGAGTTTGAAATGTAACTGGGTCCTGTTAGGCTTAATAAGTGAGGAGTCGTATTTTAAAATATTCTGTAGGTTACTGGTAACCAGTGCAGGTAAACCAACACTGGAGTAATGTGCCTTCTCTTCTTGGTTTTGGTTAGTAACCTAGCTGCAGAATTCTGATTCAGCTGAAGTCTGTCTGTGGTGCTTTTTGGGAGGCCTGTGAAGAGTGCATTACCATAGTCCAGTCTGCTGGAGATAAAAGCATCGACCAGTTTTTCAGCATCCTTTTGATTTATAATTGGTATTACTTTGGCTATGTTTCTGAGGTAGAAGAATGACGTTTTAGTGACTTTAAGTTTAAGTCTGACTCTAGAGTGACTCCCAGACTTGTCACTTCTGGTTTGATTCAGGAGGTGAGTTTGCCCATCCTACTCATCAGCATTTCTTTTTTTGCTTTAGGGCCGACAAGTACAATTTCTGTTTTGTCCTCATTTCATTTCAGAAAATTTCTGCTCATCCATTGATTTATTGCCATAAGGCAGTTTGTAATGGAGTGGATCGCTGTTATGTCATTGGGTTCTGCGGCAATGTATATTTGTGTGTCTTCCGCATAGTTATAGAATAGTTATGTTTTCTAATGACATCTCCAAGCGGTAGCATATATAAGGAGAACAGTAGCGGACCCAGGCAGCTCCCTTGTGGAACCCCATAGCGTGTGTCATGTTTGTTTTACATGTGATCTCCAAGCCTGATTTAGTACTGTCTTCCTCTGATATATGTTTTGAACCAGCTATCATACACTGTCAGAGAGACCTACAAGCTCTTCCATTCGATTAATCAGGATGTCATGATCGAGTATGTCAAATGCAGCGGTTTGGTCAAGGAGGACCAAGATTGAGACCTTATTGGCATCAGAGTTAAGTCTGAGGTCACTAATTATTTTGTTGAGGGCGGTCTCAGTGCTATGACATTCCCTGAAGTCTGATTGGAATTTCTCTAAGATGTTATTCTCTTTGACAAAGTGATCTATTTAAGCAGAGACTATCTTTTCCAGTACTTTGCCCATGAACAGGAGATTAGATATAGGACGTAAACTGGCCATAGCATTACTGTCAAGGTTAGGCTTCTTTAGTAAGGATTTGATAACAGCTGTTTTGAAGGCATCTGGAAAAATACCAGTTAGGAGAGATATGTTTATAATCTGTAGTAAATGATCTCAGACACTGTCAAATATTCTCTTAAAAAATGCAGTGGGTGTTGAGTCTACACCAGAGGTTGAGGAGTTACATTCCCTCACAGTTCTGTAGAGTTCTGCTGATGTAATGCAGGTGAATACACCAGTGATAACTTGCACTTTGTTTGTAGAGTGTGGGGCTTTAATGCCATTTTCACTAAATATTAAGTTGCTTTTGTTCGAACTACAAGCAGCACCGTCTGTGCCGGAATAGTAAAGGATAGTGACGTCCACAAATGCTATTTTGTGGTAACTGTTTGTCATATTCTCACCCAGTCACTTACACAATGCCTTCTATGGCACTGTTTACACTGTAAATACCAGTGGCGAACCGTGAGCTCTAAGGCTGGGCCTTCAGCTCTGCCCTCATATTGATGAAAACATGAATTATCACAGAGAAAAGGCACAGAAGCGTGATTTACAAACGTTACGTAACTGATCGTTTAATTAATGATGCCAGGATGTGTAAACAAACGGACCATATGACACAACTTCCCCAACACATATCATGCTTGCTCAACATTGTCTGCGTAAAACGTGTGACCTTTAAAAACGTATGCTAAACAGCACTATCAAATAACATAGGCCTACAAAAAGCAAACACACAAATAATAATGAACATGTAGGCCCCGTCGAATGAGCAACTCTCCAAGTCGGATACAAAGACAATATTTTAACTTGATGAACATATTCCATTTCGCGTGGCATATCAAATAAAAGTCCCCATTTTTTTCGTTTTCATTCACCCCCTTACTTTTTTTTTTACAGCGAATATAATACAATAATAATAATAATAATAATAATAATAATAATAATAATAATAATAATAATAATAATAATAATAATAATAATAATAATAATAATAATAAATCACAATACTTGTTAAATCATGAATAAATATGCATATCATCATAAACAATAATGTTGAAAATAATAACTTGTGTAGCCCTTCCAATATGTACAAACTGAATGCATTCTTAGCCCTAATCAAACATCAATTAAGGTGGATCCTACCTTAGGCTAGATGAAAACAAAATCCATGCGTCGGTCTTTCTTTGTAAAGTGGGCAATGGCAGCGTCATAAAGTTTGTCCTTTGACTTGAGTTCCAAAAGAAGTCCCTTTTCTATGGACATCAGGGCCAAAGCGCCAAGATGGTAGATGACCTGTCAGTCGAAAAAAGTACACAACTCCAGCAGAAGAGCCGGTTCGTCTTTTGACAGCCCGTCATCCATGTATATCTCTCGTAATTTTCCATCTTGAAATGACGTTCCACTGTCTTCGAAGTTTCGTTTAATCTCAATTGTGGCGTTGGTCTTCCCTTTTTTATAATGTCCATCTTTTCTGAGAAAGATCGCCTTGAAAAAGGCAATGCTAGCAAGCTAGCTACAACGTCGCTCTCGTTCGCCGCCATTCAACTGTCAACAATAAACTCTATCATCTACTCCACGAATTTCCCGCTGTCTTCTTTATTTCTGTCAGCTAGGACTTCATGAAGGCCTACAATCTTTTGTTTTTGTCCCGCCTACTTTTAATCGAATCTTGATTGGTCAATTCCCCCATCATTCTCCACATCAAACTACATAGCTTGGGCCTTCTCCCTGACTTGTGAAGTCCAAACCAATAACGAGCTCGCTCTCCTCCATGGGAGACGGTTTGAGACGTTTTGATTGGACAGCGTGTTTCAGACAGTAACCCTTTCATTGCTGGTGTGAACTTGACAGTGAATTTAACTGAGGAACACGTGAGAAATGTATTAATGTATTGCATTTAATACATAAATAGATAAATAAATAAATAAATAAATAAAGCTATTCATACTTTTGGTCCAGATTTTTTAAGGCCTTCTCTGAAGGCCTAGAAGGCCCTGACGGTTCCCCTCTGGTAAATACCAGGCGTTGCAATATACAGGTAACCTGCCCTTTATTTTCAGAGTGCAGACACTTCATAGCACGTGTACACAATGTCTGGTTACTGTAGCTTCATATTTCTTTATTCAAACTCAAAACAAGAGGCTTTGGCGCCAATTTCACCAAAAATAAGGTTTCTTTGTTTAAACTACAAGCAGTTTTACACCATCAGAACAAAGGGTACTGCCTTGTTTACTCATGCCAGCTAGCAAGCAAGCTAGCTCATTCGTTTTACCTGGCTAGGTACACGATGAAGTAAAGTTATATTTACCTCTGAGGGGAAGTTTGATGTTGTACGGCAGTGCTTGATGAAAGGTTTGCATCATACAATCATACAATTTGCTAATTTATTTATATGTAAATTCAGCGCTGCTTTTCAAGAAAATGGTCTGTGACCCTATAGTACCAAGTAGGTTTCTTTTCCAGGGACTTGATCAAGAAAATGATGAAAGTATGTTAAAGCGAGACAAGGAAATACAATGTGTGTTTTATTTACGGTGTAAGAAATAAGTCATTTCACTGAGCAAATACCAATAAGTGGGTTTTGACAGTTTGTCATTTGACTTCTCTTGCAAAGTCTGTGATGGGACTGAGCTGAGCTGTCAGTGTTACCTGTCAATCAAAATGGGATTCAGCCTTTTGAACGATCCTCTAATCATCATGTGGAAGCTCAGCATCCAGGCCGGCCAAGGCCCCGCCCACAGCCTCATTCACCCCCAGAGATGCTGACTGTTCAGTGGTGGGTCAAATTTGTGGCATTTATCCAATGATCATTGAGTTTCAAAGCAATGAAAAAGACATCTCTGTCCAGTCCCAGAGATGCTGAGCTTCTATGGAGAAATGCATTAACCACAGACCACATGTATAAGGAAACAGCGCTATGGGAATGTACGAGAAGTTAGCATTGACTCGGTCAATTTGTGATAAGTAGCTGATTCTCAACAAGATGAATGTCTTGTAACGCATTTGTTGTCAATGAAATATTAACACAACTATATATTTTTTTACCATTTAATTGATGGCATTTTAGGGGAAGCTGAGCTCATCATCTGAACCCGCTTTATCCTCACTAGGGGTTGCGCGGGTCTGTGGGGGCCTAATCCAGCTACAGGGGGCGATGACGGGATACACCCTGTATGAGTCGCCTGTTCATCTCAGGGCAGAACATATATAGACAAACAATCACTCTGACATCTACACATTTGGGCAATTTAGATTAACCAATCAACGTATCAGTGCATGTGTTTGGATGGAGGGAGGAAACTGGAGAAAACCCACACAGACACAAGGAGACCATACAAACTCCACACAGAAAGGCCCCTGGCCTGTTTGATGGCCACGTCTGGCCCATGTACCTTAAACACAAAAACATCTTCAACAGGCTCCGATAGGCCTGTTGGACGCATATCTGACCCTCCTGCATTACGTTGCCTTTTGTTGCTGCTTGACATGTGAGAACATTCCGAGCAGGAATTACCTTCACATGTTTGTTTAGTCTTTTTTAGTCTGTCTGTGTGAATCGAACCAGGGTCCTTCTTGCTGTGAGGCACAAGTGCTAACGACTGCACCACCAGTAATATATTTTCTATTAAATATTGACAAATATCATAAAGTATTTCAGAAATCATATTTTTAGAAAGTTTAAGTTTTTCTCTCAAGGACATGTTAGTATAAACTCAATACAGACTATTGCATTTTATGTTGAATATCCACACTTATAACTCGATACCAACGACATGTTTTGACTTGAAAATCTTGGATGAGGTAAGTTTTCCCATGTTTTGGTCCTCATTGAAGACTCATTGAGGACCGCTGAAAACTTGAAGACTTTTTTTAATGGTTTCCTCATCATTGGGAGACAGAAGTACCAACAAGATTAGAAGCTTCAAACATCGTCTCATGTTTAAACAACATCGATCTAACTGTCAGGTGATCTGACTCTGAATGTGCAGATAGATCTATAGATTCAAAGTTCCCTCTCACTGGGCTGACCTGAGCATCTTGAATGGAAACTGTAGCCATGACCCCACCCAATTTATGATCTACAGTAAAGATTCCCTCTGCTAAACCGACAATTTCTGCCTGATTTAAATGGTCTAGATCAGGGGTGCTCAATCCTGGTCCTCGAGAGCTACTATCCTGCATGTTTTAGATGTATCCTCCTTCCAACACACCTGATTCAAATGATAAACCTCTCATCAAGCTCTGCAGAAAAATGAAAATGATCACCAGGTGTGTTGGACGAGGGATACATCTCGAACCAGCAGGACAGTCGCTCTGGAGGACCAGGATTGAGCTCCCCTGGCCTAGAGGGTAGCGGGGATGTAACCAAACATTAGTCTCACATTTACCACAGGCACATACGTGATACCACTTGTCACAATGACCATTTCAGTGAATCACTGACCAGAATTATACCACAGTTAAACCATAATGTTCAGTCCTCTGTCAAAGTCTATTATCCACAACCTGGCTCTGGGTCATGACAAAAATAAGGGAGAATGCACAGTGCTAATGTAAAAGTAAATATTTATTTAAAGAAAAGAACACAACATAACAGAATAAAACAGAAAGCTGTTGCTGGTAGAGGAGAGAGCCCCTGAATGGATTTTGGACACTGTTTTAAGTCATTAGGAACACAGCCCAGGTGCTCCTGATCAGGTTGATTACCTGTTGCCCTCTCACAACCAGCAGCAGCTGTTACACAATACAAAACAAAATGAGGACCGTTCTGTTTCTTCCTAATCTGTGTTACACCATTAAACTTAGTTAAGTCAAATATTTGAATGTGAAGTTCTACAGAACTGACCTAAAACCTTTTAAACAAATATTTCTGAATGCATTTGCATCTGTTATTTCTGATTTCAATACTAAACAAAATGAGGGCCATTATACTTTCACTTAATCTGTGTATTTACAACAGTAACTTTAGCTCAGCTCCCCATTTTATTTGTACTTTTCCTATGGGTCATCATGTTAGTTAACTTTCAGTGAGGAATGGTATATACTTTAATTTCAAGGTTTTTAGATTAAATTGATTATGATGTATTTGGTATGTTTTTGTCAATAAATCTCAATAAATATTCATTGCTGTCTGTTGATCAGTTGCCACTTGGTCAAATGTTAATGTCTTCATAGTATAAACCTCCAGAGTTTGCTTTCCTGTCTGTTAATGAGATCCTTAGAGTGTAATTAAGTTTAACAGAAACTTTTCCATGACATAAACTGTTGACCTTCTCAATACTGAGGATTAATGAACCCTAAATGTATTTAAAGGTCAGTTATGTTTGACTAATGTTCCATGTTAATGAACCTTCAATGTGAGACAATGTCATTCCTGTGTCATCTGTTTTAATGGACATTCAGTCAAATGTAACATATATAATACTTGATGGGTTTGTAGATATGAATAAGTACAGGTATGTTTATTTTTTCATCTTATTGCAGGTGTATATTTTGATAATGTGCAGTAATTCTATTATTGTTTATCTTATTGTGATTCACAAAAACCTCCATGAACCTATGTATGTTTTCATTGCAGCTTTGTCATTCAACTCTGTTCTTCTCAGTACTGTTATCTACCCAAAACTACTTCAAGACTTTCTGTCAGAGAAACAGATCATATCTTTATCAGCCTGTATATTTCAATATTTCATATTTTACTCTTTGGCATCTTCAGATTTCTTATTGTTAGCAGCCATGGCCTTTGACAGATATGTGTCTATATGTAAACCTCTGCAGTATCCTAATATTATGAGGAAAAGGACTGTGAGTATTTTGCTTTTTCTTGCTTGGCTTTGGCCTGCTGTTCAAATGGCAGGGGTAGTTGTAGTGGGTGGTTATAAGAAACTCTGCACTTTTACTTTGAAAGGAATTTTTTGTAACAATTCCATCTTGAAATTTCACTGTGTCTCTTCAGCTGTACTTGCAGTATATGGTGTAATTGCTTTAATCAATACTTTAGTCATACCAGTGCTTTTTGTACTTTTTACATATGCAAAGATATTTGTAATATCCTATAATAGAGGTAAGGAAGTCAGGAAAAAGGCTGCAGAGACATGTTTACCCCACCTGATGGTTTTATTTAGTTTCTCCTGTTTGGGTGCTTATGATATAATTATAGCTCGAGTGGAATCAAATGTTTCTAAAACAATACGTTTAGTAATGACTTTACAAACAGTACTGTATAATCCTCTCTTAAATCCAATCATATATGGATTAAAAATGAAAGAAATTTCAAAACACCTAAAAAAGTTGTTTTGTCAAATAACACAGAGATAATGTTTTGTTTCCTTTGAGATTTGTTTTAACATGATATTGATGTATAGTGTTGCAGTGGTAAATAGAAACACAATCAGGAAATCTTCATGAATTTTCCTGCTGTTCTTTCCTCACCTTCTTTTTCCTCGTATACTTGTATGGGGCAAGTTACATGGAATATGTATTTATTTATTTACTTGCATCACTTGTTGACGTAAAAAACTTTACATTTTACTCATTATTAACCAGTTCTGGTCAAGGCTGTTACACAACTAAACAAATTCATATTCCATAGCTCAAGGATCTCAAACTCATTTTCTTCATTGGCCACGTTCAGCCTGATTGTATCTCCGATGGTTCATACCAGGAAAATGAAAACATAACCTATAAATAATGACAACTCTTAATTTTTGTCATTGTCATTGCAAAAAAAAACCCTATTAAATTGTGAAAATAATAAATAATATTTTCCAACTGAATCTGCATCAGATAAAACATATTATCAGGTATGTTCCCGCACGAGGAATTTGTTTTGGCATCTGGTGAAACAGGTGTACGTAAAAATAACGATTAATAATAAAAATCAAAAGGAGAACGTATAAATAGTATACATATATATCTTTATCTACAGCAGAATGGTGCAAGGTATACAGAGCAGTACAGAGTGATGAACGTGCAAGGGAAGAGTGCATGTGTATGTGTGTGTACGTGTGTGAGGACAGAGAGGAAGAGGAGAAAAGACAGATAGAGAGTGTGTCTGTGTGTGTCTGTGTGTAAGGGGCTGGGGGGTGTCAGAGTTGTGTTCATGTGTTCATGAGCCTGACGGCAGAAGGGACGGCATGTAAAAAAGTCGTCTTCAATTTCTGTATTCAAAAGGATGTATAAAACTAGTATTATAACAAACATTTTAACATTATCTGAATAAATGAATATTTAGTTATAAGGTAAAAGAACCAGTGAATAAGTCTTATATTGCAATAAAACCTTCATGGTTAGGATAAATCTATATATATCTATGGATAATATCTACTAATTATTGTTTATGTAATTGATTTGTAGTGAAAGTGAATGTACTTTCACTACAAATTAATACTTTACTACTAGTAGTACTTTATTTGATCATGTCAGATTGTATGAGGTGAATTATAAATAATGTGTATATAAATGGTTATGGATGTTTTGTGGTAATGATATAAAGGACATAAAAAGTATATTGTGTGTTAATGCAGTATCTCTTTAGATTTTAGTTTGTAAAGTGTTCATAAAGTCAAGTAAGACATAGTCAATGACATGACATTAGCTGGTCACCATCCTAGCCGTAGATAATGACAAGGGGGGGGGTAACATGCAACTTTTCGACTCCTCCAAATTTAAGTTGACTTTTGCTACAGGAGTCAACATTTTGACTCGTCAACATGTCTGTTAATGACCTATTGGATACCATTCAGTTAAATTATCATTATCAAGTAAACAGGATGAATACTTTGAAACAAACAACACTATACACCGAAATGATGTAATGACAACTAAACATTACCACGTACAGTCGATATCATCTTGCACACATTGGGTGTGTGATCACAGCACGTGTAAAACATTCAGCTCACTCTGAGCTTTAAAGCTTACTTATTTCAACCAAAATATACCATCTTCAGATTCCCCACAATTAACAAAACAAAATACAATTCTCAACTTTAACCGAAGTATTAAGCGAATTAAGACCACTTTTAACAGTAAAGAAAATATACAAGATGCTTTACCAAAATGATTCAAATAAAAGAAATACTCATAAAATGAAGCTTCAGTCACAGAGCCAGTCGCCTGGTAAACAAAAAGGGAATTTAAAACATATAAATCAACTTAGAAATATTTAATTTCAACTCTTTTCAGTTAGCAGGTAGAGTGGAGTGTCTAGCTAGCTAGCTCTCGTTAGCTTGACTGACTAACGGGTCCACAGAAAACAGGATGCTTTCAAACAGCATGTCAAAATACAAGCACCAAATCATAACAGACAGTAAAAACTCCATTCTTTATCTCCCATCAAAAGGCTGATGAAAAAAAAAAAAAAAAAATGTTATTTGGTTTTAAATATACTCAGTGAACTGGCTTCCCTGATATCTTTTGGAATTGTATTCCATAACTTTGGTCCATAGTTAACAAAGGCTGCGTCCCCAATTTTCTTTGTAATATATCTGGGAGTCACTAGTAAGCCTGCGTTGGATGACCTTAGCATTGTAGTTTGTACACAATTGATCAGTGAGTTTGAAATGTAACTGGGTCCTGTTAGGCTTAATAAGTGAGGAGTCGTATTTTAAAATATTCTGTAGGTTACTGGTAACCAGTGCAGGTAAACCAACACTGGAGTAATGTGCCTTCTCTTCTTGGTTTTGGTTAGTAACCTAGCTGCAGAATTCTGATTCAGCTGAAGTCTGTCTGTGGTGCTTTTTGGGAGGCCTGTGAAGAGTGCATTACCATAGTCCAGTCTGCTGGAGATAAAAGCATCGACCAGTTTTTCAGCATCCTTTTGATTTATAATTGGTATTACTTTGGCTATGTTTCTGAGGTAGAAGAATGACGTTTTAGTGACTTTAAGTTTAAGTCTGACTCTAGAGTGACTCCCAGACTTGTCACTTCTGGTTTGATTCAGGAGGTGAGTTTGCCCATCCTACTCATCAGCATTTCTTTTTTTGCTTTAGGGCCGACAAGTACAATTTCTGTTTTGTCCTCATTTCATTTCAGAAAATTTCTGCTCATCCATTGATTTATTGCCATAAGGCAGTTTGTAATGGAGTGGATCGCTGTTATGTCATTGGGTTCTGCGGCAATGTATATTTGTGTGTCTTCCGCATAGTTATAGAATAGTTATGTTTTCTAATGACATCTCCAAGCGGTAGCATATATAAGGAGAACAGTAGCGGACCCAGGCAGCTCCCTTGTGGAACCCCATAGCGTGTGTCATGTTTGTTTTACATGTGATCTCCAAGCCTGATTTAGTACTGTCTTCCTCTGATATATGTTTTGAACCAGCTATCATACACTGTCAGAGAGACCTACAAGCTCTTCCATTCGATTAATCAGGATGTCATGATCGAGTATGTCAAATGCAGCGGTTTGGTCAAGGAGGACCAAGATTGAGACCTTATTGGCATCAGAGTTAAGTCTGAGGTCACTAATTATTTTGTTGAGGGCGGTCTCAGTGCTATGACATTCCCTGAAGTCTGATTGGAATTTCTCTAAGATGTTATTCTCTTTGACAAAGTGATCTATTTAAGCAGAGACTATCTTTTCCAGTACTTTGCCCATGAACAGGAGATTAGATATAGGACGTAAACTGGCCATAGCATTACTGTCAAGGTTAGGCTTCTTTAGTAAGGATTTGATAACAGCTGTTTTGAAGGCATCTGGAAAAATACCAGTTAGGAGAGATATGTTTATAATCTGTAGTAAATGATCTCAGACACTGTCAAATATTCTCTTAAAAAATGCAGTGGGTGTTGAGTCTACACCAGAGGTTGAGGAGTTACATTCCCTCACAGTTCTGTAGAGTTCTGCTGATGTAATGCAGGTGAATACACCAGTGATAACTTGCACTTTGTTTGTAGAGTGTGGGGCTTTAATGCCATTTTCACTAAATATTAAGTTGCTTTTGTTCGAACTACAAGCAGCACCGTCTGTGCCGGAATAGTAAAGGATAGTGACGTCCACAAATGCTATTTTGTGGTAACTGTTTGTCATATTCTCACCCAGTCACTTACACAATGCCTTCTATGGCACTGTTTACACTGTAAATACCAGTGGCGAACCGTGAGCTCTAAGGCTGGGCCTTCAGCTCTGCCCTCATATTGATGAAAACATGAATTATCACAGAGAAAAGGCACAGAAGCGTGATTTACAAACGTTACGTAACTGATCGTTTAATTAATGATGCCAGGATGTGTAAACAAACGGACCATATGACACAACTTCCCCAACACATATCATGCTTGCTCAACATTGTCTGCGTAAAACGTGTGACCTTTAAAAACGTATGCTAAACAGCACTATCAAATAACATAGGCCTACAAAAAGCAAACACACAAATAATAATGAACATGTAGGCCCCGTCGAATGAGCAACTCTCCAAGTCGGATACAAAGACAATATTTTAACTTGATGAACATATTCCATTTCGCGTGGCATATCAAATAAAAGTCCCCATTTTTTTCGTTTTCATTCACCCCCTTACTTTTTTTTTACAGCGAATATAATACAATAATAATAATAATAATAATAATAATAATAATAATAATAATAATAATAATAATAATAATAATAATAATAAATCACAATACTTGTTAAATCATGAATAAATATGCATATCATCATAAACAATAATGTTGAAAATAATAACTTGTGTAGCCCTTCCAATATGTACAAACTGAATGCATTCTTAGCCCTAATCAAACATCAATTAAGGTGGATCCTACCTTAGGCTAGATGAAAACAAAATCCATGCGTCGGTCTTTCTTTGTAAAGTGGGCAATGGCAGCGTCATAAAGTTTGTCCTTTGACTTGAGTTCCAAAAGAAGTCCCTTTTCTATGGACATCAGGGCCAAAGCGCCAAGATGGTAGATGACCTGTCAGTCGAAAAAAGTACACAACTCCAGCAGAAGAGCCGGTTCGTCTTTTGACAGCCCGTCATCCATGTATATCTCTCGTAATTTTCCATCTTGAAATGACGTTCCACTGTCTTCGAAGTTTCGTTTAATCTCAATTGTGGCGTTGGTCTTCCCTTTTTTATAATGTCCATCTTTTCTGAGAAAGATCGCCTTGAAAAAGGCAATGCTAGCAAGCTAGCTACAACGTCGCTCTCGTTCGCCGCCATTCAACTGTCAACAATAAACTCTATCATCTACTCCACGAATTTCCCGCTGTCTTCTTTATTTCTGTCAGCTAGGACTTCATGAAGGCCTACAATCTTTTGTTTTTGTCCCGCCTACTTTTAATCGAATCTTGATTGGTCAATTCCCCCATCATTCTCCACATCAAACTACATAGCTTGGGCCTTCTCCCTGACTTGTGAAGTCCAAACCAATAACGAGCTCGCTCTCCTCCATGGGAGACGGTTTGAGACGTTTTGATTGGACAGCGTGTTTCAGACAGTAACCCTTTCATTGCTGGTGTGAACTTGACAGTGAATTTAACTGAGGAACACGTGAGAAATGTATTAATGTATTGCATTTAATACATAAATAGATAAATAAATAAATAAATAAATAAAGCTATTCATACTTTTGGTCCAGATTTTTTAAGGCCTTCTCTGAAGGCCTAGAAGGCCCTGACGGTTCCCCTCTGGTAAATACCAGGCGTTGCAATATACAGGTAACCTGCCCTTTATTTTCAGAGTGCAGACACTTCATAGCACGTGTACACAATGTCTGGTTACTGTAGCTTCATATTTCTTTATTCAAACTCAAAACAAGAGGCTTTGGCGCCAATTTCACCAAAAATAAGGTTTCTTTGTTTAAACTACAAGCAGTTTTACACCATCAGAACAAAGGGTACTGCCTTGTTTACTCATGCCAGCTAGCAAGCAAGCTAGCTCATTCGTTTTACCTGGCTAGGTACACGATGAAGTAAAGTTATATTTACCTCTGAGGGGAAGTTTGATGTTGTACGGCAGTGCTTGATGAAAGGTTTGCATCATACAATCATACAATTTGCTAATTTATTTATATGTAAATTCAGCGCTGCTTTTCAAGAAAATGGTCTGTGACCCTATAGTACCAAGTAGGTTTCTTTTCCAGGGACTTGATCAAGAAAATGATGAAAGTATGTTAAAGCGAGACAAGGAAATACAATGTGTGTTTTATTTACGGTGTAAGAAATAAGTCATTTCACTGAGCAAATACCAATAAGTGGGTTTTGACAGTTTGTCATTTGACTTCTCTTGCAAAGTCTGTGATGGGACTGAGCTGAGCTGTCAGTGTTACCTGTCAATCAAAATGGGATTCAGCCTTTTGAACGATCCTCTAATCATCATGTGGAAGCTCAGCATCCAGGCCGGCCAAGGCCCCGCCCACAGCCTCATTCACCCCCAGAGATGCTGACTGTTCAGTGGTGGGTCAAATTTGTGGCATTTATCCAATGATCATTGAGTTTCAAAGCAATGAAAAAGACATCTCTGTCCAGTCCCAGAGATGCTGAGCTTCTATGGAGAAATGCATTAACCACAGACCACATGTATAAGGAAACAGCGCTATGGGAATGTACGAGAAGTTAGCATTGACTCGGTCAATTTGTGATAAGTAGCTGATTCTCAACAAGATGAATGTCTTGTAACGCATTTGTTGTCAATGAAATATTAACACAACTATATATTTTTTTACCATTTAATTGATGGCATTTTAGGGGAAGCTGAGCTCATCATCTGAACCCGCTTTATCCTCACTAGGGGTTGCGCGGGTCTGTGGGGGCCTAATCCAGCTACAGGGGGCGATGACGGGATACACCCTGTATGAGTCGCCTGTTCATCTCAGGGCAGAACATATATAGACAAACAATCACTCTGACATCTACACATTTGGGCAATTTAGATTAACCAATCAACGTATCAGTGCATGTGTTTGGATGGAGGGAGGAAACTGGAGAAAACCCACACAGACACAAGGAGACCATACAAACTCCACACAGAAAGGCCCCTGGCCTGTTTGATGGCCACGTCTGGCCCATGTACCTTAAACACAAAAACATCTTCAACAGGCTCCGATAGGCCTGTTGGACGCATATCTGACCCTCCTGCATTACGTTGCCTTTTGTTGCTGCTTGACATGTGAGAACATTCCGAGCAGGAATTACCTTCACATGTTTGTTTAGTCTTTTTTAGTCTGTCTGTGTGAATCGAACCAGGGTCCTTCTTGCTGTGAGGCACAAGTGCTAACGACTGCACCACCAGTAATATATTTTCTATTAAATATTGACAAATATCATAAAGTATTTCAGAAATCATATTTTTAGAAAGTTTAAGTTTTTCTCTCAAGGACATGTTAGTATAAACTCAATACAGACTATTGCATTTTATGTTGAATATCCACACTTATAACTCGATACCAACGACATGTTTTGACTTGAAAATCTTGGATGAGGTAAGTTTTCCCATGTTTTGGTCCTCATTGAAGACTCATTGAGGACCGCTGAAAACTTGAAGACTTTTTTTAATGGTTTCCTCATCATTGGGAGACAGAAGTACCAACAAGATTAGAAGCTTCAAACATCGTCTCATGTTTAAACAACATCGATCTAACTGTCAGGTGATCTGACTCTGAATGTGCAGATAGATCTATAGATTCAAAGTTCCCTCTCACTGGGCTGACCTGAGCATCTTGAATGGAAACTGTAGCCATGACCCCACCCAATTTATGATCTACAGTAAAGATTCCCTCTGCTAAACCGACAATTTCTGCCTGATTTAAATGGTCTAGATCAGGGGTGCTCAATCCTGGTCCTCGAGAGCTACTATCCTGCATGTTTTAGATGTATCCTCCTTCCAACACACCTGATTCAAATGATAAACCTCTCATCAAGCTCTGCAGAAAAATGAAAATGATCACCAGGTGTGTTGGACGAGGGATACATCTCGAACCAGCAGGACAGTCGCTCTGGAGGACCAGGATTGAGCTCCCCTGGCCTAGAGGGTAGCGGGGATGTAACCAAACATTAGTCTCACATTTACCACAGGCACATACGTGATACCACTTGTCACAATGACCATTTCAGTGAATCACTGACCAGAATTATACCACAGTTAAACCATAATGTTCAGTCCTCTGTCAAAGTCTATTATCCACAACCTGGCTCTGGGTCATGACAAAAATAAGGGAGAATGCACAGTGCTAATGTAAAAGTAAATATTTATTTAAAGAAAAGAACACAACATAACAGAATAAAACAGAAAGCTGTTGCTGGTAGAGGAGAGAGCCCCTGAATGGATTTTGGACACTGTTTTAAGTCATTAGGAACACAGCCCAGGTGCTCCTGATCAGGTTGATTACCTGTTGCCCTCTCACAACCAGCAGCAGCTGTTACACAATACAAAACAAAATGAGGACCGTTCTGTTTCTTCCTAATCTGTGTTACACCATTAAACTTAGTTAAGTCAAATATTTGAATGTGAAGTTCTACAGAACTGACCTAAAACCTTTTAAACAAATATTTCTGAATGCATTTGCATCTGTTATTTCTGATTTCAATACTAAACAAAATGAGGGCCATTATACTTTCACTTAATCTGTGTATTTACAACAGTAACTTTAGCTCAGCTCCCCATTTTATTTGTACTTTTCCTATGGGTCATCATGTTAGTTAACTTTCAGTGAGGAATGGTATATACTTTAATTTCAAGGTTTTTAGATTAAATTGATTATGATGTATTTGGTATGTTTTTGTCAATAAATCTCAATAAATATTCATTGCTGTCTGTTGATCAGTTGCCACTTGGTCAAATGTTAATGTCTTCATAGTATAAACCTCCAGAGTTTGCTTTCCTGTCTGTTAATGAGATCCTTAGAGTGTAATTAAGTTTAACAGAAACTTTTCCATGACATAAACTGTTGACCTTCTCAATACTGAGGATTAATGAACCCTAAATGTATTTAAAGGTCAGTTATGTTTGACTAATGTTCCATGTTAATGAACCTTCAATGTGAGACAATGTCATTCCTGTGTCATCTGTTTTAATGGACATTCAGTCAAATGTAACATATATAATACTTGATGGGTTTGTAGATATGAATAAGTACAGGTATGTTTATTTTTTCATCTTATTGCAGGTGTATATTTTGATAATGTGCAGTAATTCTATTATTGTTTATCTTATTGTGATTCACAAAAACCTCCATGAACCTATGTATGTTTTCATTGCAGCTTTGTCATTCAACTCTGTTCTTCTCAGTACTGTTATCTACCCAAAACTACTTCAAGACTTTCTGTCAGAGAAACAGATCATATCTTTATCAGCCTGTATATTTCAATATTTCATATTTTACTCTTTGGCATCTTCAGATTTCTTATTGTTAGCAGCCATGGCCTTTGACAGATATGTGTCTATATGTAAACCTCTGCAGTATCCTAATATTATGAGGAAAAGGACTGTGAGTATTTTGCTTTTTCTTGCTTGGCTTTGGCCTGCTGTTCAAATGGCAGGGGTAGTTGTAGTGGGTGGTTATAAGAAACTCTGCACTTTTACTTTGAAAGGAATTTTTTGTAACAATTCCATCTTGAAACTTAACTGTGTCTCTTCAGCAGCAGTTGCAGTATATGGGGTGATTATGTTGATCAATACTGTAGTCACCCCAGTGCTTTTTGTGCTGTTTACATATGCAAAAATATTTGTAATAACCTATAATAGAGGTACTGAAGTCAGGAAAAAGGCTGCAGAGACATGTTTACCCCACCTGATGGTTTTATTTAGTTTCTCCTGTTTGGGTGCTTATGATGTAATTATAGCTCGAGTGGAATCAAATGTTTCTAAAACAATACGTTTCGTAATAACTTTACAAACAATACTGTATAATCCTCTCTTAAATCCAATCATATATGGATTAAAAATGAAAGAAATTTCAAAACACCTAAAAAAGTTGTTTTGTCAAATCACACAGAGATAATGTTTTGTTTCTTATGAGATTTTTTTTTTTTTTTTTTTACATTATATTGATGTATAGTGTTGCAGTGGTAAATAGAAACACAATCAGGAAATCTTCATGAATTTTCCTGCTGTTCTTTCCTCACCTTCTTTTTCCTCGTATACTTGTATGGGGCAAGTTACATGGAATATGTATTTATTGATTCACTTACATTACTTGTTGACATAAAATACATTACATTTTATTCATTACTGTCCAGTTTTGGTCAAGGCTGTTACACAACTAAACAAATTTATATTCTATAGATCAAGGATCTCAAACTAATTTTCTTCATTGACCACATTCAGCCTGATTTTATCTCTGATGGTCCAGACCAGTAAAATGAAAACATAATAACCTATAAATAATGAATACTCCTAATTTTTGTCATTGCCTTAGTGCAAAAAACCCTATTAAATTGTGAAAATACTTTAATAAATTTTCCAAATGAATCTGCATCAGATAAAACATATTGCCAGGTATGTTCCCCCACGAGGAATTTGTTTTGGCATCTGGTGCAACAGGTGTACGTAAAAATAATGATGAAAAGTAAAAATCCAAAAGAGACCGTACACATAGTATACATATATATCTTTATCTACAGCAGAATGGTGGAAGGTATACAGAGCAGTACAGAGTGATGAACGTGCAAGGGAAGAGTGCAAGTGTATGTGTGTGTACATGTTGTGTGAGAAGGACAGAGAAGAAGGGAGAGGAAGAGGAGAAAAGAGGGATAGAGAGTGTGTCTGTGTGTGTCTGTGTGTGTCTGTGTGTAAGGGGCTGGGGGGTGTCAGAGTTGTATTCATGTGTTCATGAGCCTGACGGCAGAAGGAAAGTCGTCTAAAAAAGTTGTCTTCAATTTGTGTATTCATGAGGATGTATAAAACTAGTATGATAACAAAATATTGCATATTATCTGAAGAAGTGAATATTTAGTTGTAAGGTAAAAGAACCAGTGAATAAGTCTTATATTGCAATAAAACCTTCATGGTTAGGATAAATCTATATATATCTATAGATAATATCTACTAATTATTGTTTATATAATTGATTTGTAGTGAAAGTGAATGTACTTTCACTACAAAAAATAATGGTTTACTACTACTAGTACTTTATTTGATCATATCAGATTGTATGAGGTGAATTATAAATAATGTGTATATAAATGTTTATGGATGTTTTGTGGTAATGATATAAAGGACAAAAAGTATATTGTGTGTTAATGCAGTATCTCTTTAGATTTTAGTTTGTAAAGTGTTCATAAAGTCAAGTAAGACATAGTCAATGACATGACATTAGCTGGTCACCATCCTAGCCGTAGATAATGACAAGGGGGGGGGGTAACATGCAACTTTTCGACTCCTCCAAATTTAAGTTGACTTTTGCTACAGGAGTCAACATTTTGACTCGTCAACATGTCTGTTAATGACCTATTGGATACCATTCAGTTAAATTATCATTATCAAGTAAACAGGATGAATACTTTGAAACAAACAACACTATACACCGAAATGATGTAATGATAACTAAACATTACCAAGTACAGTCGATATCATCTTGCACACATTGGGTGTGTGATCACAGCACGTGTAAAACATTCAGCTCACTCTGAGCTTTAAAGCTTACTTATTTCAACCAAAATATACCATCTTCAGATTCCCCACAATTAACAAAACAAAATACAATTCTCAACTTTAACCGAAGTATTAAGCGAATTAAGACCACTTTTAACAGTAAAGAAAATATACAAGATGCTTTACCAAAATGATTCAAATAAAAGAAATACTCATAAAATGAAGCTTGAGTCACAGAGCCAGTCGCTCGGTAAACAAAAAGGAAACTTAAAACATCTAAATCAACTTACAAATATTTAATTTAAACTCTTTTCAGTTAGCAGGTAGAGCAAGAGAAACTGGAGTGTCTAGCTAACTACCTCTCGTTAGCTTGACCGACTAACGGCCAATTTCACCAAACATAAGGTTTCTTTGTTCAAACTATAAGCAGTTTTACACCATCAGAACAAAGGACACTGCCTTGTTTACTCACGCCAGCTAGCAAGCAAGCTAGCTTATTCGTTTTACCTGGCTAGGTACACGATGAAGTAAAGTTATGTTATATTTACCTCTGAGGGGAAGTTTGATGTTGCACGGTGGTGCTTGATGAAAGGTTTGCATCATACAATCATACAATTTGCTAATTTATTTATATGTAAATTCAGCGCTGTTTTCAAGAAAATGGTCTGTGACCCTATAGTACCAAGTAGGCTTCTTTTCCAGGGTCTTGATCAAGGAAATGTTGAAATTATGTTAAAGCGAGACAAGGAAATAAAATGTGTTTTATTTACGGTGTAAGAAATGAACAAGTAATTTCACTGCGCAAATACCAATGAATGGGTTTTGACAGTTTGTCATTTGACTTCTCTTGCAAAGTCTGTGATGGGACTGAGCTGAGCTGTCAGTGTTATCTGTCAATCAAAATGGGATTCAGCCTTTTGACCGATCCTCTAATCATCATGTGGAAGCTCAGCATCCAGGCTGGCCAAGGCCCCGCCCACAGCCTCATTCACCACCAGAGATGCTGACTGTTCAGTGATGGGTCAAATTTGTGGCATTTATCCAATGATCATTGAGTTTCAAAGATATGAATAAGACATCTCTGTCCAGTCCCAGAGACGCTGAGCTTCTATGGAGAAATGCATTAACCACAGACCACATGTATAAGGAAACAGCGCTATGGGAATGTAGGAGAAGTTAACATCCACAATTTGTGATAAGTAGCTGATTCTCAACAAGATGAATGTGTTTTAACGCATTTGTTGTCCATGAACTATTAACACAACCATTCATTTTTTTTACCATTTAATTTATGACATTCAGGAGAAGCTGAGCTCATCATCTGAACCCGCTTTATCCTCACTAGGGTTACGCGGGTCTGTGGGGGCCCAATCCAGCTACAGGGGGCGACGACGGGGTACACCCTGCATGACTCGCCAGTTCATCCCAGGGCAGAACATATATAGACAAACAATCACTCTGACATCCACACATTTGGGCAATTTAGATTAACCAATTAACATATCAGTGCATGTGTTTGGATGGTGGGAGGAAACCGGAGAAAACCCACATAGACATAAGGAGACCAAACTCCACACAGAAAGGTCTGGTGTGTGAATTGAACCAGGGTGCTTCTTGCTGTGAGGCACAAGTGCTAACCACTGCACCACCGGTAATATATTTTCTATTAAATATTGACAAATATCATAAAGTATTTCAGAAATCATATTTTTAGAAAGTTTAAGTTTTTCTCCCAAGGACATGTTAGTATAAACTCAATACAGACTATTGCATTTTATGTTGAATATCCACACTTATAACTCGATATCAACGACATGTTTTGAGTTGAAAATCTTGGATGAGGTAAGTTTTCCCATGTTTTGGTCCTCATTGAAGACTCATTGTGGACCACTGAAGACTTGAAGACTTTTTTTAATGGTTTCCTCATCATTGGGAGACAGAAGTACCAACAAGATTAGAAGCTTCAAACATCGTGTCATGTTTAAACAACATTGATCTAACTGTCAGGTGATCTGACTCTGAAAAAAAGACGGTCATATAATGGTGCCCCATAGAGGTCTGTCGCCCAACCTGCCCATAGCTATAACCGGGTCTGCTGTCGGGTGATCTGACTCTGACTGTGCAGATAGATCTATAGGTTCAAAGTTCTCTCTCACTGGGCTGACCTGAGCATCTTGAATGGAAACTGTAGCCATGACCCCACCCAATTTATGATCTACAATAAAGATTCCCTCTGCTAAACTGACAATTTCTGCCTGATTTAAATGGTCTAGAGCAGGGGTGCTCAATCCTGGTCCTCGAGAGCTACTATCCTGCATGTTTTAGATGTATCCTCCTTCCAACACACCTGATTCAAATGATTAACCTCTCATCAAGCTCTGCAGAAAAATGATAATGATCACCAGGTGTGTTGGACGAGGGATACATCTCAAACCAGCAGGACAGTAGCTCTGGAGGACCAGGATTGACCTCCCCTAGCCTAGAGGGTGGCGGGGATGTAACCAAACATTAGTCTCACATTTACCACAGGCACATACGTGATATCACTTGTCACAATGACCATTTCAGTGAATCACTGACCAGAATTATACCACAGTTAAACCATAATGTTCAGTCCTCTGTCAAAGTCTATTATCCACAACCTGGCTCTGGGTCATGACAAAAATAAGGGCGAATGCACAGTGCTAATGTAAAAGTAAATATCTATTTAAAGAAAAGAACACAACATAACATAATAAAACAGAAAGCTGCTGCTGGTAGAGGAGAGAGCCCCTGAATGGATTTTGGACACTGTTTTAAGTCATTAGGAACACAGCCCAGGTGCTCCTGATCAGGTTGATTACCTGTTGCCCTCTCACAACCAGCAGTGGCTGTTACACAATACAAAACAAAATGAGGACCGTTCTGTTTCTTCCTAATCTGTGTTACACCATTAAACTTAGTTAAGTCAAGTATTTGAATGTGAAGTTCTACAGAACTGACCTAAAACCTTTTAAACAAATATATATGAATGCATTTGCATCTGTTATTTCTGATTTCTATACTAAACAAAATGAGGGCCATTATACTTTCTCTTAATTTGTGTATTTACAACAGTAAGTTTGGCAACAACAAGATGGCGCCCAGAGCGGCTGCCATGGAGTTACGCTGCGTATTGTTTTGTCTGTTTCTGTCTGTTAATTGTGTGTCTGCCTGCTCTTACACCCGTGAAGAGCTACTAAACATTAGGACTTTCACTCCCACGGACATTCTTCCAGTTTTTTTGGCCCCTGTAGCTGATCTGTTTCACTTTTTAGTCCAAAAAGCGAGAAGGCGAAAGAGGGGTAGACGAGCCGGCGTCCTGGTGAGGCTCTGCAGGAGGGGAACGCGCACGGCGTTACCTGGAATCTTCCTATCTAACGTCAACTCACTCTGCAACAAACTGGATGAGCTGAAGCTGCTGATGCGGATCAAAGACTTCTCCACCTCATCTGTCCTCTGTTTCACTGAGTCCTGGCTCAAGGAAAAGAAACCAGACAGCGCGCTCCACCTAAAGGGATTCCAGCTGATCCGGGCTGACCGGGACCCGGGTCTCTCAGGTAAGACCGTAGGTGGCGGAGTCTGCTTCTACATCAACAACGGCTGGTGCACTGATGTGACTGTGATCTCCCAACACTGTTGTCCTGCTCTGGAATACTTATTAATCAACTGCAAACCGTTTTACTCCCCGTGCGAGTTCGCTTCATTCATTCTGGGTGCTGTATACATTCCACCGGACGCGAACGCGCGCACAGCTCAGCGCGCGCTTGCAGACGACATCCAAAAAGTGGAGAGGACTTTCCCCGATGCTCTGGTTATTGTGCTCGGTGACTTTAACCATTGCAATCTGAGCCACGAACTCCCAAGGTACAAACAGTTTATTAAATGCCCCACCAGGGCAGGGAACACGCTGGATCACTGTTACACAACAGTAAAGGACGCGTATCGGGCGATTCCCCGCGCTGCAGTCGGACTGTCTGACCACGTGATGGTCCACCTGGTTCCCACATACAAACAGAGACTGAAGCTGACAAAGCCACTTGTGAGCACCACGGAGAGATGGACCAGTGAAGCTGTGGAGGAGCTGCGGACATGCTTCGAGACAACTGACTGGGACATGTTCAAAGGAGCCACACATGATCTGGACGAGTACACCGACACTGCGACCTCATACATCCACTTTTGTGAGGAGAGCATTCTACCAACACGCACTTGGGTGAGTTACTCCAATGATAAGCCCTGGTTCACAGCAAAACTCAGACAGATAAGGTATGAAAAATAAACAGCTCTGAGAAATGGAGACAGGGTTCACTACAGAGACGTCAAATACCGGTTTAGCAGGGAGCTGAGGAGTGCTAAATCCGCATATTCAGAGGAAGCTCCAGCTGCAATTCACTGCTAACGACCCTGCTTCTGTGTGGAGAGGCTTGAGGCAGATCACCAACTACCGACCTCAGGCTTCAAAGGGACAGGATGACAAAGCCCTTTGTCAGAGCCTGTCCGGATACTACACCCACTTCAACACCTCACCAGCCACGCCCAACACCCCACCTTCCCCCAGCATGACTGCCCCCGTGGTTACTAATCCAAAGGCAGCCTCCCCCTCCTCACCCCCTCCACTCGCGATCACACAACAGGAGGTGCGCAGGCAGTTCAAACCCACGCAAGGACCCCGACCCGGATGGCGTGTCTCCCGCCACACTGAGACACTGTGCGAAGGAGTTGACTCCTGTCTTCACAGGCATCTTCAACTCCTCCCTGAGGTCGTGCCATGTGCCTGCCTGCTTCAAAACCTCCACCATCGTTCCCGTCCCCGAGAAACCACGGATAACTGGACTTAATGACTACAGACCTGTGGCGCTCACCTCCGTAGTCATGAAGTCCTTTGAGCGTCTGATCCTGCCCCACCTCAAGTCCATCACCACTCCCCTCCTGAATCCACTGCTGTTTGCTTACAGAGCCAACAGATCTGTGGATGACGTGGTCAACCTGGCCCTCCACTCCATCCTACAGCACCTGGACTCCCCGGGAACCTATGCTAAGATCCTGTTTGTAGACTTCAGCTCTGCGTTTAACACCATCCACCCTGATCTGCTACAGGATAAGCTGTTCCAGCTCAGTGTGCCTGACTCCCTCTGCAGGTGGATCACCGACTTCCTGACAGATCGGAGGCAGTATGTGCGGCTGGGAAAGACTGTCTCTGACTCTGTCAGCATCAGCACTGGATCCCCCCAGGGCTGCGTACTTTCCCCATTGCTCTTCTCCCTGTACACAAACTGCTGCACCTCAAGCCACCAGTCTGTCAAGCTTATCACGTTTGCAGACGACACCACCCTCATCGGGCTCATCTCGAACGGCAATGAGTCTGCTTATAGGAGAGAGGTAGCCCGGCTGGTGTCCTGGTGCAGCCACAACAACCTGCAGCTGAACGCACAGAAGACTGTGGAGATGATTGTGGATTTCAGGAAAAGCACAGCCCCTCTGCCCCCCCTTGCCCTTACAGATTCCCATCACCACTGTGGACTCCTTCTGCTTCCCTGGCACCACCATCACCCAGGACCTTAAATGGGAGACGACAATCAGCTCCCTCATCAAGAAGGCCCAGCAGAGGATGTTCTTCCTGCGGCAGCTGAGAAAGCTCAAGCTGCCCTCCAAGATGTTGGTGCAGTTTTACACGGCGATCATCGAGTCCATCCTTACCACCTCCATCACCGTGTGGTACCCTGGAGCCACCACCAGGGACAGGCGGAGGCTGCAGCGAGTTGTGCGCGCCGCTGAGAAGGTGATTGGCTGCGGACTACCAGCCATCAAGGACCTTTACATCTTGAGGACCAAGAGGTGTGCGGGACCAATCATGGCCGATCCCTCTCACCCTGGACATGCCCTCTTTCCCCCCCTCCCCTCAGGCAGGAGACTACGGTCCATTCGGACCAAAACCTCCCGCTTCATGAACAGTTTCTTCCCCTCGGCCACCAGGCTGCTGAACACCAAGGGACTTAATAAGACTCCCCAGCACGAAGTACAGCAGCCAACACTGGACACATGACCAACATAATGCCTCTGTCTCCTTTGCACTGACTTGCACATTGCCCCAACAGACACTTGCACACTACATATTTGTACTATATTTATTTTTTATCTTATTCTATCTTGGTGCATGCTTAGCATTTTTATTATTTTTTTATACTGTATATATATAATTCTTTTTTTTCTCTTTTTATTTTTATTGCTATACTATATGCTGAATGTTGCAGCGTTACACCGAGACAAATTCCTAGTTGTATACTACATGTGTACTATATGAACAATGGCAATAAAACTTTTTATGATCTGTTCTGATCTGATCTGAGCTCCCCATTTTATTTGTACTTTTCCTATGGATCAACATGTTAGTTTATCTTTCAGTGAGGAATGGTGTATACTTTAATTTCAAGGTTTTTAGATGAAATTGATTATGATGCATTTGGTATGTTTTTGTCAATAAATCTCAATCTCAATGAATATTCATTGCTGTCTGTTGATCAGTTGCCACTTGGTCAAATGTTAATGTCTTCATAGTATAAACCTCCAGAGTTTGCTTTCCTGTCTGTTAATGAGATCCTCAGAGTGTAATTAAGTTTAACAGAAACTTTTAAATGACGTAAACTGTTGACCTTCTCAATACTGAAGATTAATGAACCCTAAATGTATTTAAAGGTCAGTTATGTTTGACTAATGTTCCATGTTAATGAACCTTCAATGTGAGACACTATCATTTTTATGTCACTTCATCTGTTTTAATGGACATTCAATCAAATATAACATATATAATACTTGATGGGTTTGTAGATATGAATAAGTACAGGTATTTTTATTTTTACATCTTATTGCAGGTGTATATTCTAATAATGTTCAGTAATTGTGTTATTGTTTATCTTATTGTGATTCACAAAAACCTCCATGAACCTATGTATGTTTTCATTGCAGCTTTGTCATTGAACTCTGTTCTTCTCAGTACTGTTATCTACCCAAAACTACTTAAAGACTTTCTGTCAGAGAAACAGATCATATCTTTATCAGCCTGTATATTTCAATATTTCATATTTTACTCTGTGGCAGCTTCAGATTTCTTATTGTTAGCAGCCATGGCCTTTGACAGATATGTGTCTATATGTAAACCTCTGCAGTATCCTACTATTATGAGGAAAAGGACTGTGAGTATTTTGCTTTTTCTTGCTTGGCTTTGGCCTGCTGTTCAAATGGCAGGGGTAGTTGTAGTGGGTGGTTATAAGAAACTCTGTACTTTTACTTTGAAAGGAATTTTTTGTAACAATTCCATCTTGAAACTTAACTGTGTCTCTTCAGCAGCAGTTGCAGTATATGGGGTGATTATGTTGATCAATACTGTAGTCATCCCAGTGCTTTTTGTACTTTTTACATATGCAAAGATATTTGTAATAACCTATAATAGAGGTAGTGAAGTCAGGAAAAAGGCTGCAGAGACATGTTTACCCCACCTGATGACTTTGTTTAGTTTCACCTGTTTGGGTGCTTTTAATATAATTATAGCTCGAGTGGAATCAAATATTTCTAAAACAATACGTTTAGTAATAACTTTACAAACAGTATTGTATAATCCTCTCTTAAATCCAATCATATATGGATTAAAAATGAAAGAAATTTCAAAACACCTAAAAAAGTTGTTTTGTCAAATAACACAGAGGTAATGTTTTGTTTCCTTTGAGATTTTTTTTAACATGATATTGATGTATAGTGTTGCAGTGGTAAATAGAAACACAATCAGGAAATCTTCATGAATTTTCCTGCTGTTCTTTCCTCACCTTCTTTTTCCTCGTATACTTGTATGAAGCAAGTTACATGGAATATGTATTTATTGATTCACTTACATTACTTGTTGACATAAAAAACATTACATTTTATTTATTACTGTCCAGTTCTGGTCAAGGCTGTTACACAAATAACCAAATTTATATTCTATAGCTCAAGGATCTGAAACTAATTTTCTTCATTGGCCACATTCAGCCTGATTTTATCTCTGATGGTCCAGACCAGTAAAATGAAAACATAATAACCTATAAATAATGAATACTCCTAATTTTTGTAATTTTCTTAGTGTAAAAAACCCTATTACATTGTGAAAATACTTTAATAAATTTTCCAAATGAATCTGCATCAGAAAAAAACATATTGCCAGGTATGTTCCCCCACGAGGAATTTGTTTTGGCATCTGGTGCAACAGGTGTACGTAAAAATAATGATTAATAATGAAAATCAAAAAAGAGACCTTATACATAGTATACATATATATCTTTATCTACAGCAAAATGATGGAAGGTATACAGAGCAAAAAAAAGTGCAGAGAGATGAACGTGCATGTGTATGTGTGTGTACATGTGTGTGTGAGAAGGACAGAGAGGAAGGGAGAGGAAGAGGAGAAAAGAGGGATAGAGAGTGTGTCTGTGTGTGTCTGTGTGTAAGGGGCTGGGGGGTGTCAGAGTTGTGTTCATGAGCCTGACGGTAGAAGGAAAGTTGTCTAAAAAAGTTGTCTTCAATTTGTGTATTCATGAGGATGTATAAAGCTAGTATAATAACAAAATGTTGCATATTATCTGAAGAAGTGAATATTTAGTTATAAGGTAGAAGAACCGGTGAATAAGTCTTATAAATCAATGAAAATATCATGGTTAGGATAAATCTATGTATATATCTATGGATCATATCTATTAATTATTGTTTATGTAATTGATTTGTAGTGAAAGTGAATGCACTTTCACTACAAATTAATACTTTACTACGAGTAGTACTTTATTTGATCATATCAGATTGTATGAGGTGAATTATAAATAATGTGTATATAAATGGTTATGGATGTTTTGTGGTAATGATATAAAGGACATAAAAAAGTATATTGTGTGTTAAATCAGTATCTCTTTGGATTTTACTTTGTAAAGTGTTCATAAACTAAGGTAAGTCATAGTCAATGACATGACATGAGCTGGTCACCATCCTACCAAATATAGCCGTAAATAATGACAACAGGATCACACTTGAATGAGTGGCTCTTCATCAAATGAAGTGATCAGTCTTCATCAGAATCCAGATCCAGCCCAACAACTTGACCTGTGTAACCATCCTCTTCAGTAAGTTATGATATACACATCAGCCAAAAGTTAAATATCCTATAAAATATTTATCAAACAGTTTAAACTTTAAAAGTAGTTGTACGACATTTTTAACTCAATCATCTCAACATAAAAGCTATGCAAACTGCATACACTTCTTTCATACTAAACAGCATTGGATACGGCATTAATGACTTAGCTTTTTTTTTCAAGTCGATTTATCTGTCAGTAAAGTCAAAGTCAAGTCGCTGTGTAGTGATGATATCATCACACTGTTAGCAGAAGAACAACACAGACACACGGCTAAAAAGCAAAACCAAAAAAACACGAACACACGTCTGTCCAGCAATGAGCAAGTTGTATTAAAGTTCACTGCAATGTAACAATGTCCACTGACAAGACACAAACATCAAGATTTTAACCCCAACAAAACAAAGGCTAATGTTAGCAAAGAGTTTTCTGTTAAATTTAACTGAACAACATCAGTAGGGTGAACAAATGTCCAGACTTTGTCTGGACCCATGGCTCTAAAACTAGACTATCCAGACATCTGTCACAGGTCCTCACTTTTTATATCAAGTGCAAAAGGTTTAAGGCAGCGGCCGCCAAGATGAAAATCACACTGTCCACATCATGTTAGGAAAAAATGCATGTTGTCTTAATGCATGTTGTCTGTGCTACTGCTCACTCAGATTAGCAAGTGACTTCAGATGGTTGTGCCTTTTTTTTTCCATCTGAGGCGAAATATTTCCACTATAATATTTCCTCTTTTGTTTTGTCAGCCCACCACAACTGTCTTACATACAGCAGGCATGTGTTGTTTAGGCCTGACTGTGATTACGCACAAAGGGGGGGCTTTGGGGGGGGGGGGGGGATAACACACGACTTTTCGACTCATTATCAAGTAAACAGGATGAATACTTTGAAACAAACAACACTGTACACCGATATCAGTCGATATCATCTTGCACACATTGGGTGCGTGATCACAGCACGTGTAAAACATTCAGCTCACTCTGAGCTTTAAAGCTTACTTATTTCAACCAAAATATACCATCTTCAGATTCCCCACAATTAACAAAACAAAATACAATTCTCAACTTTAACCGAAGTATTAAGCTAATTAAGACCACTTTTCACAGTAAAGAAAATATACAAGATGCTTTACCAAAATGATTCAAATAAAATAAATACTCAGTGAAATGAAGCTTCAGTCACAGAGCCAGTTGCTCGGTAAACAAAAAGGAAACTTACAACATCTAAATCAACTTAGAAATATTTCATTTCAACTCTTTTCAGTTAGCATGTAGAGCAAGAGAAACTGGAGTGTCTAGCTAGCTAGCTCTCGTTAGCTTGACTGACTAAGGGGTCCACAGAAAACAGGATGCTTTCAAACAGCATGTCAAAATACAAGCACCAAATCATAACAGACAGTAAAAACTCCATTCTTTATCTCCCTTCAAAGGCTGATGAAAATTAAAAAAAAATGTTATTTGGTTTTAAATATACTCAGTGAACTGGCTTCTCTGATATCTTTTGGAATTGTATTCCATAAGTTTGGTCCATAGTTAACAAAGGCTGCGTCCCCAATTTTCTTTGTAATATATCTGGGAGTCACTAGTAAGCCTGCGTTGGATGACCTTAGCGTTGTAGTTTGTACACAATTGATCAGTGAGTTTGAAATGTAACTGGGTCCTGTTAGGCTTAATAAGTGAGGAGTCGTATTTTAAAATCTATTCTGTAGGTTACTGGTAACCAGTGCAGGTAAACTAACACTGGAGTAATGTGCTTTCTCTTCTTGGTTTTGGTTAGTAACCTAGCTACAGAATTCTGATTCAGCTGAAGTCTGTCTGTGGTGCTTTTTGGGAGGCCTGTGAAGAGTGCATTACCATAGACCAGTCTGCTGGAGATAAAAGCATCGACCAGTTTTTCAGGATCCTTTTGATTTATAATTGGTATTACTTTGGCTATGTTTCTGAGGTGGAAGAATGACGTTTTAGTGACTTTAAGTTTAAGTCTGACTCTAGAGTGACTCCCAGACTTGTCACTTCTGGTTTGATTCAGGAGGTGAGTTTGCCCATCCTACTCATCAGCATTTCTTTTTTTGCTTTAGGGCCGACAAGTACAATTTCTGTTTTGTCCTCATTTAATTTCAGAAAATTTCTGCTCATCCATTGATTTATTGCCATAAGGCAGTTTGTAATGGAGTGGATGGCTGTTATGTCATTGGGTTCTGCGGCAATGTATATTTGTGTGTCTTCCGCATAGTTATAGAATAGTTATGTTTTCTAATGACATCTCCAAGCGGTAGCATATATAAGGAGAACAGTAGCGGACCCAGGCAGCTCCCTTGTGGAACCCCATAGCGTGTGTCATGTTTGTTTTACATGTGATCTCCAAGCCTGATTTAGTACTGTCTTCCTCTGATATATGTTTTGAACCAGCTATCATACACTGTCAGAGAGACCTACAAGCTCTTCCATTCGATTAATCAGGATGTCATGATCGAGTATGTCAAATGCAGCGGTTTGGTCAAGGAGGACCAAGATTGAGACCTTATTGGCATCAGAGTTAAGTCTGAGGTCACTAATTATTTTGTTGAGGGCGGTCTCAGTGTTATGACATTCCCTGAAGTCTGATTGGAATTTCTCTAAGATGTTATTCTCTTTGACATAGTGATCTATTTAAGCAGAGACTATCTTTTCCAGTACTTTGCCCATGAACGGGAGATTAGATATAGGACGTAAACTGGCCATAGCAATACTGTCAAGGTTAGGCTTCTTTAGTAAGGATTTGATAACAGCTGTTTTGAAGGCATCTGGAAAAACACCAGTTAGGAGAGATATGTTTATAATCTGTAGTAAATGATCTCAGACACTGTCAAATATTCTCTTAAAAAATGCAGTGGGTATTGAGTCGACACCAGAGGTTGAGGAGTTACATTTTTTATTTTTTTACCATTTAATTTATGACAATTTAGGAGAAGCTGAGCTCATCATCTGAACCAGCTTTATCCTCAGTAGGGGTTGCGCGGGTCTGTGGGGGCCGAATCCAGCTACAGGGGGTGACGACGGGATACACCCTGTTTGAGTCGCCTGTTCATCTCAGGGCAGAACATCAATAGACAAACAATCACTCTCACATCCACACATTTGGGCAATTTAGATTAACCAAGTAACCTATCAGTGCATGTGTTTGGATGGAGGGAGGAAACCGGAGTACTCAGAGAAAACCCACACAGACACAAGGAGAAAATACAAACTCCACACAGAAAGGTCTGGTGTGGGAATTAAATCAGGGTCCTTCTTGCTGTGCTAACCACTGCACCACCGGTGCACTATTAAATATTGACAAATATCATAAAGTATTTCAGAAATCATATTTTTAGAAAGTTTAAGTTTTTCTCCCAAGGACACGTGAGTATAAACTCAATACAGACTATTGCATTTTATGTTGAATATCCACACTTGTAACTCGATACCAACAACATGTTTTGACTTGAAAATCTTGGATGAGGTAAGTTTTCCCATGTTTTGGTCCTCATTGAAGACTCATTGTGGACCACTGAAGACTTGAACACTTTTTTTAATGGTTTCCTCATCATTGGGAGACAGAAGTACCAACAAGATTAGAAGCTTCAAACATCGTCTCATGTTTAAACAACATTGATCTAACTGTCAGGTGATCTGACTCTGAAAAAAAGACAGTCATATAATGGTGCCCCATAGAGGTCCGTCGCCCAACCTGCCCATAGCTATAACCGGGTCTGCTGTCGGGTGATCTGACTCTGAATGTGCAGATAGATCTATAGGTTCAAAGTTCTCTCTCACTGGGCTGACCTGAGCATCTTGAATGGAAACTGTAGCCATGACCCCACCCAATTTATGATCTACAATAAAGATTCCCTCTGCTAAACTGACAATTTCTGCCTGATTTAAATGGTCTCGATCAGGGGTGCTCAATCCTGGTCCCTGAGAGCTACTATCCTGCATGTTTTAGATGTATCCTCCTTCCAACACACCTGATTCAAATGATAAACCTCTCATCAAGCTCTGCAGAAAAATGATAATGATCACCAGGTGTGTTGGACGAGGGATACATCTCAAACCAGCAGGACAGTAGCTCTGGAGGACCAGGATTGAGCTCCCCTGGCCTAGAGGGTGGCGGGGATGTATCCAAACATTAGTCTCACATTTACCACAGGCACATACGTGATATCACTTGTCACAATGACCATTTCAGTGAATCACTGACCAAAATTATACCACAGTTAAACCATAATGTTCAGTCCTCTGTCAAAGTCTATAATCCACAACCTGGCTCTGGGTCATGACAAAAATAAGGGAGAATGCACAGTGCTAATGTAAAAGTAAATATTTATTTAAAGAAATGAACACAACATAACATAATAAAACAGAAAGCTGCTGCTGGTAGAGGAGAGAGCCCCTGAATGGATTTTGGACACTGTTTTAAGTCATTAGGAACACAGCCCAGGTGCTCCTGATCAGGTTGATTACCTGTTGCCCTCTCACAACCAGCAGCAGCTGTTACACAATACAAAACAAAATGAGGACCGTTCTGTTTCTTCCTAATCTGTGTTACACCATTAAACTTAGTTAAGTCAAGTATTTGAATGTGAAGTTCTACAGAACTGACCTAAAACCTTTTAAACAAATATTTATGAATGCATTTGCATCTGTTATTTCTGATTTCAATACTAAACATGAGCACCATTATACTTTCTCTTAATCTGTGTGTTTACAACAGTAAGTTTAGCTCAGCTCCCCATTTTATTTGTACTTTTCCTATGGGTCATCATGTTAGTTAACTTTCAGTGAGGAATGGTATATACTTTAATTTCAAGGTTTTTAGATTAAATTGATTATGATGTATTTGGTATGTTTTTGTCAATAAATCTCAATAAATATTCATTGCTGTCTGTTGATCAGTTGCCACTTGGTCAAATGTTAATGTCTTCATAGTATAAACCTTCAGAGTTTGTTTTTGTGTCTGTTAATGAGATCCTCAGAGTGTAATTAAGTTTAACAGAAACTTTTAAATGACGTAAACTGTTGACCTTCTCAATACTGAAGATTAATGAACCCTAAATGTATTTAAAAGTCAGTTATGTTTGACTAATGTTCCATGTTAATGAACCTTCAATGTGAGACACTGTCATTTTTATGTCACTTCATCTGTTTTAATGGATCAATCAAATATAACATATTTAATACTTGATGGGTTTGTAAACATCAATAAGTACAGGTATGTTTATTTTTTCATCTTGTTAAAGGTGTATATTCTGATAATCTGCAGTAATTCTGTTATTGTTTATCTTATTGTGATTCACAAAAACCTCCATGAACCTATGTATGTTTTCATTGCAGCTTTGTCATTCAACTCCGTCCTTTTCAGTACTGTTATCTACCCAAAACTACTGATTGATTTTCTCTCAGAGAAACAAATCATAACTTTATCAGCCTGTATATTTCAATATTTCATATATTACTCTTTGGCGATGTCAGATTTCTTATTGTTAGCAGCCATGGCCTTTGACAGATATGTGTCTATATGTAAACCTCTGCAGTATCCTACTATTATGACGAAAAGGACTGTGAGTATTTTGCTTTTTCTTGCTTGGCTTTGGCCTGCTGTTCAGGTGTCAGGGGCAGTTATAGTGGGTGGTTATAAGAAACTCTGTACTGTTACTCTGAAAGGAATTTTTTGTAACAATTCCATCTTGAAACTTAACTGTGTCTCTTCAGCAGCAGTTGCAGTATATGGGTTGATTATATTGATCAATACTGTAGTCATCCCAGTGCTTTTTGTACTATTTACATATGCAAAAATATTTGTAATAACCTATAATAGAGGTAGTGAAGTCAGGAAAAAAGCTGCAGAGACATGTTTACCCCACCTGATAACTTTGTTTAGTTTCACCTGTTTGGGTGCTTTTAATATAATTATAGCTCGAGTGGAATCAAATGTTTCTAAAACAATACGTTTAGTAATAACTTTACAAATAGTACTGTATAATCCCCTCTTAAATCCAATCATATATGGATTAAAAATGAAAGAAATTTCAAAACACCTAAAAAAGTTGTTTTGTCAAATAACACAGAGGTAATGTTTTGTTTCCTTTGAGATTTTTTTTAACATGATATTGATGTATAGTGTTGAAGTGGTAAATAGAAACAAAATCAGGAAATCTTCATGAATTTTCCTGCTGTTCTTTCCTCACCTTCTTTTTCCTCGTATACTTGTATGGAGCAAGTTACATGGAATATGTATTTATTGATTCACTTACATTACTTGTTGATATACAATACATAACATTTTACTCATTATTTCCCAGTTATGGTCAAGGCTGTTACACAACTAAACAAAGTTATATTCTATAGATCAGGGATCTGAAACTCATTTTCTTCATTTGCCACGTTCAGCCTGATTTTATCTCCGATGGGCCAGACCAGGAAAATGAAAACATAATAACCTATAAATAATGACAACTCCTGAATTTTGGCATTGTCTTAGTGCAAAAAAAAATAAAGCTATTAAATTGTGAACATACTTCAATAAATTATCCAAATGAATCTCCATCAGATAAAACATATTGCCAGGTATGTTCCCCCATGAGGAATTTGTTTTTGGCATCTGGTGCAACAGGTGTACGTAAAAATAACGATAAATAATAAAAATCCAAAAAGAGACCGTATACATAGTATACATATATATCTTTATCTACAGCAGAATGGTGAAGGTATACAGAGCAAAAAAAAGTGCAGAGAGATGAACGTGCATGTGTATGTGTGTGTGTGAGAAGGACAGAGAGGAAGGGAGAGGAAGAGGAGAAAAGAGGGATAGAGTGTGTCTGTGTGTAAGGGGCTGGGGGGTGTCAGAGTTGTGTTCATGTGTTCATGAGCCTGACGGTAGAAGTAAAGTCATCTAAAAAAGTTGTCTTAAATTTGTGTATGCATAAGGATGTATAAAACTAGTACAATAACAAAATGTTGCATATTATTTGAAGAAGTGAATATTTAGTTGTAAGGTAGAAGAACCGGTGAATAAGTCTTACATTGCAATAAAATTATCATGGTTAGGATAAATCTATGTATATATCTATGGATCATATCTATTAATTATTGTTTATGTAATTGATTTGTAGTCAAAGTGAATGTACTTTCACTACAAATTAATACTTTACTTCTACTAGTACTTTATTTGATCATATCAGATTGTATGAGGTGAATTATAAATAATGTGTATATAAATGGTTTTGGATGTTTTGTGGTAATGATATAAAGGACATAAAAAAGTATATTGTGTTTTAATGCAGTATCTGTTTGGATTTTAGTTTGTAAAGTGGTCATAAAGTCAAGTATACATAGTCAATGACATGACATAAGCTGGTCACAATAGTACTAAATATAGCCATAGATAATGACAACAGGACCACACTCGAATAGGTGGCTCATTGTGAGGGACCAAACCAAGGACGAGGAGACACAGATGAATTAAAATGAAGGCTGGGTTTATTTTCCCAAAAAATGACATCAATTTAAACAAACATAGGCTGGACCCAAAAATAACTGTGAACAGAAAACAACCAGACTTATATCCAAAGGACAAGTAACACAACTGAGCCACCATCACCAAACACACAAAGGAATATATACTGACTGATCAGACCAACGGAACACATGAGGGGAATACAAACAGTTACACAATGACAAAAACAACAACTTATGTTACAAACACCAAATATACTTAATTAGTCAAAATAAACATAAACTATTAAAACTCAAAAGCTAAGTAAATTAATAATTCAAACTGAAATACTTAATCCAAACTAAAGTAGATCCTTTCAAATCACCCCCCTGAAGTGGCAGCGGTTGGGCTGCCCCAATTAGCTGCTCCTCCTATATAAAGGCTGTGTGTCTGGGCATGGCTTCTTTCTTCAGCCAGACACCAGCAAAATCCAGGAGCCAGCACCATCTTCACCAGCTGCCCATCTACACTGGTAACTCAAAACAACCCACTGTACCAAAAGTTAACTAAATGGGTGCACTCCAAATAGAACTAATGTGTACTGTAAAATAACCTATCAAAAATAAAAATGTATAAACAAATGTGTGTGAACTTATTTGTGTATTTTAAAGCTAATGTAACTGAATAAATGCAACAAATATAAAGTGTAGGTGCAGAGGGTTAGAGACTTATGGTGTGGACGCATCTGTGTCCATCACACTCATCATCAATTGAAGTGATCAGTCATCGGAATCCAGATCCAGCCCAAAAACTAGACCTGTGTAACCATAGCCTTCAATACATTATGATATACACATCAGCCAAAAGTTAAATATCCTGTCAAATATTTATCAAACAGTTTAAACTTTAACAGTAGTTGTACAACATTTTTAACTCAATCATCTCAAAATAAAAGCTATGCAAACTGCATACACTTCTTTCATACTGAACAGCATTGGATACTAGGGCATTAACGACTTAATTTTTTTTTCAAGTTGACTTATCAGTCTTTTTTTGCCTTAGGGCCAACAAGTAGAATTTCTGTTTTGTCCTCATTTAATTTCAGAAAATTTCTGCTCATCCATTGATTTATTGCCATAAGGCAGTTTGTAATGGAATGGATGGCTGTTACGTCATTGGGTTCTGTGGAGATGTATATTTGTGTGTCGTCATAGCTATGGAAGCTAACATGTTTTCTAATGACATCTCCAAGCGGTAGCATATATAAGGAGAACAGTAGCGGACCCAGGCAGCTCCCTTGTGGAACCCCATAGCATGTGTCATGTTTGTTTCACAAAGCCTGATGTAGTACAGTCTTCCCCTAATATGTTTTGAACCACTATAGTACACCTACGAGCTCTTTCAGCTGATTAATCAGGATGTGTGTGTATAATTATGAATGACAATTGGTGCACTAACTCCACAATAGTCTCTAGTCACTGCTCACCGGACACTGAATTCCTCACAGTTAAATGTCGTCCCTTCTACACACCCAGGGAATTTTCTGTCATTGTGATCACAGCGGTTTACATTGCCCCCAGTGCAGACTTAAAGGAGGCTCTGAACACTCTGTAATGGACCATCAGTGAAACACAATCCACATATCCTGAAGGTGTGGTTATTGTTGCTAGTGATTTTAATCAGGCCAACTTGAAGAAAGTTGTCCCTCACTATCACCAGCATGTGGACTTTTGCCACCAGGGGTGTTAATACATTTGACAAGGTTTACACAAACATCAAGGGGACCTTCAAAGCAGTTCCTTTCCCCCACCTGGGCTCTTCTGACCACTCATCAGTGCTGTTAGCGCCATCAGACAAACCTGTGCTTATAAGATCAAGACCGATTGTGAAGCAAATTAAGGTTTGGCCAGAGGGGGGTATGAGTGCACTGAAGGACTGTTTTGAATGTACTGACTGGTCAGTGTTTAGGGGAGCGGTCACTGAACAATAACAGGTCAATGTGGAGGAATATGCAGATGTTGTAACTGGTTACATACACAAATGTATAGAGGATGTCTGTGTAAATAAAAACATCACTGTCTGTGTAAATCAGAAGCTCTGGCTGAACAATGAGGTGCGAGCCTTGCTGAAAGCCTGAAATTCAGCTTACAAGTCTGGCGACATGGCAGCTTTCAGATCAGCAAGAGCCAATCTGAACCGAGCCATCAGGAATGCTAAGCAGGCCCACTGTAAAAAAAATCCATAGTCACTTCCATGACTCCAGGGACACCAGGCTACTGTGGCAGGGAATAAAAACCATCACTGACTACAGACCCACCTCCTTCTAGTGTGACAGCAATATAGACTTCCTGAATGATCTCAACAAATTCTTTGGACGGTTTGATGCAAGAATTAATACACCTGCCATAAAAGCTCCCCTCCAATTGGATGACCAGGTGCTAAGTCTAGATCCAGCTGACGTCCACCGGACCCTGAGGAAAGTCAACCATCGTAAACCTCCAGGTCCTGACAATATACCTGGATCTGTGCTTAGGGAGTGTGCAGACCAACTGGTGCATGTCCTCACAGATATATTTAATATCTCACTGAGCCAGGCGGTCGTTCTCTCCTATTTCAAGAAAGCCACCATCATACCAGTACCAAAAAACACCTACTGTCACCTGCCTGAGTCTGGAACATCTGGAGAAACAAAATACCCATGTCCGAATGCTGTTCTTGGACTTTAGTTCAGCATTCAATACAATAATCCCACAACACGTGGTGAACAAACTGGGACCACTGGGTCTGAGATCCCCCATGTGCAACTAGATACTGGACTTTCTGACGAACTGGCCCCAGTCCGTACGGGTGGGAAGAAACACCTCAAATACCAACCTCCTGAGCACCGGTTCCCCACAGGACTGTGTGCTGAGCCCACTGCGCTTCATCCTGATGACCCATGACTGTTGTGCAAGGTCAGATACAAACCATATCATAAAGTATGCAGATGACACAACAGTGGTGGGTCTCATCCAGGATAATGTGGAGCTGGCATATAGAGAAGAGTTGAAACATCTGGTGGATTGGTGCAACCTCAACAAGCTGGACCTGAACGTCAACAAAACAAAGGAGATCATTGTTGACTTCAGGAGGAACCAGCCCACCCCCACTCCACTCCACATAGACGGTGCTGCTGTGGAGATTATCCAGAGCACCAAGTTCCTGGGGGTGCACATCTCGAATGACCTGACCTGGTCTACATACATCTTTTCTGACCAGGAAAGCACACCAGCGGCTCCACTGCCTGCGACGACTGAAGAGAGCACATCTCCCTCCTCCCATTGTCACCACATTCTACAGAGGCACATTGGAGAACATTATGACCAACTGCATCTCCATTTGGTATGAAACCTGTAATGTTTCAGACTGTAAGGCTCTGCAGAGAGTGGTGAAGGCCGCCGCAAGGATCACTAGAACCCCACTTCCCACTATTGAGGACATTGGTCACAGCCACTGCCTAGCAAAAGCCCACAGAATTTTAAAAGACCCCATCCATCCCTGTTACGGACTGTTCATTCGTCTGCCCTGTGGCCGAAGGTTCCAGTCCATCAGATGCAGAACATCCAGATTCTTAAAAAGCTTCCTCCCCACTGCAATAAGACTATTTAATTCAGTACACTAATCTACACTTTTAAAACATTGTACTTTTTAAGGACTTGCTAGATTTTTAGCGGTTTTAAATGCATTGCTTTTACTTATTTATTTTTTTTATTTAATTATAGAGTTGTACAATCTCATATGTACATATTTTAAGTTAAGAATGTGGCTGTTTTTAAGTTGGGCCAGACATAATTTCGTTCCACTTGGTACCTGTCTGGTACATGTTGAATGACAATAAAGGAATCTTGAATCTTGACACAAGAGGTTGAGGAGTTACATTCCCTGACAGTTCTGTAGAGTTCTGCTAATGTAATGCAGGTTAATACACCAGTGGTAACTTGCCCTTTGTGTGTAGAGCGTGGGGCTTTAATGCCATTTTCACTAACCATTAAGTTGCTTTTGTTCGAACTACCGTGACTCTGACTGCCATTTTCACTCGGAGAGAAGAGATCGTGTGACCATGAACGTGACATCCTTTGACATATGTGATCCACCACCACAAAACCAGGCATAAGTGTCTGGAAATCAAAACTGAGTTATCTGTGTAGCTTGGTAGAGTGGAAACTAAGGTTTAAGATGGTGAAAAATGTCTATCACAAGTAGAACCAAAGTTATGGTAATTTTAATATCCACATTTGGACATATTTTGCAATTTGCATATTTTAGAAATTGCCTGTCAAAGTTTTGGACTGTTTTGGGGTAGGAAGTCCTTAGCTACGCATAATAATTTGTATCCGATTGACACAAATTTTTCACAGATGTGAAAGGACACTCTGATGGACATGTCACAGAAGTTTTATATATTATAATAATAGGAAAGAAGTGCGACGTTTTACAATCATTTGGCTTATGCCATTGGACAAGAGCATTCAATATAGGCTTTTACCTCATACCAAACACTTGGGTGTTTACCCACGGAACGGAGATCGGTTTGTTCAGCGAAAAGAGGTGGACGTCGGCTTTGTCTTTGCTCAGCAATCCCTGAACTTTTGTCGCCACTTAAATAATTGACTCAATAAACACCTTTATTGATTGGATTTCAATGTAATGACCACAGGAACTGAAAATAGAGGTGTTAAGGTACCGTTTTTTGATAAGATGTAAACACAAATAAGAAATCGCCTTCCAGCCTAAATTTGGCTGTAGCTCTGAACGGCTCAGCGCGACTTATGCCTGGTTTTGTGGTGGTGGGTCACATATGTTTGTGGAAAAAGTGTTTCCATTGCACTTTTGCGATATATTACAATATCAAAACGTCTGAAAAACCACCTCATGAAAGCGTGAAAACCTTTTATTGATATTTGACTGTTTCTTCGAAATTCCAGTGTTTCCATTACCAGTTTTTATAGCGATATTTACATTTTGTGAATTTCCAAGTGAAATGGAAACCCAGCTAGTAAGTCGCCCTCACGGCAAAACCATGAACAGTAGGCAAACAATCTTTTCCACAAATGTTGCCATGGTTCTCTGAATTCTAACAAACCAGGGTTTGTTAGAATTCAGAATTTAGCTCTTTTTTAAAGTGATATGACAGGAACCTGTTTGGGATGATGTCAGGGATTTCTGTCCATAGAGAGCCATTCTAAAATAATTTGTGTCTTGTTGAGGTCAGCCTTCACTGTGTTGCTGTACCGGCTGTGTGCGTAGCACGAATATTTGCATTGCATAGCGGGTGGGGATTTATGATGATTAATGCAATGGTGGCGGACAATTGTATGAAAGGAGGACAAAAAGCTGGACACTTGACAGACGGCCGGACAGATTGCTCTAAAACCGGACTTTCTGGATGAAATCTGGACAAATGGTCACCCTATCCTTCATGCATTTATTGTCTGAGCCAAGCAAAGACACCTCATTACCGGATCATGAATATGTATGAGAAGGAATGAAAAACTCTGTTGTTTGATCTGAAATAATTTTTCATCATTTTTGAAGCGTGCAGTCAAAGACCTGGCAGAAGAGGCAGAAAGAGCCAGCTTCTGGCTGTGGCTGAGAAGGAGAGACAGGTCGTGGGGGAAAGAGGGGTCCTAGGGGTAGCTGCAGGGGGCGGCAGGGAGACGTCCCTGCCGTTGCTCCACCACCGTGAGATGTTCCGGGATTAAAGGAGCGAAACATCAATGAAGGGTGGCTCCCGGCTGATGACCCTGCAGTTACCCCATCGGCACTGGCGGAGGTGCGTCAGGCGGAAACGCCATGCAGGTAGCCCTTACCTGTGCTCACAAGTAGTTCTACCCTCCAAAAACAGCTTGAAACAAATCAATCCGGGTGTTTTTTTAAACTGAACCAACGCACAATGCTTTCAATAACAATGGTGAACATAGCAATATTAATGAAATGATGATGGAATGACACCTAAATAACTTTAAAGCCTTTTACTCCTTCATACTCACTGAAGTAGAAAATGAGATGATTTAATTTAACAAGCCTTAAATCTATTTTAATCAAAGACAGTGCTTATAGTTGGTGTAACAGTAGCCCCAGTGAAGAATGAACACAATGGCATCTCATATGTCCATCTAAATACATAGATTAAATGTTTGGGCAAGAGGGAAAGCTCCTTGTTGGTTTGAATCATACAATTTGCCAATTTATTTATATGTAAATTCAGCCCTGCTTTCCTTTTCAAGAAAATGGTCTTTGACCCTATAGTACCAAGTAGGCTTCTTTTCCAGGGACTTGATCAAGAAAATGATGAAATTATGTTAAAGTGAGGCAAGGAAATACAATGTGTGTTTTATTTACGGTGTAAGAAATGAACAAGTAATTTCACTGCGCAAATACCAATTAATGGGTTTTGAGAGTTTGTCATTTGATTTCTCTTGCAAAGTCTGTGATGGGACTGAGCTGAGCTGTCAGTGTTACCTGTCAATCAAAATGGGATTCAGCCTTTTGACCGATCCTCTAATCATCATGTGGAAGCTCAGCATCCAGGCCGGCCAAGGCCCCGCCCACAGCCTCATTCACCCCCAGAGATGCTGACTGTCCAAGGGTGGGTCAAATTTGTGGCATTTATCCAATGATCATTGAGTTTCAAAGCAATGAAAAAGACATCTCTGTCCAGTCCCAGAGACGCTGAGCTTCTATGGAGAAATGCATTAACCATAGACCACACATATAAGGAAACAGCGCTATGGGAATGTAGGAGAAGTTAACATCGACTCGGTCAATTTGTGATAAGTAGCTGATTCTCAACAAACCCATTTTTGAGATGAATGTGTATGAAATATTAACACAACAATACATATTTGACCATTTAATTTATGACATTTTTGGGGAAGCTGAGCTCGTCATCTGAACCCACTTTATCCTCACTAGGGTCATGGGAGTCTGTGGGGGCCTAATCCAGCTACAGGGGGTGAAGACGGGGTACACCCTGCATGACTCGCCAGTTCATCTCAGGGCAGAACATATACAGACAAACAATCACTCTGACATCCACACCTATGGGCATTTTAGTTTAACCAATTAACCTATCATCATTGGGAGACAGAAGTACCAACAAGCACAAAATTAGATTAGAAGCTTCAAACATCGTCTCACGTTTAAACAACATTGATCTAACTGTCGGGCAGGGACGGACCTGGCCTGATTTGCACCCTGGGCGAGACATGTCCCCCCCACACACACACACACCCGGAACCATATCCTTCAAAGACAAATTATACGACAAACACCAATGTATATATCAATGCTTATTTTTAATTACAATTTAAAAAAAAACAAGTAAAAATTGTGATGAAAATAAATAAATAAAATTGAGAAATTTGTTAATATAAATATTCTAAAATTGCACACAAATGTAAACATAATAACATTGCAAATTGCACAAACCTTTTCAAAAAGCAAAACCAATGTTAACTATAATTAAGTAATAATAAAATGAGTGCAAATGACTTCGCTTTTCCTTTTGGCTTTTCCCTTAGGGTTCACCACAACAAACAAAAAAAACTAGCAGTAAAAGTAAAGGTGCAGCAGCAGCAGCTGTAAAGATGACATCTAAAACTGGACCTTTCTTGCGTTCTTTGATGCAAAATCCTCAATTACATCCCTGTAATAAATATGTCAGAAATATATATGAAGGAATATGGAGATTTAAAAAAGTAAACACATTTAACAGCACATATCCCATTTATTTATTTACTTTTTAGTTAATCACTTTATAAACTTTCTTAAACCATGGACTCACTGTCTCATTTCCTTAGCCTATTTGTGGACTCACCAACTGACCAAAGATAGCACCAAATTCCCATATGGGCCCAATTCATTTGGGTTTATTCGCAATCCTGTGAAACACAGAAGTATCCCTACAGCCCACTAACCAGCAATGGAAAAATGCATAAAAGATGGGGGGAAAATCCTTAAATGGTAATCGTGGCATTATTTATATTATTAATCTGGCACAGCTCCCCTGTGCCATTGCGCGCACTGGTGCACGCAATAGCACGCGCAATGGCACGTGTTATGGAACGCACTGGCACGCTTTCACGCGTGCCATTGCGCGTGCAAGAACGCACCCTGTAACGTGTGAAAGCGTGCCAGTGCACGTGCTAGAACGCGTTCTGTAACGTGTGATATAATAAACACAACGTGTGGCTATGTGAACACTTTGGCTTGCCATAGGGGCGCTGCCTGGGCCGAAGCAAGCAAGACGAAAAAAAAAGATGGTCATATGCTGGTGCCCCATAGAGGATTGCGCCCTGGTCCGTCGCCCAGCCTGCACATAGCTATAACCGGGTCTGATGTCAGGTGATCTGACTCTGACTACGCAGATAGATCTATAGATTCAAAGTTCTCTCTCACTGGGCTGACCTGAGCATCTTGAATGGAAACTGTAGCCATGATCCCACCCAATTTATGATCTACAATAAAGATTCCCTCTGCTAAACTGACAATTTCTGCCTGATTTAAATGGTCTAGATCAGGGGTGCTCAATCCTGGTCCTTGAGAGCTACTATCCTGCATGTTTTAGATGTATCCTCCTTCCAACACACCTGATTCAAATGATAAACCTCTCATCAAGCTCTGCAGAAAAATGATAATGACCACCAGGTGTGTTGGATGAGGGATACATCTCAAACCAGCAGGACAGTAGCTCTGGAGGACCAGGATTGAGCTCCCCTGGCCTAGAGGGTGGCGGGGATGTAACCAAACATTAGTCTCACATTTACCACAGGCACATACGTGATACCACTTGTCACAATGACCATTTCAGTGAATCACTGACCAGAATAATCCACAACCTGGCTCTGGGTCATGACAAAAATAAGGGAGAATGCACAGTGCTAATGTAAAAGTAAATATTTATTTAAAGAAAAGAACACAACATAACAGAACAAAACAAAACAGAAAGCTGCTGCTGGTAGAGGAGAGAGCCCCTGAATGGATTTTGGACACTGTTTTAAGTCATTAGGAACACAGCCCAGGTGCTCCTGATCAGGTTGATTACCTGTTGCCCTCTCACAACCAGCAGTGGCTGTTACACAATACAAAACAAAATGAGGACCGTTCTGTTTCTTCCTAATCTGTGTTACACCATTAAGCTTAGTTAAATCATTTTATTTGTACTTTTCCTATGGGTCAACATGTTAGTTTATCTTTCAGTGAGGAATGGTGTATACTTTAATTTCAAGGTTTTTAGATTAAATTGATTATGATGCATTTGGTATGTTTTTGTCAATAAATCTCAATCTCAATAAATATTCATTGCTGTCTGTTGATCAGTCGCCACTTGGTCAAATGTTAATGTCTTCATAGTATAAACCTCCAGAGTTTATTGTTGTGTCTGTTAATGAGATCCTCAGAGTGTAATTAAGTTTAACAGAAACCTTTCCATGGTTGACCTTCTCAATACTGAGGATTAAAAACCCTAAATGTATTTAAAGGTCAGTTATGTTTGACTAATGTTCCATGTTAATGAACCTTCAATGTGAGACACTGTCATTTTTATGTCACTTCATCTGTTTTAATGGACATTCAATCAAATATAACATATATAATACTTGATGGGTTTGTAGATATGAATAAGTACAGGTATGTGTATTTTTTCATCTTGTTGCAGGTGTATATTTTGATAATGTTCAGTAATTCTGTTATTGTTTATCTTATTTTGATTCACAAAAACCTCCATGAACCTATGTATGTTTTCATTGCAGCTTTGTCATTCAACTCTGTTCTTCTCAGTACTGTTATCTACCCAAAACTACTTCAAGACTTTCTGTCAGAGAAACAGATCATATCTTTATCAGCCTGTATATTTCAATATTTCATATTTTACTCTTTGGCAGCTTCAGATTTCTTATTGTTAGCAGCCATGGCCTTTGACAGATATGTGTCTATATGTAAACCTCTGCAGTATCCTAATATTATGACGAAAAGGACTGTGAGTGTTTTGCTTTTTCTTGCTTGGCTTTGGCCTGCTGTTCAAATGTCAGGGGCAGTTATAGTGGGTGGTTATAAGAAACTCTGTACCGTTACTTTGAAAGGAATTTTTTGTAACAATTCCATCTTGAAACTTAACTGTGTCTCTTCAGCAGCAGTTGCAGTATATGGGTTGATTATATTGCTCAATACTGTAGTCATCCCAGTGCTTTTTGTACTTTTTACATATGCAAAAATATTTCTAATAACCTATAATAGAGGTAGTGAAGTCAGGAAAAAGGCTGCAGAGACATGTTTACCCCACCTGATGACTTTGTTTAGTTTCACCTGTTTGGGTGCTTATGAAATAATTATAGCTCGAGTGGAATCAAATGTTTCTAAAACAATACGTTTAGTGATGACTTTACAAATAGTACTGTATAATCCTCTCTTAAATCCAATCATATATGGATTAAAAATGAAAGAAATTTCAAAACACCTAAAAATGTTGTTTTGTCAAATAACACAGAGATAATGTTTTGTTTCCTTTGAGATTTTTTTAACATGATATTGATGTATAGTGTTGCAGTGGTAAATAGAAACAAAATCAGGAAATCTTCATGAATTTTCCTGCTGGAATATGTATTTATTGATTAACTTACATTACTTGTTGATATACAATACATAACATTTTAGTCATTATTTTCCAGTTATGGTCAAGGCTGTGACACAACTAAACAAATTCATATTCTATAGATCAGGGATCTGAAACAAATTTTTAGCCTGATTTTATCTCCGATGGGCCAGACCAGGAAAATGAAAACATAATAACCTATAAATAATGACAACTCCTAAATTTTGGCATTGTCTTAGTGCAAAAAAAATTGTGAACATACTTCAATAAATTGTCCAAATGAATCTCCATCAGAAAAAATCATATTGCCAGGTATGTTCCCCCACGAGGAATTTTTTTTGGCATCTGGTGCAACAGGTGTACAAAAAAATAATGATAAATAACAAAAATCAAAAAGAGACCGTATACATAGTATACATATATATCTTTATCTACAGCAAAATGGTGGAAGGCATACAGAGGAAGAAAAAGTGCAGAATGATGAACGTGCATGTGTATGTGTGTGTACATGTGTGTGTGAGAAGGACAGAGAGGAAGGGAGAGGAAGAGGAGAAAAGAGGGATAGAGAGTGTGTCTGTGTGTAAGGGGCTGGGGGGTGTCAGAGTTGTGTTCATGTGTTCATGAGCGTGACGGCAGAAGGGAAGTCGTCTAAAAATGTTTTCTTCAATTTGTGTATGCATAAGGATGTATAAAACTAGTATAATAACAAAATGTTGCATATTATTTGAAGAAGTGAATATTTAGTTGTAAGGTAGAAGAACCGGTGAATAAGTCTTACATTGCAATAACATTATCATGGTTAGGATAAATCTATGTATATATCTATGGATCATATCTATTAATTATTGTTTATGTAATTTATTTGTAGTGAAAGTGAATGTACTTTCACTACAAATTAATACTTTACTACTACTAGTACTTTATTTGATCATATCAGATTGTATGAGGTGAATTATAAATAATGTGTATATAAATGGTTATGGATGTTTTGTGGTAATGATATAAAGGACATAAAAAGTATATTGTGTGTTAATGCAGTTTAAACTTTAAAAGTAGTTGTACAACATTTTTAACTCAATCATCTCAAAATAAAAGCTATGCAAACTGCATATGTGACCCACCACCACGAAACCAGGCATAAGTGTCTGGAAATCAAAACTGAGTTATCTGTGTAGATTGGTAGAGTGGAAACTAAGGTTTAAGATGGTGAAAAAATTATGTTTCTATCATAAGTAGAACCAAAGTTATGGTCATTTTAATATCCACAGTTGGACCTATTATGCAATTTGCATATTTTTAGATATTGTCCGTTAAAGTTTTGGACTGTTTTGGGGTAGGAAGTCCTTAGCAAGGCATAATAATTTGTATCCGATTGACAAAAATTATTCACAGATGTTAAAGGACACTCTGATGGACATGTCACAGAAGTTCTATATATTGTAATAATAGGACAGAATTGCAACGTATTATAATCATTTGGCTTACGACATTGGACAAGAGCATTCAATATAAGCTTTTACCTCGTACCGAACACTTGGATGTTTACGCACGGAACGGAGATCAGTTTGTTCGGCGAAAAGAGGTGGAAGTCGTCTTTGTCTTTGCTCCGCAATCCTTAAACTTTTGTCACCGCTTAAATAATTGACCCAATAAACACCTTTATTGATTGGATTTCAATGTAATGACCACAGGAACTGAACATAGAGGTGTTACGGTACCGTTTTTTGATAAGGTGTAAACACAAATAAGAAATCACCTTCCAGCCTAAATTTGGCTGTAGCTCTGAACGGTTCAGCGCGACTTATGCCTGGTTTCGTGGTGGCGGGTCACATATACATTTTTCATACTGAACAGCATTGGATACTAGGGCATTAATGACTTCATTTTTTTTTTCAAGTCGACTCACCGTGTCGTGATTACATCATCACACTGTTAGCTGAAGAACAACATATACACAGGGCTAAAAAACAAAACAAAACAACAAAAACACAAAGACACCTCTGTCCAGCAATGAGCAACTTGCATTAAAGTTCACTGAAATGTAACAGTGTCCACTGACAAGACACAAGCATCAACATTTTAACGGCAACAAAACAAAGGCTAACGTTAGCAAAGAGTTTTCTGTTGAATTTAATTGAACAACATCAGTAGGGTGAACAAATGTCCAGATTTTATCTGGACCCATGGCTCTAAAACTGGACTTTCTAGACATCTGTCACAGGTCCTCCCTTTTTATATCCAGTGCAAAAAGTAGTAAATGATCTGAGACACTGTCAAATATTCTCTTAAAAAATGCAGTGGGTATTGAGTCGACACAAGGTGGAGGAGTTACATTCCCTCACAGTTCTGTAGAGTTCTGCTGTGGTAATACAGGTGAATACACCAGTGGTAACTTGCCCTTTGTTTCTAGAGTGTGGGCCTTTAATGCCATTTTCATGAAACATTAAGTTGCTTTTGTTCGAACTACAAGCAACACCATCTGTGCCACAATAGTAAAGGATAGTGACGTCCACAAATGCTATTTTGTGGTAACTGTTACAGAATGCTTACAGAATGCCTTCTATGGCACTGTTTACACTGTAAATCCCAGGCATTGCAATATACAGGTAACCTGCCCTTTGTTTGCAGAGTGCAGACACTTCATAGCACGTGTACACAATGTCTGGTTACTGTAGCTTCATATTTCTTTATTCAAACTCAAAACAAGGGGCTTTAGCACCACTTTCACCAAACATAAGGTTGCTTTGTTCAAACTATAAACAGTTTTACACCATCAGAACAAAGGATACTGCCTCCTTTACTCACGCAAGCTAGCATGCAAGCTAGCTCATTCGTTTTACCTGGCAAGGTACACGATGAAGTAAAGTGATGTTATATTTACCTCTGAGGGTAAGTTTTAGGTTGTATGGCGGTGCTTGATGAAAGGTTCCAGCCAAAGGTTTTTACTTCTTCAATCAGATGTTCATCTTGCTGGTCCATTTTGGACAATGGCGCTTCACAAAACAACAAGACAGAAAGTGGGGAAGCGGGAGTGCATGTCGAGCTAATGTAGAATGGACCAATCAAACGTCTCTTTTCTCGTCCTCATCGCGATGCTGTCTGCTACATTTCTGCGATGTTGTTACATTTTTGGAGAGGTGCGCGAAATTCTCTGCGAAGGGGGCAAAACCCAGATAGCAAGCATACGTTGGGCCGACGTTGGCCCAACGACGTGACAAACGTTGGCCCAACGTCATTTTGGCTGCCGGGGAAACGTTGGGCCGACGTCGTGCGTGTCGACAGATGGTGCGTCCAGGTGGCGTGTTGCGTTCACGGCATGGTTGGCAAGACGTTGTATATTATAACCAATTATAACCAATTGCCAACGGTAATCTACATTAATTTTCATTTCCTTTTTATAAACATATGATTAAATTTGCAAATAACCAGTGTCCAAAGTAATGTACAATTGAATTGATTTATTATATAATCAAGAAATAATAATGATAAAAATAGTTCAGTCTTCAATCCTGTGAAAACAAACACAAAGAACACGGTAAATTTCAACTGTCTAATACAACGAAAGGCACTTTGTCTATGTCTAAACCTCTTCGATCTAATCCGAGTCCATCTCGCTGCTGGATGAACAGCACATTAAGGAAGACTGATCTGTGGAGAAAAAGAAACAACGTCAGAACAGCAGATTAACGTTAGTGGACAAATTATGAAGACTGCAAGCCTGGTAAGAACGCATGTCATCCGCTATTTCTGTACTGCTCGAGCATGCTTGGAATGTATTTGTAAGTTTTACAATATTATTTCATTGCATGCATTTCATTTGCAAAATGCTTTTCCACGTTACAATTGCACAATACGTGCATAGGTCTAGCCGAGCGTCATATTCCTTCCCATTATTTTACATCCTACTGTAATATTAGATTTGTGTTATTCATTTGCATTATGATTCACATTATATTTTATTTACTATATATTAGTTATTATATTTTATTTACTATATATTAGTTATTATAATTTATTTACTATATATGTATTAGTCATTTAGGTTTTGTTTTTCCTTCCAAATGTTGGTTCCTAACTGTTTAAGGTACAACACATTTAAGCGTAAGACAGTTGGAGCGAGGCGTGTGTGGCTGTTAGCCAGGTGCCTCGTGTGTGTGCTCTGATCGAGGGAGCTGCTAATTAAAACCCGCTGAACTGTCCTGCCGTTTTGGATTGTAACCCGCCTTATCCTTAACCCTGGTGACCCTCTTCTATTAAAGTGGGATACAGGAAAAACGAAGTTAACAAAGTTTCGTTTCCCCCAAGAATGTATTTAACGTTGTAGAAATGGAGGGTTTTGTGCCATTTTAGACAGCAAGAGAAGTGTCTGAATTTGGTAGCCCACCAGAAGAAAATGTTCGCATATATATCACAAAATGCAGTAGTTGATTCACTTTTTCAAAACGAAATGTACAGCGTGCGTAATTGAAGCTGAGCGTTTTGAGATAGCCTAGTCCATGTAGTCCGTGCACAATTGCACGTGATAACAGCATGAGCCTCGCGTCATAACGTTTGGTACTGCTGATTACCTCAGGATGATTAAAAAAAATTATTAATTAAATAAAAAATTTGAAATTATGTCGTTGGTTCTTGTCGAGAAAAAAAATCTAGAAGCGATTTAAAGTTTCAACCATTGATTAACTCAGTGGATACTTTCTCTAGTAGTTTGTCCCATAATGTTCAATTGTGGCTACTCCATTCCGAATTCTGTCAGCTTTCAAATTTCAGTTGACTATTTGCTATTGTCCAAAGCGTTTTGTATGCCTTAGCTCATTTTTTTCTTTTGAAAACTGTATTCTCTCCCACCTGAGATTGTTAAACGATGCTGGATTGATGACATTTAGAACAGTTCTTGCTCTTTTCATTTGTTCTGTACTTCACAAATAACATTTGCCTGTCTAGATCTAATTCCTACAAAAGGTGACTTAAAATGTGGAACAAAGTTTGAAGAACACATTCATCATTTCGGATAAATTGATTGTATCTCTAACAAGCACTTCTTGTTTAAAAGGAAATTGAATTAATGTGAATAGGAAATGTTGCAAAGGAACACAACATAAGATGCTCTTCCTGGTTGTATGCTTGACATTTTTGCTCTGTGACATACCATCTACAGGCCCCTGTGGTTGCACAGCTCTCCTCTTTCTCCCACCACTTCTGTCTGTGCTGTATTTAAGCCAGCTCTTCACATGGACCTCACACTCACTGGTGCTGATGTTCCGCACTACTGCTGCACCTGGACAGGTAACAGTATTTTGTCAGAATTAATCCAGTAATTCATATTAAATTCATAACCTATCCTTATATCCTAATTATATAACACAATAGGGTCAGAGTGCACCCCGCCCACACACACAACACATTCACATATGTATACTACCCCAAATTTGGCCTGTCGACGCCGTCAAGGGCAGTAAATCTCATGTTTTTTTTGGCAAGGCATCTTAGAATTGTGATAGCATTGTATTCAGGGTAGCTTTTTGGGTGTTATCAGCCTGTTTATGTCCTTTATATGCCTATGGAGCGTGAATAGGGAAAATTCCTAGATGTCCCTAGTTAGGATATCCCCAAAAAACGTATTTAGCTCATTTGTTTTACATTGACGCAGCAATTTTTTCAGAAATGTCATTTTTAAATGCAGCATCACACTAAATCATTTAAATTCACCAAAACAAGTTAAACGGCTTACACTTTATATTTCTAGAAGTCGACACCCTGTAGATGTGATTAGATATTATGCACTGAGTTACAGCTTTTCTCTTTTGGTTTGGCTCAATTCTTGAAAGACAAATTACATTCTTAAAATAACATGGACAAATCTCCAAACCACCTTGCAATCGTTCACAACAGAATGGCATTTCTCATTGATTTCATCAAATTGCAAATGTCTTGGTACATGTTTCAAGTGTCTTAGTGCATCTTTTCAAATGGTTATGTACAAGTACCTTACAGTTAGCCCAATGAGCATACATTTAGCACATTTTCCAAATAAATAAGTCTTTCTGATCTAAACTGAGCAGCTGATTCTAAGTCAAACGGTTGTTCTCTCCAAAACATGTCAGCGTGATTTCATTGTGTAAGTCATCATATGCACAACAGTCTGTTCAATTGTCATAAATTGTCAGGAGCATACAGAATGGCAGTTGCCAGATGGTTTGGAGATTTGTCCAGGTTATTTTGAGAATGTGATTTCTGTTTCAAGAAATGAGCCAAACCAATTCAGAAAAGCTGTATACTCTAATGTATGGAAGTTACCTCATGTGTGTGGATAGAAATGGTTACAATTTCCTTGGGGGTGTGAGTACAGTGTGTGTGATGTCAAACTTTGCTGGCTGCTCTTACTGTAAAGTCCTTTTTTTTTTTTTTTAGGTTTTATACATCTCTGCCATAGTGACAAAACATCTAAGCATTTTGACTTGTAGTGCTTACTGAATACCACAGGGATTATGCATTTTGGGTGCACTGACCTCTTACATGAGAAAGAAGTTTGGTTTTGACATAAGTAAACAGTTTTGTGAGAGATATGAGCTTCTGCAGCTCATCCATGGTGTTATGCTGAACCATTCTGTTTATTTTAGTAAAAACACTAAGTGAATGCAAATGAGCCAAAGCAATTGAGAAAGATCTTTGCAATTTTGATGGTCCTGACACTTTACATGCGAAAGGAATATAGTTTTGAAACATGTGTGAACAGTTTTGGGAGAGATATGCGCTTTTGCTAGTGAGCTGTAATGTTGTGCAGAACTGTAAGACTGTTTGGCCAAATAATCTTATAGTTTTAAGAATGTAATTTCTGTTTCAAGAAATGAGCCAAACCAACAGAGAAAAACTGTAAGTCCCACCTTCTTCCATCCTTTGTACATAGTGCTCTATAATATTTCCACAGTATTCAAATGCAGTGATTCTCAATGTACTATGGGGTTTTAATTGACTACTTAGGCCTACCTCTTATGACCGATGTGATGCCTAAGGCTGAAAAAGCTTTTTTCTGTCCCCCTCTCCCAAGCCAGTTGAACTGTGTCGCAAGGGCATCAGACAATAGGTGACGCATAATTCGTCTGATGGTATCCCATGGATTTACTTCACCAAGTGTTGCCAGGTATGACGTCTGCAGACAGCAAAAACAGACAATACATTGTTTAAATTTCACAGTTAACATTTGGTGTGTATTGCTGTTAATGCATAGCCTGATGTATCAGCTGCTTATTTCACTTCATTCATATAGTCTGAAAACTAGCCATTAGGATGCATTCATTTCGTCTTAAAATTGTGCCTGACGAATCAACAAACACAAGTTTCAAACAATGTATTCAGGCGCATAACAGGCGTCACAGCAAATGAGTAGCTATTGGCTGAAGGCAGTGGCAAGCAGTCATGGTTGGTTTTAAGCGAAAAGTATCTGCGAAGTGTACGCGGATACATCCTAATGGCTGGTTTTCATACACTATGTACCGAAGTGAAAGAAAGTGAAATAAGTGGTTGATACATCAGGCTAGTCGATGCATATGACAGCCAACACACTCCTCTGTCAGTCAGTTATTCAAGTCATTTGCTGTATAATGCTGACCAAGTAACTACAATTTAAAGAGTCATTTACTGTACATGAACAGTGTTTAATCTGAAGAGGCTGTGCCAGTTGAATCATACCAGAGCTTTACGCTGTGTTTTATCTGCCAGAACCTTCTCCACTTTCCTCAGCTCATCAAGGGATTGGATGGGGAACTTGAGTCCTCTGAAAGACTTGCTGCTGTCTGTGCTGGCTGCTTCTTGGCCAGAGCTTGGAGCAGGAGGGTGTTCTGGCGGACCTGGGCCTTAATCTCCTCCAAGGCCCTAAAAATCATCTGGTCACGTTCTGTAAGTAATAAATGTTGAATGTAGAAGAAATATTTCATGTTTTAGAAATTGTGTTCAATATTATTTTGTTGCAGAGTAGTAGTAATTTATTTATTTTTTACCCAATAGGCTCGTGTCAGAATGGGAGGCAGCCGGCAGGTTCCAGGCAGAAGGCTGAGGAGAAAATACAGGTGGTGGCTGGAGCTGCTGGGGCTGTAAGGATGAGGACGTGCCCATTTTCCCTCTGGCAATTCCCTTTGGCCGAGGTGGGGGTGGTGGCACCAACTGATCTGCCAATTTGACAGAGGGTCTGCGGACAACAACACAATAGGTATGAAAAACAACTACTTATTCAGGTCATATGTGAAAGCACTGAACAGTTCTTACATCCTTTGCCTTTTGGCCCCCCTCATCCTCAGATGTGAGGGAGTCCTTTTTTGTGGCCTTCACCAGTCTTTTTCTGGCCTTATCATAACAATCTGCATTTAAGGGAAACATTGTTTGGACAAAGGCAACATATTGCAATGTGTGTAAAGCTTCAATAGAATTATGATCAACCAGGGGCCTCATGACTTGAACGTCAGAATGTGAGCTTTGTCTCGCCACTTTCATTTCAAGTGTATGCACATTTCCAATGCATTTTGTCAACTGGCGGCACTTAGAGCAGTGTAGCGAGACTACATATAGATAGAGATACTTATATAAGGAAATTAGTTGACCACGTAAGCCTACTTTGTTGCAAAGATCTGAATTATTTATCTAACTCTTAGGTCATGAGGCCCCAGATTCAGTCTCTAACTACCTCCCCCTCTTTCTCTCTATCCTGTGTCTACAGGAGGAGGGGCCTCACCCACCATATTGTTTCAAGACCCTGATGAAGTGCTCATCCCAGGTCTCATCGGGTTCCTCCTGATTTTGAACTGCCTGCTTCGCCCTTTGCATACTTTTGTATGGTGGCCAGAATGAAATCTTCCGGTCCACACTCAGCCAGCTGGTGGGGACTACCTCAACTTTGTTTTTCTCTTTGAAAACGACTACCGCAAACATGCCTGGAAAAAATAGGAAATTGGAAATTAAATGAATTATGAACAGAACTGTGATTAATTATGATTGAATTTTCGAAAGAATTCATGTATTTTTAATGTTATTTATTGAGCGTGCATCATTTAGCTAGTATGTTGCAAAGCCTTGTTTTTAAGGCAGTGCAACACCCTTTTCATCAATGGCCATCTCTGACTGCTTTGTCTCACCATATATTTTGAGAACATTCATGAAAATATTCCCCTCAAGTCTCATCTGGCTCTCCATGTGATACAACTGCTGCCTTTGCTTGGTGTTAGTTTGTATGGCGGCCAGAAGGCCATCTTTTGATCCACACTCAGCCAACTTGACGGTATCACCACCACCTCATTTAATTATGTAAACAAACAAAACAACTAAAAACATACAATTAAAGGGATAAATACTCATTAGACATCCAGAAGTATAAAAATGATTGATTACTGAATTGGAGCAATATTTAATTTGAACTGAATTGGAAATACACTTTTATAAATGATTAAGAGGGGAAATGACAAGGCCTGTTTTATATGGAAAGGCCACCATCTTGTAGTCGATGTCATGTTTCGTTAATATTGATGTGTGAGATTCTACCTACAACAACAGTTCCCAGTTGAAGGGAGTTAATTGGGTAGTTGAAAAATGGCTGCTGTTGCAAGTATTTCCGTGCTACAAATGAGGTACTGCCAAGCGTTCGACGAATTTCCTCAATTCTGAAAGTGGTGTTGGCATACGATATTATGTTATTACCGTGTTGAGTGGAGAGTGTGAATCTGTCACAGGTGTAGTGAGACAGTGAAGCAGTGAGACTGGATTGAGGGGAACTGGAGGGCAGATTGACACTACGGATACTGGCCTGTTCAGATAGTCGTCTGACAACCTGTTGCAGTGACTGGTTTGGCTTTCTGATTTGTCTTTTTAATTTATACAAGAAATTCTCAAAAGGAAAGGCTGAAATTTGGGGCAATGGGCCAAATTTTCTCATATCCCTTGCCAGGTGAATCAAATTATGGACATTGTGAACAAAATCACCATAAATGACTGAGAAATTCTGAACAAAGACCATAAGAACGTTCTCAGCGTAATCTAAGTAATGCTTGTGTAAGCGGGGTGAGCATAATATTGATATGTCAATGTGCAGTAGGAGGAAATGGTCATACATTGCCTTAGGTAATGCTTTCTTAAGGGCAATGGGGCCAGTGTAAAGAAGGAATGTTCGAAATTCGGTGGCTTTCCACCGATCTAGCTCCCTGGTGACCTCCCCTTTCTGCAAAACTCTTTAGGGAGATTCTTCCCCAATCTTATGAGCCTATCCGATATGAGCATGATGGACCTGTTTCCAATTCTGATTGGGAGTGGGCCTTTCATCCAAAGCCATATGTGACCCACCACCACGAAACCAGGCATAAGTGTCTGGAAATCAAAACTGAGTTATGTGTGTAGATTGGTAGAGTGGAAACTAAGGTTTAAGATGGTGAAAAAATTATGTTTCTATCATAAGTAGAACCAAAGTTATGGTAATTTTAATATCCACATTTGGACCTATTATGCAATTTGCATATTTTTAGATATTGTCCGTTAAAGTTTTGGACTGTTTTGGGGTAGGAAGTCCTTAGCAACGCATAATAATTCGTATCCGATTGACAAAAAATATTCACAGATGTTAAAGGACACTCTGATGGACATGTCACAGAAGTTTTATATATTATAATAATAGGACAGAAGTGCGACGTATTACAATCATTTGGCTTACACCATTGGACAAGAGCATTCAATATAAGCTTTTACCTCGTACCGAACACTTGGACGTTTACGCACGGAATGGAGATCGGTTTGTTCGGCGAAAAGAGGTGGAAGTCGTCTTTGTCTTTGCTCAGCAATCCTTAAACTTTTGTCACCGCTTAAATAATTGACTCAATAAACACCTTTATTGATTGGATTTCAATGTAATGACCACGGGAACTGAACATAGAGGTGTTACGGTACCGTTTTTTGATAAGGTGTAAACACAAATAACAAATCACCTTCCAGCCTAAATTTGGCTGTAGCTCTGAACGGCTCTGCGCGACTTATGCCTGGTTTCGTGGTGGCGGGTCACATATGAGCTTGCGGACGACTCCCAGGCATACAAGGTGCATAAAATCGAGGACAAATTGAGAGACCATGTTGACATTAATTTGGAGAAGGGCACTTGCGCCCTCTTTGTGATGGTTAGCATACGTTTTCTCTCTAAAATCCTCATCCCTTCTTAGGACAGCTGTTGCTTCTGGGTAATTAAGGCGTTGATTCAGCCAAACACCTTCTTGAATACAGCGCTCACACCCATTGTAGGCATTGTGAGCTTTGATGTTCTTTAAAAAGGCTCTTGCCGGTGCATCACACACAAATGCTGAAATTTAAATTTTATACAAATAGGACTGATACTCCAATCCATCAGAAGCAAGCTTTCCCATCTCTGTGACAAATTCTGAGAGGTACTCATTTGCATCTGATGGCTTGGAGTATCTAAGGTACAAACCTATTACAAAAGGAATCCGGCAAGGATCTCCCTCAATCAGTCCTAGGATTGGCCAGAACTGTTGATTTGTACTCTTGAATAGAGGCAAGCCATCAACATCAATTTGCAGATGGAGCGTTTGGCTTTTTATGCCTAGTATGCCACTATTTTTGTAATCTGGCCCTGACACCATTTGCAACCCCAAAATAATGTATTGACCCCCCAGCTTTTGATTGCACCTCTGTGTAAATTGGAGTTGAGAGGAGAGTGCGGCCATCCTTTGGCAGGTTTACATTGGAGAAGTGCTTCAGAAGCATAGAGAGAAGACTTGACAGGTGAGAAATTGGTGTGTTGGTTCTAACTGCCCATACTTTTAGGTCATTTCTCAAGTTGTTGTAATCAATAAACTCAATGTCACTGTCTCCCTCTCCCTCTGTGTCATCTAATCTATAGTAATCGTCTGTCATGTCAACATCTTCCTGGCCAGAAGGGGTGCTCATATCCTCCGAGTCACTGGCCATAAACCACTCTTCTTCACACTCACTGTCAGTGTCTGAAACTGAACAGACTGAGACGGCAGGTGACAGCTTGGTGGAAGTTGGTTCGAGGTACGTGGTACAACTATGTAGTTTTGCCATTGCGCTGTCTGTGTTTTTCTTAACATGTCGTCGCAACGACCATTTAGATAAAATTGTTATGTTCCCTCGTGCTATCTTTCTTTCCTCCATGCTAGTCCATATTTGACCAGGACAAGGTAATGGTTTTTAGTGTATGCAACCTTTATTTTATCACATCAGACCTTCCTTTATCACATACTGAGAGTAGAGGGATATCCAAAAAGTGGTTATAAGTGAGAATGAAGATTGTTGTCATGCACATGCACTCCTCAACACTATATCTCCCTCCCCTTAACAGTAACGTTACCTGACAGCACACCTTCCCTCAACAGGTTGTCCAATGTCTGATCTTTGCACAAATTAACCCATTTAGATTTTATAATAATAATAATAATGATCTTTATTTGTATAGCACCTTTCATACAAACACTGTAGCCCAAAGTGCTTCACATTGATTAAAAATTAAATTACAATTTTAAGACAGGGTGAAAACCACATTATATAAAATAAACAGATTATAAATAGATCAATAAATAAGAAATGAAATTACAGGAGTTGTGATGGCCACACTTGCAGCCACACATTAAGGACGGTAACCCTCTGACACTTCACATGTTTCTTTAGTTGCATTTAATATTAAAAACACAACACACAGTTTAATTTGTTCCATTCATTTAAACTTTATTTTAAGATGGTGACAGTAGATTAATTTATTTAGTGCACAGTTAGGTGACCTTTGTACAGTTATTAATCAGTTCTTGTTAAATTGAATCCTAATTTATTATTTTGAGTTACCAGTGCAGAGGATCCGTTGCTGGTGCCACTTCCAGGAGGTCATCTTCAGGCAGAGTAAAAGTTGCTCTGCTGGGCCTGAGAGACCTTTATACAGGGAGTGGCTAATTGGCCTGTACCACAAGCCTGCCTCAGAAGGGGGAATGTTTTTCAGTTGTTTGAAGATGTTGTTTATAATATGAGTTGAAATGAGTAATTTTCTGTATTGTTTAATTATTTCATTAGTATAATTTAAGTTAAAGAATTGAGCAGTGTTTAACATTTGTATTTAATTTCTAGTTAATGTTAGTGTTTGATTGTCCCCTGGTGTGTGTTAATGGTCTGATCAGCCATTATATATGTTCCCCTTTGTCTCTTGTTAGAAAGGTCAGTTTTTTGTGTTCAGTTCAGTTCCATAGCCTGAGTTGAGTTCTGTTTCTTTGACCTCTTTTATGGGCCCAGAACTCTTTCATTATGGATTTTTGTTAAATAAAAAGAAAATTTTCCGGAAAGAAAGCCTGCATCCTCATGCTTGACAGCTCGGTCCATTACAGAGTACAAGATGAAGTGATTATACATGTATTATAATTAAGAATAAAATTACAAGAGTAAACTGATTGTACATTATACAATTTTAATAGAGTGAATCAGACATACATTAAGATTTGATTATGCAATCAAAAGTATAAAGAAAGGGGTCATAGAGCTGTGACTCCATTCTTATCTCCCTTCAAAGGCTGATGAAAATAAAAAAAATGTAATTTAGTTTTAAATATACTCGGTGAACTGGCTTCCCTGATTTTGGAATTGTATTCTATAACTTTGGTTCATAGTTAACGAAGGCTGCGTCCCCAATTTTCTATGTAATGTATCTGGGAGTCACTATAAGCCTGCATTGGATGACCTTAGTGTTCTAGTTTGGACATAACTGGTCAGTGAGTTTGAAATGTAACTGGGTCCTGTTACATTTAATGCTTTATAAGTGAGGAGTAGTATTTTAAAATCTATTCTGTAGGTTACCGGTAACCAGTGCAGGGAAACCAACACTGGAGCAATGTGCTCTCTCTTCTTGGTTCTGGTTAGTAACCTAGGTGCACAATTCTGGATCAGCTGAAGTCTGTCTGTGGTGTTTTTTGGGAGGCCTGTGAAGAGCGCATTACCATAATCCAGTCTGCTGGAGATAAAAGCATGGACCAGTTTTTCAGCATCCTTTTGATTTATAATTGGTATTATTTTGGCTATGTTCCTAAGGTGGAAGAATGACGTTTTAGTGACTGTCTTTATGTGGGACTTAAAGTTTAAGTCTGAGTCTAGAGTGACTCCCGGACTTGTCACTTCTGGTTTGATCCAGGAGGTGAGTTTGCCCATCGTACTCATCAGCATTTCTCTCTTTGCTTTTGGGCCGACTAGTAGAATTTCTGTTTTGTCCTCATTTAATTTCAGAAAATGTCTGCTCATCCATTGATTTATTGCCATCAGGCAGTTTGTAATGGAATGGATGGCTGTGACATCATTGGGTTCTGCAGAGATGTATATTTGTGTGTCGTCCATGTAGCTATGGAAGCTAACGTTATGTTTTCTAATAACATCTCCAAGCGGTAGCATGTATAAGGAGAACAGTTGCGGACCCAAGCAGCTCCCTTGTGGAACCCCATAGCGTGTGTCATATTTGTTTGACACGTGGTCTCCAAGTCTGACGTAGTACTGTCTTCCCAAAATATATGATTTGAACCACTATAATACACTGTCAGAGACACCTACACGGTCTTCCAGACGATTAATCACGATGTCATGATCGAATGTGTCAAATGCAGCGCTTAGGTCGAGGAGGACCAAGGATTGAGACCTTATTAGCATCAGAGTTAAGTCTGAGGTCACTAATAATTTTGGTGAGGGCGGTCTCAGTGCTATGAAGCCTGACTGAAATTCCTCTAAGATGTCATTCTCTTTGAGATAGTTGTTTATTTGAGCAGAGACTATCTTTTCTAGTATTTTGGCCAGGAATGGGAGATTAGATATGGGAGGAAAACTGGCCAAATCATTACTGTCAAGGTTAGGCTTCTTTAGTAATGGTTTAATAACGGCTATTTTGAAGGCATCTGGAAAATTACCAGTTAAGACAGATGTGTTTATAATCTGTAGTAAATGATCTGAGACACTGTCAAATATTCTCTTAAAAAATGCAGTGGGTACTGGGTCGACACATGAGGTTCAGGAGTTACATTCCCTGACAGTTCTGTAGAGTTTTGCTGACGTAATGCAGGTGAATGTTCCCATGGTAACAGCACAGGGACTGTAGACACAATCTGTTAATGTGCTGAAGTTAATACTGGACCTGATTGACATTATTTTGTTTTCAAAGAACACGGCCAGCTCCTCGCACTTGGATGCAGAGGGCTGGAGGAGGTGGGGGGAGAGCTAAGTAGCTTGTCGATAGTGGAGAATAATATTTGGGAATTTCCAGCATTCTCTGTGATAATTTGGGAGAAATAAACTTTTCTTGCAACTCGAATGGATTGATTGTAGGTGTTAATTGCAAGTTTATATGCCTCAGAGTCGACTGTGAGTTTGGTGCTTCTCCATATTCTCTCAGCTCTCCTACAGGTTCGTTTGTTTTGACTGACAGTGCTGTTGCTTAGTCATGGGGACATTCTGTCATTTGACTTATTTTTAACCCTTAACCAAAGCAGATTATAGTGATACTGTGTGAACAGTGAAGGTTTCATGAATTCAACCACAATCATTTCTGTTGCAAATGCTTGCATCCATAGAGGGCCATGTAGGACTTTGACTGTGGTCTCCCTAAAACATTTTAGACCATTGAAAATGTAATACTGAGTTATTTGTGTGGCGAGACCATACAGGTGGTGGTTGGAGTGGTAACTGTGGTTATGGATAAGCAACAGTAATTAAAAACCACCTTTTTTAAGTGTTTTACAAATGTATCCCTTTTCCTAACATGCATACTCTCTCTCTCAGGCATACACACTTACCTGATCTGTGCTTGACTGTTGATGAAGGCGGGGGATTGGTCATCGTTGGGAAGCCATTCATTCTTCATCCTGATTTAGTGCATGTGGAGAGCAGCGATGGAATGCTTGCGGGGTAAGTCTGAATTAAAGCTTGCCTAGCACTCTAGACCAATAGTAGCAGAAGAAAATGTTCTTGCTTTGCTTTTGGTCTAGTCTGGCACGGTAAAGACCAATCCTGGCTCGTCACAGGCTGCAACGGAGCATTCAGAATGTTCTGTGTATGGAGTCGTTGGGGCAGGCTTAGAACAATGACACTAGGGCTGTGGACTGGGTTGTAACACCTGTATGCGTTTGAAAATGTCACCTTAGTGCTGATTGGTCAGTAGCGCTGGTAGTGTAGTTTGAATGACCAGTGTTTATCCCAAAACCAATCTTGGCTCCAAATTAGTATTTATCATTGAAACGGATTGGACCGTTTGCATCTCGCCTGGTCTAATCCGCTTCAATGATATATGTTAGCTTGGAGCTTAAAAAGGTATGGCCAGACTCAGAGAAGGACTGGATGAACAAAAAAAAAAGGTTTAGCTCACTTAATTAACTCGAGGGGAGATGGAAAATTAACTTATTTCCACAAATGGTGGAGTGTTGCTTTAACACCCTGTGATGTTAAAACTACTAAAACCATTCTTTCTTTACCACATTAGATTTCCTGCACAAGTATTCTCCTATTGTCTGTGCTCATAATTATGTCAACTGATGTCAACTCTGGTGGCAGTGGTTATATGTTGCCTCATATTTCTGATTTGGGACTCAGTTAATACTGTCTATCGTGATCCTGGATTCTGATTGCAGGCCTAGCTGGTCAATGCTGATACCAATGGCTCAGCTGCAAAGTCAGTTGTGTTTCAGGTGGCCCTGAATGCTTGTCACTCAGTTAAGTCAGGCTCAGGTAGCCTTGATCGGTCTTTCAGGCACTAAAGTCTCTCCCCTTTCAGGTGGCTGCGATTGCCGGTTGCTCATCTCAGTCAGTCTTCAGGTAGCCCTGGTCAGTTTTTCAGCTGGCAAAGTCTTGCCTAGTCTAGTTTGCTGTAGTACTTACAATGCCTGTGACTCTAGTGGGGTACACTGTCTTGTACTGTTACAGTTTTGTACAGTATTGCTGTATGTTTATCTGGATATACTTATGCCCAATAAGTTGTCAGTGGCCATACAACGTACAGCTGTGTATCACATTTAAACTACACCCCCGGTCTGTGTACAAAGTCTCAAAATACTCACATTTTGTTCTTTTTCATAGCCAAGGGATGTGCCTGCTGGATTTGCATGTAATAACAGGCAAACTAGTTGTACAGCAAAATGTGACATATGTTATGCAAGTACAAAGTTCACGCAGTGATTTGCGTGTATCACATAAAACACTCCCTTTTCCTTCCTCGCTTTCATACCCTTCTCCCCTTTTTCACCCCTGACCAGTTTGCACCTGATGGGATGGCTAATTGCCCCTTTTCTGTTTTCTACAGGTACACACTACAGCTTAAGATTACAACGAGACAACAGTGGAGACCTACTGTGGCTACTTGTTCATCACATGCTGTGATTGGGAGATTTGCCAAATAAATTGTTTGCTAGATCATGAGTTTGTGTCATGGTTGTTTTAAAAAAACACATGCATTTTGTTTAAATTGAAAGCACTTGTGATTAAAGTTACAAGTTAACAAGGGAAAATATTGTTCTAAAGGCTTGTTGAAATACAACAAAATTTTGACATTCATGACTGTCCAGCCTCTACCCTCTGTAAAATACTGATAAAATACTGTCAACAAGTTTTCTCAAGTATGTTCTATATGAAGGTTTTCTTTATTGAATTCATGACACAGCAAGCAGACTTAAACCAACATGCCTAAAATTATTAGGCCTGGAATTCAAGAGGGGCATTTAAAAGCTGGAAATTATGTAGAAATGTGTGGTGTGATCTGGGGTTGCATCAGTTGCTTGCACATACATTTGGGAAGTTGGGCTTACATAAGTTAAATTCTCATCCAGCTCAATGTTTTGAAAGCTGTATTCAACATTGAAAATAGCAAGTCAGCGGTCCAACACAGGCATGATGGTGGTTCCACATTGGAGACGAAAAGATAGAAATTAGCCCTTTAACCCCTGAGACTAGCAATTCCAGTCAAAAATTAATAAAATAAGTAATAAAATTAACAATGACAGCCAAAAATGTATAATAAACCAACAAAATAATCAGTAACATGAACAAAATAAGACGCAAATGGAACAAAAGTGAAAAAAGATAAAATACAATATTAAATGTAGATATATAAAACAAAATAAGGAACAAAATTAACAAAAATGAATATTACATTTCATATAGAAAAATAAATATTTACAAAATAATAACTTAACTTAGTTAAAATAAACTAAAATGAAGTATAAATAATATTGTCATTTGGTTCCAGTAGTTTTAGTTTGGGCTTTTTGTTTTTTCTAAATCGGTTGCTTTTTGACATATGTCAGATCCATGAACAAAACTCAGTAAAATAACAGTAAAAAAAAAAATGTGAATATTAAACTAACCCATCCTTTCAGAACACGTCATTGCTGATGCCTCAGGAGTTAAAGGGCTTGATAATGTTCTAAATACGAGTTTAAACGGACTTGAGAGCTGTGCAAAAACTCTACAGTAGTATATACTGTAAGCTAGTACATTATTTAATTTATGCATTAGACAACGACGAAACGACGTTGTAACAACGGCTGATAATCAACATCGATTTCGATACTCAACCTGACTTCAGACCGACGTTCGATTTACTCGATGTTGGAAGACAAACGTCAGTGTGAAGTTGGCCCAACGTTGGATTTCCGCTGCCGACGTTGCCGACCGAAACCAACGTCCACCTGACGGCAGCTTGCTATCTGCGAAGGGTATGCAACACATCGCATACAACTTGGCTTCAGAGTATAAATAGGCCTTAAGTGTCCAAACTACTGTCCAGGAGGGAACAACAAACCTCCAGAAATATATCAAGGAAATTACCTCCTACTGACCAGCTGCTGAGTGGAACTGTCAGATAGCGGTGTTTACTCTGTCCTTCCAAACAGCCCAATGAATTCCAGTGTGAATCCTGAGATTTACAGCCATTCTACCAAACAGATACCAGACTTCTCTTGTAACAGTTCACCTATAATTAAGACCATGAAAACACTCACTACTCTAAAGGAGTTATCTGAAAGAAATGGCTGGAATGTATCTTTGGGACATCACAACCAGTGACGTATCCCGAGACATTAGTTCTGCGTTGCAAACATTTCTACATCAGTGAGTTTTCCAACTTGGATACCTACAGTAGTGGTTTTACATTGAAGTTGTTTTTAAAATATGGATCTTTTCCATCAGAACAGTAAACCACAAGCCAACAGGTAATAAATGAAATGTTTTTGTCATAAAATAGCATGTTTATAGCACCCCACAGCAGCTTGTGTTATGGGCACAGTCATTGCTGTCAATCGTGTTTGTGACCACACCAGCTGTTGTTACCTGGAGATAAAGTGAAGCTGCCAAAAACCAAGATTAATAACAGTGTGTATTGTGCAACTTAGCCTCATGCACGGATAAGGGAAATCCAATAAATTGCCCAATGTACCAGTCTGTTCAGCTAAAAATCAGTTCAAACCAAAAATCACGTTGAGAAAATACTGTTTTAGACAGGAGCTGTGTACATCAAACATTCACTAAAACATTCAACATGTCAAATTGCCATTTCAGGCTTTCCCCTAACTTCTTTCATGATACGATGTAGGATAAGAATGCCATTAGTTTTGCCATTTACTAAAAACAAGGTGATCAATGCTCCTCTCCACACAAGGGGCCTAAAACTTTCAACCCTTTGGTTGGAAGTTTGAACGTGTATACATTTCTTAAAATAGATGCGATAACATTGCTATATATAGAACAGAATTACAGATCAGTAGCTACTCTTCAGGAAACTGATTCATGGCCATAAATCTGGGCCATCGGACCGATTCACTTGGATCTCATATGCCACAGACCAATAACCGATTTGAATCAATTTATTGCTACACCTTTAGTAGCTTAGCAACAGATTTGTTGCAAAAGAGTGGAATTTATTTTTTCTTGTGCTCATCTGAATGACAAGCAATCCCAATAAAATATTCTATCGAATGAGCACTGTGTCCCAGGTCCAGTCCAGCGCAAACCCACGTTCTATCTGACCTTTTACCATCATCATTATAACAATGCGCTGCACGCTATATGTGCAGGAATGCATATGATGAAAATAAAGAAGTACCGGAATGCAGTTCTGGTGCATTCCAGCCCCCTTTAATCACTGGTTGTAATTGTTTTATAAACTTTCAGTGAGTGGAAGCAGAATGAATCTTCAATAGCTGGGTTTCAGTCACGTGGTTGGAAATTTGAGTGGAGGTCGGAAGTAAACACGGAGGAGAGAGCCAGGAGAGCAGCTATTGTTCCACTTTAGACCCAGTTTCTCGGGACAGGTATAAAAAGCTTGTTGAAAAATATATCGGACGTGATCCGTATTCAATGAAAATGTCCGAATACACAACTGATTTCAATTATCTGCCAACTATCGAAGTTGTGGATATCACAAATTACTTGGTCCTCCAGACTTCTTACTACACTAGGCAGCAAATGAAAGCCTTTAAGAGTCTTGAGGCGTACAATTTTTTTTGTCAGCGGGTGGGTTCACAACCTTGGAATAAAAGGTCTCCGCGATGGATACAGTTTGGTGTTTGCTAGGGTGAGTGTTTGTTCTTATATTGTTTTATATCTTAAACATGCTAACAGTTAGCGGTAGCGGCTTTAACGTCAACAAACACGGCAGCTGCGGTTCAGGGCTCTCCACCGTCCGCGTCAGATCAAGAATCAAATCCGGGCTCTCAGTCGTCTGTTGCAGATCCAAAATCACCTTTACACATTGCAAACATTGAAATTGTTCTGTCTTAAGCTTCATCCTTTTCTCACGTTTGACAGCAGATTCCGATTTTGGCTTTCATTCGTAACCAAGTTTGACTGTCGGAGCCCAGACCTCCGACTCTTCATCATCCCATTCAAGTCAACAGTAGACTACTGGTAACTTTAAATCACTAAGTAAAAGAGAATTTAACGACAATCTAATGCTAATAAGTTTGTTTGCAAACACAATATTACCTCTGACGAAGTGGTCGCTGCAGACACGAGCATTGATGGACTCTGCTCCTCCGGATTGAAGACGGAGATTTAAAATCCATTTTTTCCGACGTTTTTCTGTAAGCTTCCTCCATTTTTCTCCTCTTCGTTAGGCGATTTTTGGTACCCTAAAATACCGTTTGTTGGTTTCCCGGCTTGATCTACTGGAGCATCCATAAACACAACAATACATAGGCATTTTACGCTTTGACTAGGCTTTGTCTTTGTGCTTATTTTTCTCACTTCTGACCTCCGCTCATTTTTCGCGCCTTACGTCGACGTCACATTTACGTCAAAAGAAACCCAGCTATTATAATGAGTCAAAGTGGTTTTTTTTACCCTTCAGTTGACTTTCTACCACATTATGTATATTCATGAGGAAGAGCAGAAAAATCTGTCACTGTGCAACTGCCCATTTTTTCTGCACCACAAACAGGAGTTTTTTAACACAGCACCGAAGCACAATGCATTCAATTATTGTGTTGATCACTGTAAAAATAATGAAATGCCAATGGGAAGTGACCTTTAAACACATGTTCAGTCCTGTGTCAAAGTCTATAATCCGCATTGATGTCAATACAAAATAAAATGAAGGCCATTCTGTTTCTTCATAATCTGTGTTACAGAGGCCTGGACTGGGAGATCAACACGGACCGGGCATTTTTGTCTTAGACTGGTCCCTTATATTTAGTGGAGAAGCCCGCAGCACGGTGATTGGTTCTGACACAGGGATGCAAGGCAGTGTCACGGACGTGCGTTCATCCAGACACAGAATTCCATCGTAGTTTCTTCAGCAGTGTCATCAGCCCCCCGAAAAAATGAAGCATATGTGTGACACTTAACAACATTACTGATCACAGCTCACAATAAAAATCCTTGGAGGACGTGTAAGTGCTTAAATATGGAGCTTGTCTTGCTTTCACAACCATCTTGTTCTTTCCGAGCAAGAATCCAAGACTGAACTGTAATACCATACCAAGCACTTTATTACCACTAGTGGTCAGTAGATGCCGGCAATGGCATAACGTTGAGATGATAATTGGAACATGAGACACCGCATTGACAAACTACATAATAATTAACTGTCATTGTAGCACTGTCATTGTAGCACTGTAGCATTGTAGCGTCTGAGCCTAAACATTGTCATTGACCCATATAATAGCCTACAAGACTATTTAGCATGCATGCCGGTAATGTCATAGCTATGTGAAAGCTAAAGTTAATGAGTGAACTAGGCTACGTAGACTGAGCAGCATGATGGCACAGCTACATTGATTACTCAGATGTTCCATAATAAAGGTTAGTTGGTAAATTTACACCCATTTCTCAACTTTATTATCCTAAAATTAGTACCTGCTAGTGCATGCCTAGCTGATCACTCTCAGCACTCTGACCCTCCTCTGCCTTGGGTTCGAGCTCATCTCCATGTTCATGGCTACTAGTACTTTCTTCCACCTCATTTGTCTCTTCTGCTGCTCTGACTGCCGTCCGCTACTGCTAGCCCCTTTATTTCATAATATAGTCTTCCCTAACCAGTACTGCTGGGAAAAATATCTGTTATTTTTATAACAATAATAATGGATTAGATTTATATAGCGCTTTTCAAGGCACCCAAAGCGCTTCACATTAGTGTTCCATCATTCATTCACTCTCACATGCTCCCTCTGGTGGTGGTAAACTAAATATGTAGTCACAGTTGCCCTGGGGCAGACTGACAGAAGCATGGCTGCCATTTCACGCCTACGGCCCCTCTGACTGCCACCGAACATTCATACTCATTCGTACACCAGTGTGAGTGACACTGGAGGTAAGGAGGGTGAAGTGTCTTGCCCAAGGACACAACAGACTGACTAGGTCAGAGCGGGAACCGAACCACCAACCCTTTGGTTAATGGACGACCTGCTCTACCAACCGAGCCATGGGTGGATGGCATGGATGCCAATAAATGTAGTATATTTAATGTTGCCAAGTTTTTTAAATGCTTGGCTCTCAACTTTTCAGCCCCACCTTTCCATTTAGGTCTCTCCATTATCGGTCTCTATGTCTCACTCGCTATCTCCAACTGACAACTCTCTCATCAGTTTCACTGTGGAAACTTGCATGCATGGATGCAGTGAAGGGGTGAGGAGGCAGCTGCGATAAGTTCAGATGTGTCAATAGGCCAACCCCCCTTTTTGTGTGAAGGCTGATCTCATTGGAGAAGGGCCGAGGGCCGCCAGCACTGATTCATGGGCCGGTCTTATGTGCATTAAAAAAAACTAAATTTTTATATATATATATATAGTCTTTAAACAAATATATAATGTAACTATTAATGTATTCGTATCTGATACTAGTGATTCCAATACAAAACAAAATGAGGGCCATTATATTTTTTCCTAATCTGTGTATTTACAGAAGTAACTTTAGCTCAGCTCTCCATTTTATCAACTCTACTGTTTCTATTGTATTCCAATGGGTCAACATGTTAGTTTTTCTTTCATTGAGAAATGGTGTATACTATAGTTTCAATGTTTTTAGATTAAATTGATTGGGATACATTTGGTATGTTTTTTCAGAAGGTAAAATATCATATCTCAATAAATGTTGATCAATCGCCACTTGGTCAAATGTTAACGTCTCTATAGTATAAACCTCCAGAGTTTCTTTTCATGTACTGAATTTTAATCTGTTAATGAGATCCTGAGAGTGTAATTAAGTTTAACAGAAACTTTTAAATGACGTAAACTGTTGACCTTCTCAATACTGAAGATTAATAAACCCTAAATGTATTTAAAGGTCAGTTATGTTTGCCTAATGTTCCATGTTAATGAACCTTCAATGTGAGACACTGTCATTTTTATGTCACTTCATCTGTTTTAATGGACATTCAATCAAATATAACATATATAATACTTGATGGGTTTGTAAACATGAATAAGTACAGGTATGTTTATTTTTTCATCTTGTTTAAGGTGTATATTCTGATAATCTGCAGTAATTCTGTTATTGTTTATCTAATTGTGATTCACAGAAACCTCCATGAACCTATGTATGTTTTCATTGCAGCTTTGTCATTCAACTCTGTCCTTTTCAGTACTGTTATCTACCCAAAACTACTGATTGATTTTCTCTCAGAGAAACAGATCATATCTTTATCAGCCTGTATATTTCAATATTTCGTATATTACTCTTTGGCATCTTCAGATTTCTTATTGTTAGCAGCCATGGCCTTTGACAGATATGTGTCTATATGTAAACCTCTGCAGTATCCTACTATTATGACGAAAAGGACTGTGAGTATTTTGCTTTTTCTTGCCTGGCTTTGGCCTGTTATTGTAATGGCAGGGGCAGTTATACTGGGTGGTTATAAGAAACTCTGTACTTTTACTTTGAAAGGAATTTTTTGTAACAATTCCATCTTCAAACTTAACTGTGTCTCTTCAGCAGCAGTTGCAGTATATGGGGTGATTATGTTGATCAATACTTTAGTTATACCAGTGCTTTTTGTACTTTTTACATATGCAAAGATATTTGTAATATCCTATAATAGAGGTAGTGAAGTCAGGAAAAAGGCTGCAGAGACATGTTTACCCCACCTGATGGTTTTATTTAGTTTCTCCTTTTTATGTGCGTATGATATAATTATAGCTCGAGTGGAATCAAATGTTTCTAAAACAATACGTTTAGTAATGACTTTACAAACAATACTGTATAATCCTCTCTTAAATCCAATCATATATGGATTAAAAATGAAAGAAATTTCAAAACACCTAAAAAAGTTCTTTTGTCAAATCACACAGAGATAATGTTTTGTTTCTTATGGGATTTTTTTAACATTATATTGATGTATAGTGTTGCAGTGGTAAATAGAAACACAATCAGGAAATCTTCATGAATTTTCCTGCTGTTCTTTCCTCACCTTCTTTTTCCTCGTATACTTGTATGGGGCAAGTTACATGGAATATGTATTTATTGATTCACTTACATGTGTGTGTGAGGACAGAGAGGAAGGGAGAGAAAGAGGAGAAAAGAGGGATAGAGAGTGTGTCTGTGTGTGTAAGGGGCTGGGGGGTGTCAGAGTTGTGTTCATGAGCCTGACGGTAGAAGGGAAGTCGTCTAAAAATGTTTTCTTCAATTTGTGTATTCAAAAGGATGTATAAAACTAGTATAATAACAAAATGTTGCATATTATCTGAATAAGTGAATATTAAGTTGTAAGGTAGAAGAACCAGTGAATAAGTCTTATATTGCAATAAAAACTATCATGGTTAGGATAAATGTATGTATATATCTATGGATCATATCTATTAATTATTGTTTATGTAATTGATTTGTAGTGAAAGTGAATGTACTTTCACTACAAATTAATACTTTACTACTAGTAGTACTTTATTTGATCATATCAGATTGTATGAGGTGAATTATAAATAATGTGTATATAAATGGTTATGGATGTTTTGTGGTAATGATATAAAGGACATAAAAAAGTAACACACGACTTTTCGACTCCTCTAAATTTAAGTTGACTTTTGCTATGGGAATTGACATGTCGAATCGTCGAAATGTCTGCTAATGACCTATTGGATACCATTCAGTTAAATTATCATTATCAAGTAAACAGGATGAATACTTTGAAACAAACAACACTGTACACCGAAATGCTGTAATGACAACTAAACATTACCAAGTACAGTCGATATCATCTTGCACACATTGGGTGTGTGATCACAGCACGTGTAAAACATTCAGCTCACTCTGAGCTTTAAAGCTTACTTATTTCAACCAAAATATACCATCTTCAGATTCCCCACAATTAACAAAACAAAATACAATTCTCAACTTTAACCGAAGTATTAAGCGAAGTAAGACCACTTTTAACAGTAAAGAAAATATACAAGATGCTTTACCAAAATGATACAAATAAAAGAAATACTCAGTGAAATGAAGCTTCAGTCACAGAGCCAGTTGCTCGGTAAACAAAAAGGAAACTTAAAACATCTAAATCAACTTAGAAATATTTAATTTCAACTCTTTTCAGTTAGCAGGTAGAGTGGAGTGTCTAGTTAGCTAGCTCTCGTTAGCTTGACTGACTAACGGGTCCACAGAAAACAGGATGCTTTCAAACAGCATGTCAAAATACAAGCACCAAATCATAACAGACAGTAAAAACTCCATTCTTTATCTCCCTTCAAAGGCTGATGAAAATTAAAAAAAATTTAATTTGGTTTTAAATATACTCAGTGAACTGGCTTCCCTGATATCTTTTGGAATTGTATTCCATAACTTTGGTCCATCGTTAACAAAGGCTGCGTCCCCAATTTTCTTTGTAATATATCTGGGAGTCACTAATAAGCCTGCGTTGGATGACCTTAGCATTGTAGTTTGTACACAATTGATCAGTGAGTTTGAAATGTAACTGGGTCCTGTTAGGCTTTATAAGTGAGGAGTCGTATTTTAAAATCTATTCTGTAGGTTACTGGTAACCAGTGCAGGTAAACTAACACTGGAGTAATGTGCTTTCTCTTCTTGGTTTTGGTTAGTAACCAAGCTGCAGAATTCTGATTCAGCTGAAGTCTGTCTGTGGTGCTTTTTGGGAGGCCTGTGAAGAGTGCATTACCATATGTTCCATATGGCAATGTTTCATAGGTGGAAGAATGACGTTTTAGTGACTTTAAGTTTATGTCTGACTCTAGAGTGACTCCCAGACTTGTCACTTCTGGTTTGATTCAGGAGGTGAGTTTGCCCCAGTTTGGATGGCTGTTATGTCATTGGGTTCTGTGGCAATGTATATTTGTGTGTCTTCCGCATAGTTATAAAAGTTAACATTATGTTTTCTAATGACATCTCCAAGCGGTAGCATATATAAGGAGAACAGTAGCGGACCAAGGAAGCTCCCTTGTGGAACCCCATAGCGTGTGTCATGTTTGTTTTACATGTGATCTCCAAGCCTGATTTAGTACTGTCTTCCACTAATATATGTTTTGAACCAGCTATCATACACTGTCAGAGAGACCTACAAGCTCTTCCATTCGATTAATCAGGATGTCATGATCGAGTGTGTCAAATGCAGCGGTTTGGTCAAGGAGGACCAAGATTGAGACCTTATTGGCATCAGAGTTAAGTCTGAGGTCACTAATTATTTTGTTGAGGGCGGTCTCAGTGCTATGACATTCCCTGAAGTCTGATTGGAATTTCTCTAAGATGTTATTCTCTTTGACATAGTGATCTATTTAAGCAGAGACTATCTTTTCCAGTACTTTGCCCATGAACGGGAGATTAGATATAGGACGTAAACTGGCCATAGCAATACTGTCAAGGTTAGGCTTCTTTAGTAAGGATTTGATAACAGCTGTTTTGAAGGCATCTGGAAAAATACCAGTTAGGAGAGATATGTTTATAATCTGTAGTAAATGATCTCAGACACTGTCAAATATTCTCTTAAAAAATGCAGTGGGTATTGAGTCGACACCAGAGGTTGAGGAGTTACATTCCCTCACAGATCTGTAGAGTTCTGCTGATGTAATGCAGGTGAATACACCAGTGGTAACTTGCCCTTTGTTTGTAGAGTGTGGGGCTTTAATGCCATTTTCACTAAATATTAAGTTGCTTTTGTTCGAACTACAAACAGCACCATCGGTGCCGCAATAGTAAATGATAGTGACGTCCACAAATACTATTTTGTGGTAACTGTTTGTCATATTCTCACCCAGTCACTTACACAATGCCTTCTATGGCACTGTTTACACTGTAAATACCAGGTGTTGCACTATACAAGTAACCTGCCCTTTGTTTTCAGAGTGCAGACACTTCATAGCACGTGTACACAATGTCTGGTTACTGTAGCTTCATATTTCTTCATTCAAACTCAAAACAAGGGGCTTTGGCGCCAATTTCACCAAACATAAGGTTTCTTTGTTTAAACTATAAGCAGTTTTACACCATCAGAACAAAGGAAAATGCCTTGTTTACTCATGCCAGGTAGCAAGCAAGCTAGCTCATTCGTTTTACCTGGCTAGGTACACGATGAAGTAAAGTTATGTTATATTTACCTCTGAGGGGAAGTTTGATGTTGTACGGCGGTGCTTGATGAAAGGTTTGCATCATACAATTTGCTAATTTATTTATATGTAAATTCATCCCTGCTTTTCAAGAAAATGGTCTGTGACCCTATAGTACCAAGTAAGTTTCTTTTCCAGGGACTTGATCAAGAAAATGATGAAAGTATGTTAAAGCAATACAAGGAAATAAAATGTGTTTTATTTACGGTGTAAGAAATGAACAAGTAATTTCACTGAGCAAATACCAATAAGTGGGTTTTGACAGTTTGTCATTTGACTTCTCTTGCAAAGTCTGTGATGGGACTGAGCTGAGCTGTCAGTGTTACCTGTCAATCAAAATGGGATTCAGCCTTTTGACCGATCCTCTAATCATGTGGAAGCTCAGCATCCAGGCTGGCCAAGGCCCCGCCCACAGCCTCATTCACCCCCAGAGATGCTGACTGTTCAGTGGTGGGTCAAATTTGTGGCATTTATCCAATGATCATTGAGTTTCAAAGCAATGAAAAAGACATCTCTGTCCAGTCCCAGAGACGCTGAGCTTCTATGGAGAAATGCATTAACCATAGACTACACATATAAGGAAACAGCGCTATGGGAATGTAGGAGAAGTTAACATCGACTCGGTCAATTTGTAATAAGTAGCTGATTCTCAACAAGATGAATGTCTTGTAACGCATTTGTTGTCAATGAAATATTAACACAACTACATATTTTTTTACCATTTAATTTATGACATTTTAGGGGAAGCTGAGCTCATCATCTGAACCCGCTTTATCCTCACTAGGGTTGCGCGGGTCTGTGGGGGCCTAATCCAGCTACAGGGGGTGACGACGGGGTACACCCTGTTTGAGTCGCCTTTTCATCTCAGGGCAGAACATATATAGACAAACAATCACTCTCACATCCACACATTTGGGCAATTTAGATTAACTAATTAACCTATCAGTGCATGTGTTTGGATGGAGGGAGGAAACTGGAGAAAACCCACACAGACACAAGGAGAACATACAAACTCCACACAGAAAGGTCTGGTGTGGGAATTGAATCAGGGTCCTTCTTGCTGTGCTAACCACTGCACCACCGGTGCACTATTAAATATTGACAAATATCATAAAGTATTTCAGAAATCATATTTTTTAGAAAGTTTAAGTTTTTCTCCCAAGGACATGTTAGTATAAACTCAATACAGACTATTGCATTTGATGTTGAATATCCACACTTATAACTCAATACCAACGACATGTTTTGACTTGAAAATCTTGGATGAGGTAAGTTTTCCCATGTTTTGGTCCTCATTGAAGACTCATTATGGACCACTGAAGACTTGAAGACTTTTTTTAATGGTTTCCTCATCATTGGGAGACAGAAGTACCAACAAGATTAGAAGCTTCAAACATCGTCTCATGTTTAAACAACATTGATCTAACTGTCAGGTGATCTGACTCTGAAAAAAAAGACGGTCATATAATGGTGCCCCATAGAGGTCCGTCGCCCAACCTGCCCATAGCTATAACCGGGTCTGCTGTCGGGTGATCTGACTCTGAATGTGCAGATAGATCTATAGGTTCAAAGTTCTCTCTCACTGGCCTGACCTGAGCATCTTGAATGGAAACTGTAGCCATGACCCCACCCAATTTATGATCTACAATAAAGATTCCCTCTGCTAAACTGACCATTTCTGCATGATTTAAATGGTCTAGATCAGGGGTGCTCAATCCTGGTCCGTGAGAGCTACTATCCTGCATGTTTTAGATGTATCCTCCTTCCAACACACCTGATTCAAATGATAAACCTCTCATCAAGCTCTGCAGAAAAATGATAATGACCACCAGGTGTGTTGGACGAGGGATACATCTCAAACCAGCAGGACAGTAGCTCTGGAGGACCAGGATTGACCTCCCCTGGCCTAGAGGGTGGCGGGAATGTAACCAAACATTAGTCTCACATTTACCACAGGCACATACGTGATATCACTTGTCACAATGACCATTTCAGTGAATCACTGACCAGAATTATACCACAGTTAAACCATAATGTTCAGTCCTCTGTCAAAGTCTATTATCCACAACCTGGCTCTGGGTCATGACAAAAATAAGGGAGAATGCACAGTGCTAATGTAAAAGTAAATATTTATTTAAAGAAAAGAATACAACATAACATAATAAAACAGAAAGCTGCTGCTGGTAGAGGAGAGAGCCCCTGAATGGATTTTGGACACTGTTTTAAGTCATTAGGAACACAGCCCAGGTGCTCCTGATCAGGTTGATTACCTGTTGCCCTCTCACAACCAGCAGTGGCTGTTACACAATACAAAACAAAATGAGGACCGTTCTGTTTCTTCCTAATCTGTTACATCATTAAGCTTAGTTAAGTCAAGTATTTGAATGTGAAGTTCTACAGAACTAACCTAAAACCTTTTAAACAAATATTTATGAATGCATTTGCATCTGTTATTTCTGATTTAAATACTAAACAAAATGAGCACCATTATACTTTCTCTTAATCTGTGTGTTTACAACAGTAAGTTTAGCTCAGCTCCCCATTTTATTTGTACTTTTCCTATGGGTCAACATGTTAGTTTATCTTTCAGTGAGGAATGGTATATACTTTAATTTCAAGGTTTTTAGATTAAATTGATAATTATGCATTTGGTATGTTTTTGTCAATAAATCTCAATCTCAATAAATATTCATTGCTGTCTGTTGATTAGTTGCCACTTGGTCAAATGTTAATGTCTTCATAGTATAAACCTTCAGAGTCTGTTAATGAGGTCCTTAGAGTGTAATTAAGTTTAACAGAAACTTTTAAATGACGTAAACTGTTTACCTTATCAATACTGAGGATTAATGAACCCTAAATGTATTTAAAGGTCAGTTATGTTTGACTAATGTTCCATGTTAATGAACCTTCAATGTGAGACACTGTCATTTTTATGTCACTTCATCTGTTTTAATGGACATTCAATCAAATATAACATATATAATACTTGATGGGTTTGTAAACATGAATAAGTACAGGTATGTTTATTTTTTCATCTTGTTAAAGGTGTATATTCTGATAATGTTCAGTAATTGTGTTATTGTTTATCTTATTGTGATTCACAAAAACCTCCATGAACCTATGTATATTTTCATTGCAGCTTTGTCATTCAACTCTGTTCTTTTCAGTACTTTTATCTACCCAAAACTACTTAAAGACTTTTTGTCAGAGATACAGATCATATCTTTATCAGCCTGTATATTTCAATATTTCATATTTTACTCTTTGGGAAGTTCAGATTTCTTATTGTTAGCAGCCATGGCTTTTGACAGATATGTGTCTATATGTAAACCTCTGCAATATCCTACTATTATGACGAAAAGGACTGTGAGTGTTATGCTTTTTCTTGCTTGGCTTTGGCCTGCTGTTCAGGTGTCAGGGGCAGTTAAAGTGGCTGGTTATAAGAAACTCTGTACTGTTACTGTGAAAGGAATTTTTTGTAACAATTCCATCTTCAAACTTAACTGTGTCTCTTCAGCAGCAGTTGCAGCATATGGGTTGATTATATTGGTCAATACTGTAGTCATCCCAGTGCTTTTTGTACTTTTTACATATGCAAAAATATTTGTAATAACCTATAATAGAGGTAGTGAAGTCAGGAAAAAGGCTGCAGAGACATGTTTACCCCACCTGATGACTTTGTTTAGTTTCACCTGTTTGGGTGCTTATGATATAATTATAGCTCGAGTGGAATCAAATGTTTCTAAAACAGTACGTTTATTAATGACTTTACAAACAGTATTGTATAATCCTCTCTTAAATCCAATCATATATGGATTAAAAATGAAAGAAATTTCAAAACACCTAAAAAAGTTGTTTTGTCAAATAACACAGAGGTAATGTTTTGTTTCCTTTGAGATTTTTTTACATTATATTGATGTATAGTGTTGCAGTGGTAAATAGAAACACAATCAGGAAATCTTCATGAATTTTCCTGCTGTTCTTTCCTCACCTTCTTTTTCCTCGTATACTTGTATGGGGCAAGTTACATGGAATATGTATTTATTGATTCACTTACATTACTTGTCGATATACAATACATTACATTTTACTCATTATTTTCCAGTTCTGGTCAAGGCTGTTACACAACTAAACAAATTTATTTTCTATAGATCAGGGATCTGAAACTCATTTTCTTCATTTGCCACGTTCAGCCTGATTTTATCTCCGATGGGTCAGACCAGGAAAATGAAAACATAATAACCCATAAATAATGACAACTCCTGAATTTTGGCATTGTCTTAGTGCAAAAAAAAAAACTATTAAATTGTGAACATACTTCAATAAATTATCCAAATGAATCTCCATCAGAAAAAAACATATTGCCAGGTATGTTCCCCCACGAGGAATTTGTTTTTGGCATCTGGTGCAACAGGTGTACAAAAAAATAACAATAAATAATAAAAATCAAAAAGGGACCGTATACATAGTATACATATATATTTTTATCTACATCAGAATGGTGGAAGGTATACAGAGCAGTACAGAGTGATGAACGTGCAAGGGAAGAGTGCAAGTGTATGTGTGTGTACATGTGTGTGTGAGAAGGACAGAAAGGAAGGGAGAGGAAGAGGAGAAAAGACAGATAGAGAGTGTGTCTGTGTGTAAGGGGCTGGGGGGTGTCAGAGTTGTATTCATGTGTTCATGAGCCTGACGGCAGAAGGGAAGTCGTCTAAAAATGTTTTCTTCAATTTGTGTATTCAAAAGGATGTATAAAACTAGTATAATAACAAAATGTTGCATATTATCTGAATAAGTGAATATTAATGTCATGACCTCTGCTCCAGTGACCTTTTCCCCAGCGCTCTCCACACTCACCTGGTCCCGCACTGCGCAGCTGCAAGCCGTTCCTCATCTGTGGTTATAAAAGCAGTAAGGCTTGCAGTTGCCAGTGCGGAATCATTCAGTAATGTCACCTCCATTACCCGGACACTTTGTCCATCTCCTCAGTCACCATAACCCGGACATTCATCATCACCATGGACTCTGGCCGTTTGTTCCCAGGTTTTGGTTTGGTTTCGTCTCTGTCTTGTCTTTATGTTTCTTAGTTTTGTTATTAAATTATTTTTCCCTTCAGTACTGTGCATTGGAGTCCTTCACCTCACCCCGATCCTGACAATTAAGTTATGAGGTAGAAGAACCGGTGAATAAGTCTTGTATTGCAATAAAACTATCATGGTTAGGATACATCTATGTATATATCTATGGATCATATCTATTAATTATTGTTTATGTAATTGATTTGTAGTCAAAGTGAATGTACTTTCACTACAAATTAATGCTTTCCTACTACTAGTACTTTATTTGATCATATCAGATTGTATGAGGTGAATTATAAATAATGTGTATATAAATGGTTATGGATGTTTTGTGGTAATGATATAAAGGACATAAAAAGTATAGTGTGTTAATGCAGTATCTCTTTGGATTTTAGTTTGTAAAGTGTTCATAAAGTCAAGTAAGACATAGTCAATGACATGACATGAGCTGGTCACCATCCTACTAAATATAGCCATCGATAATGACAACAGGATCACACTTGAATGAGTGGCTCGTCATCAAATGAAGGGATCAGTCTTCATCAGAATCCAGATCCAGCCCAAAAACTTGACCTGTGTAACCATCCTCTTCAGTAAGTTATGATATACACATCAGCCAAAAGTTAAATATCATATCAAATATTTATCAAACAGTTTAAACTTTAAAAGTAGTAGTGCGACATTTTTAACTCGATCATCTCAAAATAAAACCTATGCAAACTGTATATACTGCTTTCATACTGAACAGCATTGGATACTAGGGCATTAATGACTTTTTTTCAAGTCAACTTATCTATCAGTAAAGTCAAAGTCGAGTCACCATGTTGTGATGACATCACACTCTTAGCTGAAGAACAACATATACACAGGGCTAAAAAACAAAACAACAAAGACACCTCTGTCCAGCAATTGCATTAAAGTTCACTGAAATGTAACAGTGTCCACTGACGAGACACAAGCATCAACATTTTAACGCCAACAAAACAAAGGCTAACGTTAGCAAAGAGTTTTCTGTTAAATGTAATTGAACAACATCAGTAGGGTGAACAAATGTCCAGATTTTATCTGGACCCATGGCTCTAAAACTGGACTTTCTTGACATCTGTCACAGGTTCTCGCTTTTTATATCCAGTGCAAAAAGCAGTAAATGATCTGAGACACTGTCAAATATTCTCTTAAAAAATGCAGTGGGTATTGAGTCGACACAAGGTGGAGGAGTTACATTCCCTCACAGTTCTGTAGAGTTCTGCTGATGTAATGCAGGTGAATACACCAGTGGTAACTTGCCCTTTGTAGAGTGTGGGGCTTTAATGCCATTTTCACTAAATATTAAGTTGCTTTTGTTCGAACTACAAGCAGCACCGTCGGTGCCGCAATAATAAAGGATAGTGATGTCCACAAATGCTATTTTGTGGTAACTGTCATATTCTCACCCAGTCACTTACACAATGCCTTCTATGGCACTGTTTACACTGTAAATACCAGGCGTTGCACTATACAGGTAACCTGCGCTTTGTTTTCAGAGTGCAGACACTTCACAGCACGTTACACAATGTCTGGTTATTGTACCTTCATATTTCTTTATTCAAACTCAAAACAAGGGGCTTTGGCGCCAATTTCACCAAACATAAGGTTTCTTTGTTCAAACTATAAGCAGTTTTACACCATCAGAACAAAGGACAATGCCTTGTTTACTCACGCCAGCTAGCAAGCAAGCTAGCTCATTCGTTTTACCTGGCTAGGTACACGATGAAGTAAAGTTATGTTATATTTACCTCTGAGGGGAAGTTTGATGTTGTACGGCGGTGCTTGATGAAGGGTTTGCATCATACAATCATACAATTTGCTAATTTATTTATATGTAAATTTAGCCCTGCTTTTCAAGAAAATTGTCTTTGACCCTATAGTACCAAGTAGGCTTCTTTTCCAGGGACTTGATCAAGGAAATGTTGAAATTATGTTAAAGTGAGGCAAGGAAATACAATGTGTGTTTTATTTACGGTGTAAGAAATGAACAAGTAATTTCACTGCGCAAATACCAATGAGTGGGTTTTGACAGTTTGTCATTTGACTTCTCTTGCAAAGTCTGTGATGGGACTGAGCTGAGCTGTCAGTGTTTCCTGTCAATCAAAATGGGATTCAGCCTTTTGACCGATCCTCTAATCATCATGTGGAAGCTCAGCATCCAGGCCGGCCAAGGCCCCACCCACAGCCTCATTCACCCCCAGAGGTGATGACTGTTCAGTGGTGGGTCAAATTTGTGGCATTTATCCAATGATCATTGAGTTTCAAAGCAATGAAAAAGACATCTCTGTCCAGTCCCAGAGACGCTGAGCTTCTATGGAGAAATGCATTAACTACAGACCACATGTATAAGGAAACAGCGCTATGGGAATGTAGGAGAAGTTAACATTGACTCGGTCAATTTGTGATAAGTAGCTGATTCTCAACAAGATGAATGTGTTGTAACGCATTTGTTGTCACTGAAATATTAACACAACCATACATATTTGACCATTCAATTTATGACATTTTAGGAGAAGCTGAGCTCATCATCTGAACCCGCTTTATCCTCACTAGGGTTCTGCGGGTCTGTGGGGGCCTAATCCGGCTACAGGGGGAGACAACGGGATACACCCTGTGTGAGTCGCCTGTTCATCTCAGGGCAGAACATATATAGACAAACAATCACTCTCACATCCACACATTTGGGCAATTTAGATTAACCAATTAAACTATCAGTGCATGTGTTTGGATGGTGGGAGGAAACGGGAGTACCCAGAGAAAACCCACACAGACACAGGGAGAACATACAAACTCCACACAGAAAGGTCTGGTGTGGGAATCGAACCAGGGTCCTTCTTGCTGTGAGGCACAAGTGCTAACCACTGCCCCACCATGCTGCACCACCGGTAATATATTTTCTATTAAATATTGACAAATATCATAAAGTATTTCAGAAATCATATTTTTAGAAAGTTTAAGTTTTTCTCCCAAGGACATGTTGGTATAAACTCAATACAGACTATTGCATTTGATGTTGAATATCCACACTTATAACTCGATACCAACGACATGTTTTGACTTAAAATCTTGGATGAGGTAAGTTTTCCCATGTTTTGGTCCTCATCGAAGACTCATTGTGGACCACTGATGACTTGAAGACTTTTTTTAATGGTTTCCTCATCATTGGGAGACAGAAGTACCAACAAGATTAGAAGCTTCAAACATTGTCTCATGTTTAAACAACATTGATCTAACTGTCAGGTGATCTGACTCTGAAAAAAAGACGGTCATATAATGGTGCCCCATAGAGGATTGTGCCCTGGTCTGTCGCCCAGCCTGCCCATAGCTATAACCGGGTCTGCTGTCGGGTGATCTGACTCTGAATGTGCAGATAGATCTACAGATTCAAAGTTCTCTCTCACTGGGCTGACCTGAGCATCTTGAATGGAAACTGTTGCCATGACCCCACCCAATTTATGATCTACAATAAAGATTCCCTCTGCTAAACTGACAATTTCTGCATGATTTAAATGGTATAGATCAGGGGTGCTCAATCCTGGTCCATCCATGGTCCATGTTTTAGATGTATCCTCCTTCCAACACACCTGATTCAAATGATAAACCTCTCATCAAGCTCTGCAGAAAAATGATAATGACCACCAGGTGTGTTGGAAGAGGGATACATCTCAAACCAGCAGGACAGTAGCTCTGGAGGACCAGGATTGAGCTCCCCTGGCCTAGAGGGTAGCGGGAATGTAACCAAATATTAGTCTCACATTTACCACAGGCACATACGTGATATCACTTGTCACAAAGACCATTTCAGTGAATCACTGACCAAAATTATACCACAGTTAAACCATAATGTTCAGTCCTCTGTCAAAGTCTATAATCCACAACCTGGCTCATGACAAAAATAAGGGCGAATGCACAATGCTAATGTAAAAGTAAATATCTATTTAAAGAAAAGAACACAACATAACAGAATAAAACAGAAAGCTGCTGCTGGTAGAGGAGAGAGCCCCTGAATGGATTTTGGACACTGTTTTAAGTCATTAGGAACACAGCCCAGGTGCTACTGATCTGTTACGCGGCGTAGTAAGGAGGACCCAAAATACAGACTTCAGACTTCAAAAATAGGCTCCTTTATTCTGAGCTCAAACGGAAAGTCCAGAAACGAGAATGAGACCATAAGTCACACAAACAAACTCACCCACTATACTAAATAGTCCAATATCCCAAACGGGGACCACGATCCGGTGGGTACCGTCTGGAAGGAGACGAGAGCTCTGAAGAGGTTAGTATGTGGGGTGAACTAAGAAAGGAGAAAGCAAAGGAAAGGACTTAAATAGGGAGAAGTGATGAGGACAGGTGTGTGAGGACCAGGTGAAATAATTAAGGTGAAAGGTGACAGGAAGCAGAAGAGAAAAAGACAGTGAGTAGGGATATGACATGATCAGGTTGATTACCTGTTGCCCTCTCACAACCAGCAGTGGCTGTTACACAATACAAAACAAAATGAGGACCGTTCTGTTTCTTCCTAATCTGTGTTACACCATTAAACTTAGTTAAGTCAAGTATTTGGATGTGAAGTTCTACAGAACTGACCTAAAACCTTTTAAACAAATATTTATGAATGCATTTGCATCTGTTATTTCTGATTTCAATACTAAACATGAGCACCATCATACTTTCACTTAATCTGTGTATTTACAACAGTAAGTTTAGCTCAGCTCCCCATTTTATTTGTACTTTTCCTATGGGTCATCATGTTAGTTAACTTTCAGTGAGGAATGGTATATACTTTAATTTCAAGGTTTTTAGATTAAATTGATTATGATGTATTTGGTATGTTTTTGTCAATAAATCTCAATAAACAGGCATGAAAATGGCTCAGGGGTCAAAAAGGTGACAGAAGTGCGTGAGCGCAGCTCGGCACGGCGGCGGTGAGGGGGGGGTAGTGCATGTACACTATGAAGAAAAATATTCAGCGCTTTGTCCACCAACACTCTGTTTCAGTCTTCTGTAGGAGGCACTACAAAACACGCAGCTCTCTCGGACACAAACACAATTACCTCATATGCATGTTGTAATGGCCATTTTATTAAAAAATGAATGAATTAAAATGAATAATGTCTGATCAATTAGGTAGTGGAATGACACAAGGCTAAGTCATCATCCTCTCATCACTCATCATTATGCCTGAACCATAATCAACACAACATACCACAAGGTCAACACTGTGTTAGTAAAACATGCTGTTGACAACAACAATATAATTTAAAGATAAAAACTCCAATGTCCAAGTCCAATTAATCATTTCTTTTTCCTTTTTACCTGGGCCACCAGTGTCACCAAGGCCCTTTTGCGCTTAGTTGCTGCATGCCTCAGCCTCGCCTGCTTTTCAGTTTCTGCAGCCTCTTTCTTGACCTGCTGAGCACTCCCCAGTTTTTTTAAACCAAATCTTCTCTGCTGCACCTCTCTGTCCACTGTTTTTGCTTTCAGTTTCTGCCTGTAGGTTGCTGCTGCATAGCTTCCTGTCCACCTCCCCAAATTTGACATCTTTCCTCAATTTTTTTGAAAATATCCCCTATATGAAAGGAAAGCTCCTGTCCCTTCACTGTTACTTTTCCCTCCATCTTCAGTCAGGACCATTTTCAGGAGCATTTCATTCCTGCATCTACCTGCTTCACCGATGCAGCATCCTCCTCACCTAACACACTCATTCTGCAATACACAACATCAGAGGCGAAAAGGAGTGTAATAAAATACCAATTTTTACGTGTTTTTATTTAGTCACAAAAGGCTTCAATCATGTATACCAATTTAACAAGTTCTAGTACGTTTACAACCTGCTCAGTAGCCCCTCACACAACTACTATACACACGTCCCAAAAACCAATTACAGAGGTATTATAAAGAAACATTTGGTTCTTTTTATGTCTTTGTTAACTTCACAAGTTTGGTGCTACCTTGGGATAATACTACACATACCGTCTAATAAATACATGTCAATGAGCTAATACCTAGTTAATGGGAGCTCATTTTTCACCTCAGCTCTGGTAGTGTTCAACTAAATTGCTGTAGCACAGAGTCCTGCACGGTTCTGATTTTGACAAACCGCAACCGCCTGTACCCGTCATGTTCAAACCCATATCCGACCCGTTTTCCGACGAAAAAAAAGTACAAATCCGCACCCGAACCGACCCGCTATAAATGAACCCGATATCCGACCCAAACCCAGAAGAAAATGTCATCTTAAATACAAAATGTATTGCCACGAATATACTGAACAGTGACATAGCCAAGGCAGAGCCAAATAAAAATGTTGTTAAACAGGAGCAGACAAATAATAAATTCAAAAACTATTTTTATACGTGAGCTCACACACACACACACACACACACACACACACACACGCTTGAAAAACGCATCAAGAAGGAAGCCGACAGGAGGCAGCTATACAAGTCCAAACTAAAGAACAGTTTTTAGCCTATGAACCGCAAATTAGACCCGCGATCACCCACGTCCGACCCGAACCGAACCCGTATCCGACACAGCACATTTTTCACCCGTTTCGTGAAAATCTGCGGTTCACCCACGGGTCACCCACGGGTCACCTGCGGTGACCCGAAACCATGCAGGACTCTGGTGTAGCAGCCTACCACAGATATAAATACTAAAAATGAAAACATGAAAAAGACCGAAGCTATTATTCACCTGACCTAATTCAATCCGGCAGCAAAATGTAGATGCTGTTCGCTTGTTGCTGACCACTTTTCCTGATAGTTGTTCTAGCAGAAACGTAAGTTAGCTTACCTTAAGGGCTAGGATTGGAGAGGCAGCCTGTCAGTCAAACTAGCTCCCCTGCCTACGTTCCACAGATAGGTTTTTGACAGCAAAACAGTCAGGGGGATTTGTGGATCGCTGTCCAAGTTACATTTTAAAGTGTTTTCATTTTGCATATTAAAGTCAATCATATCATATGATTAAATAAATAAATACATAAATAAATAATTCGACCGACCAGACCCCCCCCCCTCCCAAAAAAAAAACCTCCTTGGATCTACACGATTCACGTGGGTCACCCTTTTTTACTTCAAAACGGCGAATTTTGCCGAAAGGTGAGAGATTTTCATGCCTGATAAATATTCATTGCTGTCTGTTGATCAGTTGCAACTTGATCAAACGTTAATGTCTTCATAGTATAAACCTCCAGTTTTTTAATGAGATCCTTAGAGTATAATTAGGTTTAACAGAAACTTCTCCATGACGTAAACTGTTGACCTTCTCAAGACTGAGGATTAATGAACCCTAAATGTATTTAAAGGTCAGTTATGTTTGACTAATGTTCCATGTTAATGAACCTTCAATGTGAGACACTGTCATTTTTATGTCACTTCATCTGTTTTAATGGACATTCAATCAAATATAACATATTTAATACTTGATGGGTTTGTAAACATGAATAAGTACAGGTATGTTTATTTTTTCATCTTGTTGCAGGTGTATATTTTGATAATGTTCAGTAATTGTGTTATTGTTTATCTTATTGTGATTCACAAAAACCTCCATGAACCTATGTATGTTTTCATTGCAGCTTTGTCATTCAACTCTGTTCTTCTCAGTACTGTTATCTACCCAAAACTACTTAAAGACTTTCTGTCAGAGAAACAGATCATATCTTTATCAGCCTGTATATTTCAATACTTCATATTTTACTCTTTGGCAGCTTCAGATTTCTTATTGTTAGCAGCCATGGCCTTTGACAGATATGTGTCTATATGTAAACCTCTGCAGTATCCTACTATTATGAGGAAAAGGACTGTGAGTATTATGCTTTTTCTTGCTTGGCTTTGGCCTGCTGTTCAGGTGGCAGGGGTAGTTGTAGTGGGTGGTTATAAGAAACTCTGTACTTTTACTTTGAAAGGAATTTTCTGTAACAATTCCATCTTAAAACTTAACTGTGTCTCTTCAGCAGCAGTTGCAGTATATGGGGTGATTATATTGCTCAATACTGTAGTCATCCCAGTGCTTTTTGTACTGTTTACATATGCAAAGATATTTGTAATAACCTATAATAGAGGTAGTGAAGTCAGGAAAAAGGCTGCAGAGACATGTTTACCTCACCTGATGACTTTGTTTAGTTTCACCTGTTTGGGTGCTTATGATATAATTATAGCTCGAGTGGAATCAAATGTTTCTAAAACAATACGTTTAGTGATGACTTTACAAACGGTATTGTATAATCCTCTCTTAAATCCAATCATATATGGATTAAAAATGAAAGAAATTTCAAAACACCTAAAAAAGTTGTTTTGTCAAATGACACAGAGGTAATGTTTTGTTTCTCATGAGATTTTTTTAATATGATATTGATGTATAGTGTTGCAGTGGTAAATAGAAACACAATCAGGAAATCTTCATGAATTTTCCTGCTGTTCTTTCCGCACCTTCTTTTTCCTCGTATACTTGTATGGGGCAAGTTACATGGAATATGTATTTATTGAATAACTTACATTATTCGTTGACATACAATACATTACATTTTACTCATTATTTTCTAGTTCTGGTCAAGGCTGTTACACAACTAAACAAATTTATATTCTATAAATCAGGGATCTGAAACTCATTTTCTTCATTTGCCACGTTCAGCCTGATTTTATCTCCGATGGGTCAGACCAGTAAAATGAAAACATAATAACCTATAAATAATGACAACTCCTAATTTTGGCATTGTCTTAGTGCAAAAAAAATAAACTATTAAATTGTGAACATACTTCAATAAATTATCCAAATGAATCTCCATTAGAAAAAAACATATTGCCAGGTATGTTCCCCCACGAGGAATTTGTTTTGGCATCTGGTGCAACAGGTGTACGTAAAAATAATGATTAATAATAAAAATCAAAAAGAGACCGTACACATAGTATACATATATATCTTTATCTACAGCAGAATGGTAGAAGGTATACAGAGCAGTACAGAGTGATGAACGTGCAAGGGAAGAGTGCAAGTGTATGTGTGTGTACATTTGTGTGTGAGAAGGACAGAAAGGAAGGGAGAGGAAGAGGAGAAAAGAGGGATAGAGAGTGTGTCTGTGTGTAAGGGGCTGGGGGGTGTCAGAGTTGTGTTCATGTGTTCATGAGCCTGACGGCAGAAGGGAAGTCGTCTAAAAATGTTTTCTTCAATTTGTGTATTCATAAGGATGTATAAAACTAGTATAATAACAAAATGTTGCATATTATCTGAATAAGTGAATATTAAGTTGTAAGGTAGAAGAACCAGTGAATAAGTCTTATATTGCAATAAATCTATCAAGGTTAGGATAAATGTATGTATATGGATCATATCTATTAATTATTGTTTATGTAATTGATTTGTAGTCAAAGTGAATGTACTTTCGCTACAAAATAATACTTTACTACTACTAGTACTTTATTTAATCATATCAGATTGTATGAGGTGAATTATAAATAATGTGTATATAAATGGTTATGGATGTTTTGTGGTAATGATATAAAGGACATAAAAAAGTATGTTGTGTGTTAATGCAGTATCTCTTTGGATTTTAGTTTGTAAAGTGTTCATAAAGTCAAGTAAGTAAGTAAAATAAAAGCTATGCAAACTGCATATACTTCTTTCATACTGAACAGCATTGGATACTAGGGCATTTTCAAGTCGACTCACTGTGTCGTGATGACATCATCACACTGTTAGCTGAAGAACAACATATACACAGGGCTAAAAAACAAAACAAAACAACAAAAACACAAAGACACTTCTGTCCAGCAATGAGCAACCTTTATTAAAGTTCACTGAAATGTAACAGTGTCCACTGACAAGACACAAGCATCAACATTTTAACGCCAACAAAACAAAGGCTAACGTTAGCAAAGAGTTTTCTGTTGAATGTAATTGAACAACATCAGTAGGGTGAACAAATGTCCAGATTTTATCTGGACCCATGGCTCTAAAACTGGACTTTCTAGACATCTGTCACAGGTCCTCCCTTTTTATATCCAGTGCAAAAAGTAGTAAATGATCTCAGACACTGTCAAATATTCTCTTAAAAAAATGCAGTGGGTATTGAGTCGACACCAGAGGTTGAGGAGTTACATTCCCTCACAGATCTGTAGAGTTCTGCTGATGTAATGCAGGTGAATACACCAGTGGTAACTTGCCCTTTGTAGAGTGTGGGGCTTTAATGCCATTTTCACTAAATATTAAGTTGCTTTTGTTCGAACTACAAGCAGCACCGTCGGTGCCGCAATAGTAAAGGATAGTGACATCCACAAATGCTATTTTGTGGTAACTGTTTGTCATATTCTCACCCAGTCACTTACACAATGCCTTCTATGGCACTGTTTACACTGTAAATACCAGGCGTTGCACTATACAGGTAACCTGCGCTTTGTTTTCAGAGTGCAGACACTTCATAGCACGTGTACACAATGTCTGGTTACTGTAGCTTCATATTTCTTCATTCAAACTCAAAACAAGGGGCTTTAGCACCACTTTCACCAAACATAAGGTTGCTTTGTTCAAACTATAAGCAGTTTTACACCATCAGAACAAAGGATACTGCCTCCTTTACTCACGCAAGCTAGCTCATTCGTTTTACCTGGCAAGGTATACGATGAAGTAAAGTGATGTTATATTTACCTCTGAGGGTAAGTTTTAGGTTGTATGGCGGTGCTTGATGAAAGGTTCCAGCCAGGACATAAAAATGCAGGATGCTGGGATCCATGCACCTTTTCCACCTTTTGACCCACTCTGGTTCGCCATCAAGGCCTTCCTCTGTCTCATATACTTGGCCCATTAATTGTTCCACCTCGTCATGCAGTCTGCCGATTCCAACCCCACATTCTTGGATATCTCCTTCCAGGCATTGTTGGAGTATGTGCTGTTTTTATAATGTTCAGAATTGGAGTCGTACAAATGTTGGTATTTTCTTACTTCTTCAATCAGATGTTCATCTTGCTGGTCCATTTTGGACAATGGCGCTTCACAAAACAACAAGACAGAAAGTGGGGAAGCGGGAGTGCATGTCGAGCGTATGTAGAATAGACCAATCAAATGTCTCTTTTCTTGTCCTCATTGCGATGCTGTCTGCTACATTTCTGCGATGTTGTTACATTTTTGGAGAGGTGCGTGAAATTCTCTGCGAAGGGGGCAAAAGAGTATGCGACACATCGCATACAACTTGGCTTCAGAGTATAAATAGGCCTTAAGTGTCCAAACTACTGTCCAGGAGGGAACAACAAACCTCCAGAAATATATCAAGGAAATTACCTCCTACTGACCAGCTGCTGAGTGGAACTGTCAGATAGCGGTGTTTACTCTGTCTGTCATATTCTTTTCCTTGTGTGTTCTGTTTGCTTCTCTGTCTGTGTGTGTCTGCTCTATGTTCTCCCTGTGTGTCACCTTTCACCTCTTTCTGTGTTCCCCTCTTGATGTGATTATGCGACTCACCTGATGGACCCAGGTGTGTCCATCAGGTGAGGAGCATATAAACCCGCATTCTGGTCTGAACCGTTGCCAGATTATCATGACCAGTCCTCTGATTTTCCAGCATTCTGTATCTCCTGTATTTCCGTGTACCAGTCCCGTTTCTGTCCGACCTCCGTTTTCTGCCCGTTGTCCCTGTCTGTCTCTGAACCTGGTCCGGATCCTGATAAGCCTTTCGCCGCCTGCCCTGACCCTGGAACGTACACCGACCCTGATATCTGCTGCCTGCCCCGACCCCGGAACGAACCCCGACTACGAGCCTCGTCATCAGCCTCAACCGTGGACCAGAACCGGTCTGATTCCAGTCCCGCTCCCGGATCTGAGGAAGACCTTCGGGCCCGGCTTGGATAAGTACAGCCCAGCTCCAAGAGACTTTAACGAGGACCTGTCCTCACTCCTCTGTGTTGTTATTCTAACCTGTGTGAGAATAAAACATTGTTTGGACTTTTACGCACGCCTCCTGTTTTGCGCTTGGGTTCTCCGTGGTCCGTTACACCGTCCTTCCAAACAGCCCAATGAATTCCAGTGTGAATCCTGAGATTTACAGCCATTCTACCAAACAGATACCAGACTTCTCTTGTAACAGTTCACCTATAATTAAGACCAGGAAAACAGTCACTACTTTCAAGGGGTTATGGGAAAGAAATGGCTGGAATGTATCTTTGGGACATCACAACCAGTGACGTATCCCGAGACATTAGTTCTGCGTTGCAAACATTTCTACATCAGTGAGTTTTCCAACTTGGATACCTACAGTAGTGGTTTTACATTGAAGTTGTTTTGGATCTTTTCCATCAGAACAGTCAACCACAAGCCAACAGGTAATAAATGAAATGTTTTTGTCATAAAATAGCATGTTTTTAGCACCCCACAGCAGTTTGTGTTATGGGCACAGTCATTGCTGTCAATCGTGTTTGTGACCACACCAGCTGTTGATACCTGGAGATAAAGTGAAGCTGCCAAAAACCAAGATTAATAACAGTGTGTATTGTGCAACTTAGCCTCATGAACGGATAAGGGAAATCCAAGAAATTGCCCAATGTATCAGTCTGTTCACCTAAAAATCAGTTCAAACCAAAAATCACTTTGAGAAAATACTGTTTTAGACAGGAGCTGTGTACATCAAACATTCACTAAAACATTCAACATGTCAAATTGCCATTTCAGGCTTTCCCCTAACTTCTTTCATGACACGATGTAGGATAAGAATGCCATTAGTTTTACCATTTACTAAAAACAAGGTGATCAATGCTCCTCTCCACACAAGGGGCCTAAAACTTTCAACCCTTTGGTTGGAAGTTTGAACGTGTATATATTTCTAAAAATAGATGCGATAACATTGCTATATAAAGAACAGAATTACAGATCAGTAGCTACTCTTCAGGAAACCGATTCATGGCCATAAATCTGGGCCATCGTACCGATTCACTTGGATCTCATACGCCACAGACCAATAACCAATTTGAATCAGTTTATCACTACACCTTTAGTAGCTTAGCAACAGATTTGTTGCCAAAGAGTGGAATTTATTTTTTCTTGCGCTCATCTGAATGACAAGCAATCCCCGATAATAAAATATTCTATCAAATGAGCACTGTGTCCCAGGTCCCGTCCAGCGCAAACCCACGTTCTATCTGACCTTTTACCATCGTCATTATAACAATGCGCTGCACACTATATGTGCAGGAATGCATATGATGAAAATAACAGTTCTGGTGCATTCCAGCCTGCTTTAATCACTGGTTGCAATTGTTTTATAAACTTTCAGTGAGTGGACGCAGAATGAATCTTCAATAGCTGGGTTTCAATCACGTGGTTCTGATGACGTGCGGAGGCGGCGCGAAATTTGAGTGGAGGTCGGAAGTAAACACGGAGGAGAGGCAAGAGAGCCAGGAGAGCAGCTATTGTTCCACTTTAGACCCAGTTTCTCGGGAGAGGTATAAACAGCTTGTGGAAAAATATATCGGACGTGATCCGTATTCAGTGAAAATGTCTGAATACACAACTGATTTCAACTATCTGCCAACTATCGAAGCTGTGGATATCAGAAATTACTTGGTCCTCCAGACTTCTTACTACACTAGGCAGCAAATGAAAGCCTTTAAGAGTCTTGAGGCGTACAATTTTTTTTGTCAGCGGGTGGGTTCACAACCTTGGAATAAAAGGTCTCCGCGATGGATACAGTTTGGTGTTTGCTAGGGTGAGTGTTTGTTCTTTCTTATATTGCTTTATATCTTAGACATGCTAACAGTTAATGGTAGCGGCTTTAACGTCAACAAACACGGCAGCTGCGGTTCAGGGCTCTCCACCGTCCGCGTCAGATCTAGAATCAAATCCGGGCTCTCAGTCGTCTGTTGCAGATCCAAAATCGCCTTTACACATTGCAAACATTGATATTGTTCTGTCTTAAGCTTCATCCTTTTCTCACGTTTGACAGCAGATTCCGATTTTGGCTTTCGTTCGTAAACAAGTTTGACTATTGGAGCCCAGACCTCCGACTCTTCATCATCCCAATCAAGTCAACATTAGACTACTGGTAACTTTAAATCACTCAGTAAAAGAGAATTTAACGACAATCTAATGCTAATAAGTTCGTTTGCAAACACAAAATTACCTCTGACGAAGTGGTCGCTGCAGACACGAGCATTGAGGGACTCTGCTCCTCCGGATTGAAGACGGAGATTTAAAATCCATTTTTTCCGACGTTTTTCTGTAAGCTTCCTCCATTTTTCTCCTCTTTGTTTGGCGATTTTTACTACCCTAAAATACCGTTTGTAGTTTTCCCGGCTCGATCTACTGGAGCATCTATAAACACAACAATACATAGGCATTTTACGCTTTGACTAGGCTTTGTCGTTGTGCTTATTTTACTCACTTCTGACCTCCGCTCATTTTTCGAGCCTTATGTCGACGTCACGTTTACGTCAAATGAAACCCAGCTATTATAATGAGCCAAAGGGCTTTTTTTTACCCTTCAGTTGACTTTCTACCACATTATGTATATTCATGAGGAAGAGCAGAAAAATCTGTTACTGTGCTACTGCCCATTTTTTCTGCACCACAAACAGGAGTTTTTTAACACAGCACCGAAGCACAATGCATTCAATTATTGTGTTGATCACTGTAAAAATAATGAAATGCCAATGGGAAGTGACCTTTAAACACATGTTCAGTCCTGCGTCAAAGTCTATAATCCGCATTGATGTCAATGCAAAATAAAATGAGGGCCGTTCTGTTTCTTCCTAATCTGTGTTACACAGGCCTGGACTGGGAGATCAACACGGACTGGGCATTTTTGTCTTAGACTGGTCCCTTATATTTAGTGGAGCACATCCTGCCCCCTTGCACAGGTGAAGCATACATGCAATTTTGTTGTGTGCGATGGAGTGCTGTGTCACAGTGACAATGAGAGTTTCCCATATTGCTACCAGTAAACAATAACAACAGTACGAAGAAGCCCGCAGCACGGTGATTGGTTCTGACACAGGGATGCAAGGCAGTGGCACGGACATGCGTTCATCCAGAAACAGAATTCCATCGTAGTTTCTTCAGCAGTGTCATCAACCCCCGAAAAAATGAAGCATATGTGTGACACTTAACAACATTACTGATCACAGCTCACAATAAAAATCCTTGGAGGACGTGTAAGTGCTTAAATATGGAGCTTGTCTTGCTTTCACAACCGTCTTGTTCTTTCCGAACAAGAATCCAAGACTGAACTGTAATACCATACCAAGCACTTTATTACCACTAGTGGTCAGTAGATGCCGGTAATGGCATAACGTTGAGATGATATTTGGAACATGAGACACCGCATTGACAAACTACATCATAATTAACTGTCATTGTAGCACTGTAGCATTGTAGCATCTGAGCCTAAACATCGTCATTGACCCATATAATAGCCTACAAGACTATTTAGTATGCATGCCGGTAATGTCATAGCTATGTGAAAGCTAAAGTTAATGAGTGAACAAGGCTACGTAGACTGAGCATGATGGCACAGCTACATTGATTACTCAGATGTTCCATAATAAAGTTAGTTGGTAAATTTACACCCATTTCTCAACTTTATTATCCTAAAATTAGTACCTGCTAGTGCATGCCTAGCTGATCACTCTCAGCACTCTGACCCTCCTCTGCCTTGGGTTCGGGCTCATCTCCATGTTCATGGCTACTAGTACTTTCTTTCACCTCATTTGTCTCTTCTGCTGCTCTGATTGCCGCCCACTACTGCTAGCCCCTTTATTTCATAATATAGTCTTCCCAAACCAGTACTGCTGGGAAAAATATCTGTTATTTTAATACTAATAATAATAATAATGGATTAGATTTATATAGCCCTTATCAAGGCACCCAAAGCGCTTCACATTAGTGTTCCATCATTCATTCACTCTCATATGCTCCCTCTGGTGGTGGTAAACTAAATATGTAGTCACAGTTGCCCTGGGGCAGACTGACAGAAGCATGGCTAACATTTCGCGCCTACGGCCCCTCTGACTGCCACCGGACATTCATACTCATTCATACACCAGTGTGACACTGTAGTCAAGGAGGGTGAAGTGTCTTGCCCAAGGACACAACAGACTGACTAGGTCAGAGCGGGAACCGAACCACCAACCCTTTGGTTAATGGACGACCTGCTCTACCAACCGAGCCATGGCTGGATGGCATGGATGCCAATAAATGTGGTATATTTAATGTTGCCAAGTTTTTTGAATGCTTGGTTCTCAACTTCTCAGCCCCACCTTTCCGTTTAGGTCTCTCCATTATCGGTCTCTATGTCTCACTCGCTATCTCCAACTGACCACTATCTCCAACTGACAACTCTCTCATCAGTTTCACTGTGGAAACTTGCATGCAGTGAAGGGGTGAGGAGGCAGCTGCGATAAGTTCAGATGTGTCAATAGGCCAACCCCGCTTTTTGTGTGTAGGCTGACCTCATTGGAGAAGGGCCGAGGGCTGCCAGCACTGATTCATGGGCCGGTCTTATGTGCATTAAAAAAAACAAAAATTATATATATATATATATATATGTATATATATATATATATATATATATATATATATATATATATATATATATATATATATGAATTTTTTTTATAATAAAACCTCCACCCAGATACTGTCAAGTATATGCTACTATCAGTCCAGCCCTGGTGTTAAGTTTAGTCTTTAAACAAATATATAATGTAACTATTAATGTATTCATATCTGATACTAGTGATTCCAATACAAAACAAAATGAGGGCCATTATATTTTTTCCTAATCTGTGTATTTACAGAAGTAACTTTAGCTCAGCTCTCCATTTTATCAACTCTACTGTTTCTATTGTATTCCAATGGGTTAACATGTTAGTTTTTCTTTCATTGAGAAATGGTGTATACTATAGTTTCAATGTTTTTAGATTAAATTGATTGTGATACATTTGGTATGTTTTTTCAGAAGGTAAAATATCATTATATCAATAAATATTCATTGCTGTCTATTGATCAATCGCCACTTGGTCAAATGTTAACGTCTCTATAGTATAAACCTCCAGAGTTTGTTTTCATGTACTGAAGTTTAATCTGTTAATGAGATCCTGAGAGTGTAATTAAGTTTAACAGAAACTTTTAAATGACGTAAACTGTTTACCTTCTCAATACTGAAGATTAATGAACCCTAAATGTATTTAAAGGTCAGTTATGTTTGACTAATGTTCCATGTTAATGAACCTTCAATGTGAGACACTGTCATTTTCAAGTCAATTCATGTGTTTTAATGGACATTCAATCAAATATAACATATTTAACACTTGATGGGTTTGTAAACATGAATCAGTACAGGTATGTTTATTTTTTCATCTTGTTAAAGGTGTATATTCTGATAATCTGCAGTAATTCTGTTATTGTTTATCTAATTGTGATTCACAGAAACCTCCATGAACCTATGTATGTTTTCATTGCAGCTTTGTCATTCAACTCTGTCCTTTTCAGTACTGTTATCTACCCAAAACTACTGATTGATTTTCTCTCAGAGAAACAGATCATAACTTTATCAGCCTGTATATTTCAATATGTCATATATTACTCTTTGGGAGGTTCAGATTTTTTATTGTTAGCAGCCATGGCCTTTGACAGATATGTGTCTATATGTAAACCTCTGCAGTATCCTAATATTATGACGAAAAGGACTGTGGGTATTTTTATTTTTCTTGCTTGGCTTTGTCCTATTTTTCCAGTGGCAGGGGGAGTTATAGTGGCTGGTTATAAGAAACTCTGTACTTATACTTTGAAAGGAATTTTTTGTTACAATTCCATCTTGAAACTTAACTGTGTCGCTACAAAAGCAGTTGCAGCATATGGTGTGATTGCTTTCATCACTGTTGCAGTTATCCCAATGCTTTATGTACTGTTTACATATGCAAAAATATTTGTAATAACCTATAATAAAGGTAGTGAAGTCAGGAAAAAGGCTGCAGAGACATGTTTACCCCACGTGACGGTTTTATTTAGTTTCTCCTGTTTGGGTGCTTATGATATAATTATAGCTCGAGTGGAAACAAATTTTTCTAAAACAGTACAATTAATAATGATTTTACAAATGGTATTGTATACTCCTCTGTTAAATCCAATAGTTTATGGATTGAAAATGAAAGAAATTACAAAACATCTAAAGAAGTTATTTCGTTATGCTGCACAGTGATGAAATTCTGTATCCTATGAGATAATTGCATGAAATTAATCAATGAATAATCATCCATATGATAGACAAGTTGTCAACAGGTTTTTTTGGTATTTTTAAAGCATGAGTCTGCTGGTTTTGGATCATCTCTTTTGTTTCTCACTCAGTGCACATGGCTAATACCACAATGGGGCATGCTGTTTGAAAAACTGATGTATTTATTCACACACATTATTTCTCTTTGACATGAGATGCATTATTTTACATTATATTCATTACTTTACAAGCTTGTGTAACACTGTTGAATAATGTCAAAGCCTGTTACTCCTTCATACCCACAGAACTAAAAAATGAGATGATTTAATTAAACAAGGCTTAAATCTATTTTGATCAAAAATAGTGTTTACAGTGTGTGTAACAGTAGTGAACAGTGAACACAACAGCATCTCATATGTCCATCCTGTCTAAAATCATAGATTATACTTTTGGTCATTCTTATGTATCTGCATGGATGTAACCTTCGAAAAAATAATTAAATGAAGGTATTTAAATTTGTAATTTCGACCCATATTTTCAATAGAAATATCCTTTTTTTAATTAAATATTGGTAAACAAGAATGAAAAAATAAGTATTTTAGAAGTCATCTCATTCGGTCCATGTCCCTGTCTGTGTTAGAGTCCAGAGTCCTGTGCAGGGCTGTGTTCAGCTTTGTGGGAGCCCTGTGCAGGTTGGTGTTCTGGGACTACTAGTTTATCAAACTACAATCGAACGATACTGTCAATGATCCATAAACATCCACTAAATTATTCAAATGACAAACAAAACAGGGTACACTGGATCACCTCCAAATTGTGATCACCTGTTCCTTTATCAAATTGAGCAAAGAATGTTTTTTTAGTTATATTTTTGCTATGACAAAATGGAAGAATGAACCCTTGTGTAAACATAACCTCCTTGACAGAGGTAATAATAATACTATACAAAGGAAACAACCCTCGACATGTCTAAAATAAAACAGATCCTTTATCATTTAATTATTTTCTATTTAATTTGGATTATGAAAAGAAGAACACAATTTTTCCAGCAACACAAACTATTAACACATGAAGCAATAATTAGATAAAATAAAAAATAAAAATATTATAATAAAAAAACCCTACATGAATAAAAACAAATCAAGTTGTTAAAATATTATTAACAGTACACATATACGTTTGTGTGTGTGTGTGTGTGTGTGTTTGTGTATAGTATTGGAAAATATATATTGCTTGAATGACTCGGTGATAAAATAAAAACTTTGAAATGTTCTGATTGTCTTCATGGTTTTATTTTAATGTCAAAAATGTACTTTACACAGGGGTGTCAGTTTATTTTTTATGTGCTGGGGACAATAAACATAAACTTGAGTATGGTCTGAAAAGTGCTGGGTTCGACTATGTATGTATATGTATGACATGTACACACACATACGTACACATGCACGTTCATCACTCTGCACTTTTTCTTGCTCTGATAAAGATATATATGTATACTATGTATACGGTCTCTTTTTGATTTTTATTATTTATCATTATTTTTACGTACACCTGTTGCACCAGATGCCAAAAAGGCATGGGTCCCCAACCCCTGGAAACACCTGAATTTCGAAAAAAAAACCACTCAAATATAAAAAAAAAGTTTTCATGCTTTCATGAGGTGGTTTTTCAGACGTTTCAATATTGTAATAATCACAAAAGCGCAATGGAAACACTTTTTCCGCCATATATGTCACAGGATGTGACTACATAGTCACATGACCACTTCTCTTGGAGTGAAAATGACAGCCACAGTCACTGTAACCATGACAACCATTGACTGTTTATAATTTGTTGTAAAGTGCAGAGTACATTTACACTTAATATTTCGGTCTAACAATGTAGGGACCACATGTACAGACCCTTATAGTTTGAGACAGGTGGTTTGTTTTACATGTTAGTGCCTTTAAATAGTTCGCCAGTGACTTTAACTGACGAGAGAATTAGCCGATTCATTCATGCTAATGCTATTACATGCTAAATCGCGGTTGTCATTTAAACACATCTAAAGCATATTTCGACTTAATATTTCAGTCTGCCAACATAGGGACCACATGTACAGACCCCGATAATGTAAGACAGGTGGTTTGTTTTACATGTTAGGGTCTTCAAAGAGTTCACCTGGGACTTTTAGTCACAAGAGAATTAGCCGATTAATTCATGCTAATATCAGGGTGATATTGCGGTCAAGTGATTTGAAGCTCCGAAGGTGACAGCAGTGAAATGTTGTGGGATGATATTTCGCGAGTTATGACACCCCTGCCTAGAACAACCGTTAAAGCACAAATATACTTTGTCGAAATTTGAGGAATATTGATATTGTTTTGCGAAAAACTTATGGAAACACCGGTTCTGTCACTTGAATGCCAAAAATGTAACCCACATGTTAGCAAAATAAGTAAAAAACAGATGTCTTTGTAAAATTTCTTTTTGAAGAGGAAAAGGGTTAACCTCTAACCCCCCCCCACGGTCCGTGGTAAAATTGTGAAAGGCTGACCGGTCTGCGGTAATGAAAATATTGGCATAGTTTAATAACTATGCCAATAATAATTTATTCTATTATTCAAGCTGACATATCATTCTTGCATTAGCCTTTGCTAATCCCCCAAGCGCACTGTTCTTCTGTACGCCTTGTGTGTACACTGTCTGCTATTTTTGTACAGTGGCCCGTTGTGACAAATTAAACCATACCCTATTTGCGTTTTCACATTTTGAATGTTTGCAACCTACAGATTCAACACTAAATGTCCCCATATAATCATTAATACTGTACATTTCAGAATAGACAATTCAATTCCAAATCTAGGTTGATTTTTCATGACTACCATTTTTTCCGAGAAGTAATGAATTGATAAACATTTTAAAAGTGGGGGGGGCAAAATTGTTCATCATATAAAGTGGTGGGGACATGTCCCCGGCGTCCCCGGTGAAAATAACGCCTATGACTTTACAAAGTAAGTCACAGATCAGTCTCAGTCTTTGAGTAACATGATATGACTGAAGGCTGCTCTCCTCAGTCACACATTAAAACAGTGACGATTCTATGTCACAAGGAGAGACAGTAAACTGAGACAGAATGCTCCAAATGCCATCATCTTATCTTGGTCTCCTGCTGTTTCCTGCTCAGTTTTAAACAGCGCATGTAAGCAGAACAAACACTGTCTTAAACTAGGTATAGAACAATGGTTACGAATTATTCTTGGCTTGACTTCGCGAACAAATATTTTATGAATGAGTTTGCCCCCGTCCACTACAGGCACGCTCATGGCTGACAAGGCCAATGCGAAATAGGCAGGAGTGGCCGCAGCGGCTGCAGTCAAAGGTCACATCAGGTAAAACTGTTGATGCTCTGTACACGCTGATCTTGGTGGCCTTCTTCAGATGGTTGTTTTTCCATACTCTGTCCAGTCTGCCGAATAGCGCTGTTTGACTTTGCCAGTCTGTTGTCTATTTCCCTGTCGATCTTGGCATCTGACGTGATTGTACACCCCAGGTAGGTGAACTGGTGAATGGTCTTCAACACAGTCTCACCAATGGTGATGTGAGGAAGGCGGTACTGTTCCCGGGGTGCAGGCTGGTGGAGGACTTCCGTCTCGTTTAAGCTGACCTCGAGTCCAAAGAGTTGGGCAGCTTCTGCAAAGCAGGATGTCAGGCGCTGCAAGGCTCTCTCGGTATGGGCAACGAGGGCAGCGTCGTCAGCAAAGAAAAGGTCTTGAAACAGCTTTGTGTGTGCCTGCAGTCTCTGGAGTTTGAATAAGATGCCGTCAAGGCGATAGCGGATGTAGACAGCACCATCACCATCAAGGCCTTCCAAGGTCTGCTTGAGCATTACACTGAAGAAGATGCTGAACAGGGTCGGTGCGAGGACGCAACCCTGTTTCACGCTGTTGATGATGGGGAAGGGTTTGGAGAGGTCGTTGTTTAACTTAACTTGGCCATCTTGGAACAGTACCGCCTTCCTCACATCACCATTGGTGAGACTGTGTTGAAGACCGTTCACCAGTTCACCTACCTGGGGTGTATTTGTTCAGGAATAACTCCTTTTCTGTAAGTTTTCAAATGTCCCACGCCATTGAACGCACCACTGATGTTATGAGTTTTATGAACGTAGTCCGTGTTTTATTAGCCCTGCCAAGTTCGCCATCTCAGCTTCTTTTTCTCTTTTTTATTCATCTATTCCTAGTTTATTACTGTGTGTTGATGCCACAAGGTGAGATAAATAACACAGTACAGTTCGGGTAGATGTTAGCATGGTGTACTGTATAAGTTAATGCTGTTTAGCGCCGATGTGCTGTTGAAGCTAATACAATAATATGCTAGCTGTCATCTGTGATTTCTGTGAGGTGATTTGTGTGTTCCATGACCCATGTAATACATCTGAGTGACTCATATAGTCGGTCTTAGTTAATTTATTATTGTATGTATATATTGTTATACTGAGTGTTACTCTGTATTGTAGCAACCCTGAAACTGTAATGTTCATGATTTTCTGTTATACTACTGTTAGTTGTGTGATTATTGTTAGTTCGAGTTTATGTGTGCATGTGCGCATGTGTGTGGAGGGCGGAGGAAGTGTGCGTGTGAGTGTCTTTGGAAAAGAGAAGAAGAAGCTGGGGGGAGAGAGCTAGAAGCTGGGGGGAGAGAGCTAGTACTCAGGTCTGAGTGTGAGGCGTAGTGACGGCCGACAGTAACTAGTATTGATTAAATAAAAAGCGACAGCTGTTGGAAGACTTCTGGTTGTGTTCCTTACCACGTTACACTCATTTTCATTTATTTGTTTATTCGAACAGGTAAAATAAAATAAGTAAAACATACAAAGTATTTAATCAGAAGTTAAAACAACACCTCTTTAGTATCCTAAATAGTTATACCTTGTTCGAAAGGGTGTAGGATGAAGTTAACAAAACTTGTCTAGTCCTACCCCTTTGTATTACTCAGTCAGAGCATATACTGTATATATATATACACATATATAAATACACACATATATATACATACACATACATACACATATACACATCCATATACACATGTACATACACATACATATATATATATATATATATATATATATATATATATATATATATATATATATATACACATATATATATACACACATATACATACACACACATACATATACACATACATACATACATACACACATATACATGCATACACACACGCATATACATATATACATACATATACACTAAACCGAAAACAAAAGAAAGCGCAACAGAAAAAGGGAAACCTGTTCCTTGCTAGAAATTCATATTTACATTTCTTTCCTGTATCCACTTAGAATGTGGTTTATAAAAACCTGTTTAAACTTTTGTACTGATTTGCAGGTTTTCAGTTCTTCACTACAGTTATTCCAGAGATTGACTCCTTTAACTGAAACACAATGCATTTTTAAGTTAGTACGTACAGGTGGTTTTTTTAAACATATAAATTCCCCTCAGATTGTGTTTGTTTTCCCTCACTTGAAACAACCCTTGGACACTTTGTGGTAACTGGTTTTGATTTGCTTTGTACATTATTTGAATTGTTTTGAGGTCAACTAAATCCTTGAATTTTAATGCCTTTAATTTGATAAACAGTGGGTTTGATGGTTCTCTATAGGTGCTTTTGGTTACAATCCTTATTGTTATTTTTTGAAGTTTGAATATTATTTCTGTGTTTGTTTTGCATGTGTTCCCCCACACTTCCACACAGTAGGTCATGTATGGGAGAATGAAGGAACAATACAATGCGTATAGTGATGACTGGTTTACAAGATATTTGACTTTATTTAATAATGCAATTGATTTTGCTATTTTGGATGTAATGTACTGTATGTGTGACTTCCAGGATAATTTACTGTCAATAATAACTCCAAGAAACTTTATTTCATTTGTTCTTTCTATTTCTATGTTATTGATCATTAATTTCTTTTGTGACTTATTTGTCTGATTTCCAAATATTGTAAATTTGGTTTTGCTTAAATTTAATGTTAGTTTGTTTGAGTCAAACCAGCTCTTCAGTTTATTTAATTCATATGCCACTGTGTCCAAGAGTTGTTCCAAATTATCCCCACAGCAAAGCAAGTTAGTGTCATCTGCAAATAAAATAATTTGACTTGTATTTGAAACCTTACATATATTATTGATGTAAAGGGTGAACAACAATGGTCCCAGCACCGAGCCCTGGGGAACCCCACACCTCAATGTCTGTAGTTTGGATTTGCTGTTATTGATCTGCACGTATTGATTTCTGTTGCTTCGGTAACTGGATATCCAGGAGAGTGCTTGGCCTCTAATTCCGTATTTTTGTAGTTTTATTAATAATAATTCATGGTCAACTGTGTCAAAAGCTTTTTTTAGATCTAAAAATACTCCTAATGCATATTGTTTGTTTTCTATTGCAGATGTTATGTGTTCTACAAATTCCATGAGAGCAAGGGATGTTGTCCTTTTAGTTCTGAAACCATATTGTTGTTCACACATTACATCATGTTTTGTGATGAAGTTATCCAGCCTTGTATAGAATCATTTTTCCAGTATTTTAGAGAATTGTGGGAGTAGTGAAACAGGTCTGTAGTTTGACAGTAAGTGTCTATTTCCAGATTTGAATATGGGTATGATTTTAGCAGTTTTCATATTTCTTGGGAAAACACCATTTTTTAGTGATTGGTTACAGATATATGTGAGAGGTTTCACCACACACTCAATGATATTTTTAACCAATGACATATCAAAATCATTACAGTCTGTTGACATCTTAGTCTTGAGGTTATTAACAATGTCAGTAATTTCTTTTTCATTGGTTCCCTTTAAGAACATAGATTCACTTACATTCCAAAATGTACTTTCTACTTCATTCATGTTGCCAGTGTTTGCAATCTCCCCAGCCAGACCAGGACCGACACCAACAAAGAAATCATTAAATTCATTTGCAATTTCGTTTGTGTCAAGACTATTTATGTTATTTTTAATTGTGAAGTAATTTGGGTATTCATCTCTGTTTTTCCTTTTTTTAATAATGTCATTCAATACCTTCCATGTATTTCTTATATTGTTTTTATTTTCCTCTAGTAAATTGCTGTAATATTCCTTTTTGCTGCTTCTGATGATTCTTGTTAGTTTATTTTTATAGGTCTTGTGTTTTGTTTCTGCTTCTTTAGTTCTTTGTTTGAGAAAATCTTTATATAAAACATTTTTCTTTCGACATGCATTTAATATACCTTTAGTTAGCCATGGTTTTTTATCAATTATGTGCTTCACTTTTTTCTTTACCAAAGGACAATTTTTATCGTAAAGAGACTTTATTATTGACATGAATGTGTCATAGGCTTTGTCCACATCATCAACATAAATATCGTTCCAGTTTTGTTTCATCAATTCACATTTGAAAGTGTTAATATACTCTTCAGTTTTTTGTCTTATAGTCTTATATTTTGTATTTTCTTTGTTTGTTCCTGTGGAGCTGTGGAATATTGCAAACACCGGTAGATGATCAGTTGTATCATTTATTATTACTCCACTACTTATTCTTGCATCAATTTCGTTTATGAAAATGTTGTCTAGTAGTGTGGCAGTATGGGTAGTTATCCTGGTTGGTCTTGTTATTAGTGGATAAAGGCTCATGCTGTACATAGAACTAATAAATTCCTTAATGTTGTTGTTTTCTTGGGGGTTTAATAGGTCAATATTGAAATCCCCACATACAAAAAACTATTTATTTGTTTTCTCATATAAATTCAATAATTTATCTTTAAATACTTCCACACATGATCCTGGTGCTCTGTATATAAAACTTATCAGTATATTTTTTAATGTTTTTGTTTCTATTTCTACAGTGACATATTCCATTCCATTGCTTATTGTTCCACACATGTTTTTAATAGTTTTACTTCTATTTGTTTTTTAATGTATACAGCAACTCCTCCACCCTTTTTCTGTTTTCTGTTTATATGGTACATTTCATACCCTTCTATTTCAACTGAAGCTGTTTGTTCCTCACTTAACCAAGTTTCAGATATTGCTATTATGGTGAATTTGTTTTTTAGCTGTTTTAGACAATGTTTGATTTTTGACAGGTTTGAGTTTAAACTTCTACTGTTGAAATGTATGACTGAAATTTCTCCATCCTTTTTGAAGGTATTGCTAAACTGTTCCTCAGTGTAATAATTGCATTGGCTCTGTGTATTTCTGAAGAAGTTGTTATCGGGATCAATATCATTTTCCATATCATAGTCTCTATGTTCGGTATATTCAAATGTTCTCAGTCCAAGTATTTCATGTCCATTGTTCTGTTCCTGATGTTGCATCATATCTGTATTTGAAGGTGAATAGTTGATGTCAGGACTTGCCATGAGTTATTTGTGATCAGGATGACTGTTAATATTGTGTTCCCATAAGTTATCATTTCTTGTACTTGTCCAGTTCAGTGATGTCTTTAATTGTTATCACTTTGGCCTCCTCTGGTGTTCCATTTAGTTTTATAAATATTTTGCAGTTGGATGTCCAAGTTGACTGAATCCGCTTCTCTCTGCGTAGGATACGTGCTTGTCTGGCAAGTTAGTTAGTTGTTAGATGTTCGTTCAGGTAGACATTTGTTCCTTTCAATTTCCTCCCCTGTTTGAGCAGTGGAGTTTTTTGCTTTCTGTTCACTAGTCTTATAATTATGGCTGGTTTGACATTTTTGTCTCTTCGGGGGAAGGAGGTGACAGGCCTCAATGTCGTCTCTTTTGAGTGTTACCCCCTTACTGTCCAGGAATCCAATCACCTGCTGCTCCAGAGAGTCCTGATCATCCTCAGTGGCCTCTCCCTCTCTCACTACGGCCCTGGCATATGATCGGGGCTTTGTGTCCAGGCCGCTGATGATCAGGTCGTTCATCCTTGAATATTGTTCCAAATCTGCCACACGTCCTTCCAACATGGTTATTGCTCTGTCCTTTTCAGCATTCAGTCTTTTCAATTCCTTTATTTCTTCCATGAGATTTATAATCACTTTTTGTTGTTTAGAGATATTTGATATTTCTTGTGACATAAAGTTCAAAGATTTTTTTATGTCTTCCACTTCTTCCTCTGAAATTGTTGGTTTCACTTTTGGTGGCATTTTGACTTTCAATCAGAGCAGGGGAGAGAAAAAATAAAATTCCAAAACTCACCGGATGTCTGGAGTGTTGCTAGGTTACCCATGGCTATATGGATGAGCCGCTGTGTAGCTCGGCTAGCCACTGACAGCTAGGCTGGTGTCCAGTCTATTCTTCTGTTTTAGTGAATTTCGTATTCAAGCAGTGTCTTTATAACGGTGTAGGTCGAAGCCGATGTATCTGTCAGATGGTCCAAATCATAAATGCAAGTTCAGAATCGAAAGCGGCTTCCTCTTTAGGCATACATGTCCTTACTTCACGCGAACGGTCAGTAGTGAAGCACCTTCCTGAATGGTTCGGTCTTCTTCTAGACCCAAACTCGTTTTCTTACAAACTTTGCAGCAGCTGCCGCTGGACCACCTTTAGCTTCCCCAGCTTCAGTCTTGTGCAGCCACTGTTGGAGCAGCCGCTGAGAACAGCTGTATTGGGGACAGCCCCATCGTGAGGACTGTGGTACAGGAGCATCCAGACCGGGAGACACCAGCGTGGGTTGCTGAGTGGACTGAACTGGTCCGTGCAGTGTCACTGCAATCACCCCATGGCAACAGCGGTGGCCGCCCATGTCGGGGCCCCCCTGTGTGCTGGGCCAGCATGGTCATATCAGCATACGGTTCCCCAAGCGCACTCACAATCAAGGAAACTCCGGGGTCTGTGTGAATGGGACGGCACAGGCCCCTGCTCTAGTGTCCCACCCTGCCTTGTCTCAAGTGGATGGAGCCCACTGGAACAGCTGGGGAAATGAGGTTCCTCTTCCTCCTGAAGCAGATGATGCTGTAGAATCCTCAAGAGTGGTGGGATGGACTCATAAGAGGAATATTCGTCACGTCGCCATTACCCTGGAGGGAACTACCTGCGTAGCCCTTATCAACACTGGTTCCACTGCAACACTGATGAGGCCAGGTATCCTCCCAGCTGGGATGGAGGTGGAACCTACAAAGGTGAGGCTGCAAACAGTGACTGGTGAACTGGCCCCCATGCTTGGAAAGGGGGTAATGAACATAAGGATAGGGGGCTTGGCAGTGACTTTTTGGGTGTGGGTTGCGGAAGTGCAAGACCCCTGTATATTAGGACTGGACTTTCTGAGAGCAGCTGGCTGTGTGCTAGACCTGGGAAGGAACACTCTGGCCTTTCCAGGTGGACCTATAGTAGAGATGGTACGACCCGCAAAAGTCCCAAACCTTGTACAGGCCACTTCGATATTGGCAGAGCTGTATCAGTCATTGGGCACCCCAAGCCAAGTGTATCCCGCTCCTTCACAGCCACCATACCCCCATTGTCCAATCAATGTGCAGCCCCAACCTCAGCACCAACAACTGGTGATGGGAGAGGTCGACAGACTGGCAGCAGTAAGGGATGTTTGGAAACACAGCTGTGGCAGCTTGGAACCCAGGCAGCAAAAGGAACTGTGGAAAGTGCTGTTAGAGTTCAAGGATGTTTTCTCACTGTCAGAAGGAGAAGTTGGCCTGACTCACCTGGTAGAGCATGATATTGACACTGGGGATGCACAGCACATCAAATCACACCCTCGCCACCTCCCCCTGGCACATCAGGCAGCTGCTGACAGTGCAATAGATGAAATGCTTGAGGCTGGCATCATCGAGCCCTCTGACAGCCCCTGGGCCTCAGGTGTTGTAATGGTCAACAAGAAGAGAAGTCCAAAAATGCGTTTTTGTGTGGATTATAGACCGCTGAACAGTATGACAAAAAAAGACTCGTACCCGCTTCCCCGCATTGACGAGTCCCTGGACTTGGTGTCTGGCTAATCATGGTTCTCTTCATTAGATCTGCACAGTGGGTATTGGGAGGTACCCCTCAGTCCTGCGGCCCGACCAAAGACTGCTTTCTTTACGGTGAGGGGTTTGTGGCAGTTCCGAGTGCTTAGTTTCAGCTTGTGCAATGCTCCAGCCACATTTGAATGGCTAATGGAAAAAGTGCTAGCTGACGTCCCCTGACAGGAGTGTTCGATGTACCTGGATGATATCCTGGTTCATGGAAAGACATTTGAAACAGCGTTGGGGTCATTGCAACAGACCCTACAGAGGATAGCAGCAGCTGGTCTGAAGCTCCACCCGGACAAGTGCCACTTTGTGCAGAAAGAGCTGGAGTTTCTCGGACATAAGGTTGGGACGGAGGACATCGGCACACTAGAAGAAAAGGTGCTGGCAGTTAAAGACTGGCCAGTACCTGCCAACCTGAGAGAGCTGAAGAGCTTTATTGGACTAGCCTCCTACTACAGGTGGTTCGTGCATGGGTTGTCCTGCATAGCTGCGCCACTGTTCCACCTGCAACAGAAGGATAGTGATTTTGTCTGGACACCAGACTGTGAGCAGGCCTTCAGTTCATTGAAAAAGGCTTTGACAGAGTCTCCCATCTTTACACCCCCAGACCCCCATCTTCCATTCATCTTGGACACAGACACCAGTGATGTGGGGATGGTAGCAGTGTTGAGTCAAGTGGGGCCAGAGGGGGAGAAAGTGGTGGCCTACTATTGTAAGACGTTCAACAAAGCAGAACGTCGATACTGTGTGACACATAGGGAACTCCTCGCGATTGTGAGAGCAATAGGTCACTTCAGATATTATCTATGCGGCTTGCCTTTCACGGTTTGCACAGATCACTCAGCCCTCCAGTGGTTAATGTCCTTCAAGGAGCCTGAAGGACAGATCACAAGCTCGCTGGAAACACTGGCACTGTATGTCTTCAAAGTGGAGTACAGAGCTGGAGCTCGCCATTCCAATGCCGATGCCATGTCTCGACGCCCCTGTGCTCCCGAGGGCTGCCGCTACTGTGAAAAGAGGGATTTGAGAGAGAGTGAGATTGGCAGTGTTGAACAAGCCGCCATGCAAAAAGAGGATGAACCTCTCTGCAGAGCGGCACACATCATCGACCCACCAGAATGGAGAGCTCAACAGGAACAGGACACTGACGTACATCAAGTGCTGCGGTGGGTGGAGTCAGGGGAAAAGCCACAACCACATGACATTATGGGATGCTCACGAGCTATTAAGGGTCTGATTGATAAGTTTGAGGCCCTCCGGGTGAAAGATGGAGCCAGCTACAGGAGAAGAGAGATGGCAGGTGGTTGTGCCCGGGGCACTGAGGGAGTCAGTGCTAAGAGCTTGTCATGGGGCTACTGGAGCCGGACACTTTGGGGTTTCGAAAACCGTCCGTCAACTTCGGCAGGGGTACTACTGGGATCAGATCAGGAGGGATGTGGAGGACTTTTGCCGCTGCTGCGAACTCTGCACAGCACACAAAGGCCCCTGGGACCAGTCCAATGCCCAGCTCCAGCAACAGGGAGTGCGAGCCCCAATGGAGAGGGTGGGGGTTGACATCATGGGTCCATTTCTCCGCACAGACAAAGGAAACCGGTATGTGTTGGTAGCCATGGACTACTTTACTAAGTGGCCAGAAGCATTTGCCATTCCAGATCAGGAGGCGGAGACAGTGGCAGATGCTCTGGTGGAAGGCATGTTTGCCAGGTTTGGGGCACCTGAAGTTATCCACAGTGACCAGGGACGGAACTTCGAATCCAGTGTGTTCCCTGCAAAGTGTGATCGGTTGAACATGAAAAAGACTCGGACTACTCCTCTGCATCCCCAAAGTGATGGATTAGTTGAACGCTTTAACAGAACACTGGCAAAGCAACTTGCTATCCTCACTGCAGAGAATCAACGGGATTGGGATATGCACCTTCCCCTTATCTTATTGGCCTACAGATCTGCAGTGCAGGACTCCACCTCGTGCACACCTGCCTTGCTCATGCTGGGACGGGAGCTGCGGACACCTGCGGAAATGGCATTCGGGAGACCTCCAGACTCACTGGCAACTCCACCAGGACCAGAATATGCGCGGAGGCTCCAAGATCGTATGGAGTCAGCTCATACTTTTGCTCAGGATCAGCTGCAAAAAGCAGGAGTGAGACAGAAAAGGAACTATGACCTGAGGGCCAGGGGAGGAGGTTTTAAGGCAGGGGACCTAGTCTGGGTGTATAGCCCGAAAAGAAAGAAGGGGAAATGCCCTAAATTGGACTGTCACTGGGTGGGTCCTTGTGAGGTTCTAGAAAAGTTGGGGGAGGTGGTGTATGGAGTTCAACTGCCACCTAGTGGTAGACAGGTTGCCCTGCACAGGTATAGCTTGGCCCCTTACAGGGGTGATGCACGCCCACATCTGCGCCCCGGACATGGGGCAAGCTCCCACAGACGGAAAATGGCTGCATCATCAGACTCATTGACTGTTTCCGCTATAAACCCTCCTGATTCTTTTCTGCCACCGAGATCACCCCCTGCTCAGCAGCAGGTTGTTCCACAATTACAGGCAGAGCTGCTTGTGTTGACTCCGAAGCGGCTTCAGAGACAGAGGAGGATTCCAGTTTACCTCAGGGACTTTTTCATGTAACCCCTCGGAGCGAGGGGCTTAGTAAGGGGGGGGGGGCAGTGTAGCAACCCTGAAACTGTAATGTTCATGACTTTCTGTTATACCACTGTTAGTTGTGTGATTATTGTTAGTTTGAGTTTATGTGCGCATGTGTGTGCATGGGGCGTAAGCAGGGAGGAGGAAGTGTGCGTGTGAGTGTGTCTGGAAAAGAGAAGAAGCTGGGGGGAGAGAGCTCGTACTCGGGACTGAGTGTGAGGCGTAGTTATAGCCGACAGTAACTATTATTGATAAAATAAAAAGCAACAGCTGTTGGAAGATTTCTGGTTGTGTTTCTTACCACGGGCAGACGTTACAGTATTATTACAGACCGCAGTGAATAAACCTTCAATGACGACATCTGTATCTATGTTCTTTAATCTGAACCACAACCCACACCTTGTCACTATAAACCAAATCCTGGAGACAACCCCACGCTCTTTGCTTTATTAATAATGAAAATAGTTAATAACTAAGGAACATTTTATTGCAAAAGTCCAACTTTATTATCAAATACAAATACATACATATTAAAAAAATCTAAATGGTCTCTGGTATAGGGAACCTAAGTCTCCGCCCTTTTCGGTCGGTCCACTGGGCCTAAGCTCAGAAAAATTTAACATGAGAGTGGAAGAGGAGAAAATAATTATTTTCTGATCCACTTTACTTTATGCCTTGAATCACACATTTGCTGTACTTCAATTAAAATCATAACCAATGATGTGCGTTTGGAGTTTCTTTGATACGTGTTTTGTGATTTATTAGCGTGTAAAAATATGTAATTATTTGGACTCTGTTTGGACTACATATCAGACATCGCATAGTTGATGTCACAGCAGAATCTTTCCCTGCAAACTTTTCAAAACCGTATACCACCTTTTCTATTTTTCATTTGAAAATGCCTGTGTGCTTTGTGCCCCGCTGTAATCACAACACAATTTCCACATGTTCCCTCTACCGCTTCCCGGCTGATGAGAACTTGTCCCGCATGCTGGCTCTCACTCGACCAACTATCTCTCCCCCGGAGTAGCTGCCACTTTCCACATGCCCCAATTTAAAGTGGTTTTCTCCACGTTTGATGCTCTTGCCTTCGTCCTGAAAGAAGGAGGTGAAGCTCGCCAAAGTCAGAGCCATTTTCAAAGAGTTTGATGGTGAAGCTTTGGTGGTGATGTAATATTTGTGAGTTGTAGTGCATTACTTACTCTCACATAAAACCTAACGTAACTTTTGATGCCTGTCCAAAGTGAGTGCTTTCTCAATGTGAAAATATATCTTTAAAATTCACAGACATCATATGTGAAAACCGTAGCACATTTCAAACATTCCAGCTGTGATTCCTGGGGGCACAACGACGTATTTGCAGCCACTTGACATTAGTGTAAATTGTGCATTTAAAGTGGCCCTCCGAGTTGAATGGGAGGCTTGGATGACCAGTGGCAAGAAATCATTTACCAAAACTGGCCACATGAGAAGAGCAAGTTATGTACAAGTGTGCCAGTGGATCCTGACAGCGTGGAACAGTGTAAAAAAATCCACTATCATCAACGGATTTTGAAAAGCCAGCCTGCTGCGTGACGGAGAGGACGGCACAAGCTCAGGAGTGAATTTGCCTCAGGATGAGGGTGACAGTGACAATGTAAGATAGACAGAGAGAGTGTGTGGTGAATATCTGATGCTATTTCAATCTGACACTGAGGAGGAAGACTTCCATGGTTTCAGTGCACAGGAAGATGAAGACGGCTCTCAGTGACTTTTACCGGTATGTTTTTTAAACAGCCCGTTAGTGCTGTGCTGTGTTTCTACCGTATAACTGCTGTGTTACTGCCGCGTCACAGGCACTGTTTGGAAATAAAAGCTAAGTTATGTTATTAAAACTTTGAAAACTCTTTCTGTGTACCGTCTTTCTTTTTAAAAATCTCATGTTTCAATGAGGGCACATGCGGCTTATGGACAGGTGCGGCTTATGTATGTACAAAATAGTTTTTCCTTTAAAAAAGTACTGGGTGCGCCTTATAATCAGGTGCAGCTTATAGTCCGGAAATTATGGTGTATATATATATATATATATATATATGTGTGTGTGTGTGTCTGTGTGTATTGTTGATAATATTTTAACAGCCTAATTATTTTTTTTTATTAATCTAAGGCCTTTATAATATTTTTAGAAATATTTTTTAATAAAATTATTGCTTTAATTGTTAAGAATCTGTGCTACTAACAATATTGTGTTCTTTTAGGAATCCAAATTAAATGCAAAATAATGAAACGATTGAGGATCTGTTTCATTTTAGACATGTCAAGGGTTGTTTCCTTTGTATAGTATTGTCATTACTTCTGTCAAGGAGGTTATGTTTACACTGACACTGCGTCAGGGAACAAACAGACTCAGATGCAGGACTTTGAGACAGAAATAAGTTTTTCACACAATTTATTAACAATTCAACGGTGGTAAAAAGGTAAATATGTTGCTGATCTATTGATCACCAGATGTAGAGAGTCAGCGTTAGGGACAGCAACTAGGGAGCAGGGCAGAATGGAGGGCACAAATCCGGGTCAAACACAAAAATCCAGCAGAATATAATCCACTCTGCTGAGAAGGTAATTGGCTGCAACCTTCCGTCTCTTCAGGACCTGTACACCTCCTGGACACTGAGAGCAAAAATGATTATGGCCGACCCTTCTCACCCTGGACACAAACTCTTTGAAGCACTTCCCTCTGGTAAGAGGCTTTGGTCCTGCCAGATCAAAACCTCTCACTGTTATGGCTGTGTAGTGAGAAGGACCCAAAAGCAGACTTCAGCTTTAAACGGCTCTTTATTCTGAGCTCCAACAAAAACAGCACGGGAAACAATAATATAGCCAAGCTGTGACAAAACTCACTCGAATCGGACAAAACTGACAACAAATGCAAAATCCTGCTGGTGTAGATATTCCAGGCTGGGAGTCCGTTGAGGTAAGAATATGGGGTGAACTGACAGGAAAGGAAATAACTTCAATAGGGAGAAGTGATTAGGACAGGTGTGTGAGGATCAGGTAAAATGATTAAGGTGAAAGGTGACAGGGTGCAAAGTGGAAAAGACAGAATGATGAGAAACATGACACAGTACAGGGTTATGACACTCACCAAAATAACAGCTACTTCCCTTCTGCCGTCAGGCTCATGAACAAATGAACACAACTCTGACACCCCACAGCCCCTTACACACACAGACACACACAGACACACTCTCTGTCCCTCTTTTCTCCTCTTCCTCTCTCTTCCTCTCTGTCCTCCACATACACATGGACGTTCATCACTCTGCACTTTTTCTTGCTCTGTATACCCTCCACCATTCAGCTGTAGGTAAAGATATATATGTATACTATATATACAGTCTGTTTTTCATCTTTATTATTTATCATTATTTTTATGCACATCTGTTGCACCAGATGCCAAAACAAATTCTTCCTCGTGGGGGAACATACCTCATTTGGATAATTTATTGAAGTATGTTCACAAATTAATAGGGTTTTTGGCACTAAGACAATGACAAAAATTAGGAGTTATTATTTATAAGTTATTATGTTTTCATTTTACTGGTCTGGACCATCGGAGATAAAATCAGGCTGAACGTGGCCAATGAAGAAAATGAGTTTCAGATCCCTGATCTACAGAATATAAATTTGTTTATTTGTGTAACAGCCTTGACCAGAACTGGAAAATAATGAGTAAAATGTAATGTATTTTATGTCAACAAGTAATGTAAGTGAATCAATAAATACATATTCCAAGTAAGATGAAGATTTCCTGATTGTGTTTCTATTTACCACTGCAACACTATACATCAATATCATATTAAAAAAAATCTCAAAGGAAACAAAACATTATCTCTGTGTTATTTGACAAAACAACTTTTTTAGGTGTTTTGAAATTTCTTTCATTTTTAATCCATATATGATTGGATTTAAGAGAGGATTATACAATACTGTTTGTAAAAGCATTATTAATTGTACTGTTTTAGAAAAATTTGATTCCACTCGAGCTATAATTACATCATAAGCACATAAACAGGAGAAACTAAATAAAATCGTCACGTGGGGTAAACACGTCTCTGCAGCCTTTTTCCTGACTTCACTACCTCTATTATAGGTTATTACAAATATTTTTGCATATGTAAACAGCACAAAAAGTACTGGGATAACTGCAATATTGATGAAAGCAATCACACCATATGCTGCAACTGCTGCTGAAGAGACACAGTTTAGTTTCAAGATGGAATTGTTACAAAAAATTCCTTTCAAAGTAACAGTACAGAGTTTCTTATAACCAGCCACTATAACTGCCCCTGACATTACAACAGCAGGCCAAAGCCAAGCAAGAAAAAGCAAAACACTCACAGTCCTTTTCGTCATAATAGTAGGATACTGCAGAGGTTTACATATAGACACATATCTGTCAAAGGCCATGGCTGCTAACAATAAGAAATCTGAACCTCCCAAAGAGTAATATATGACATATTGAAATATACAGGCTGATAAAGATATGATCTGTTTCTCTGAGAGAAAATCAATCAGTAGTTTTGGGTAGATAACAGTAGTGAAAAGAACAGAGTTGAATGACAAAGCTGCAATGAAAACATACATAGGTTCATGGAGGTTTTTGTGAATCACAATTAGATAAACAATAACAGAATTACTGAACATTATCAGAATATACACCTTTAACAAGATGAAGAAATAAACATACCTGTACTTATTCATGTTTACAAACCCATCAAGTATTAAATATGTTATATTTGATTGAATGTCCATTAAAACAGATGAAGTGACATAAAAATGACAGTGTCTCACATTGAAGGTTCATTAACATGGAACATTAGTCAAACATAACTGACCTTTAAATATATTTAGGGTTTATTAATCTTATGTATTGAGAAGGTCAACAGTTTACGTCATTTAAAAGTTTCTGTTAAACTTAATTACACTCTAAGGATCTCATTAACAGACTAAACTACAGTACATGAAAACAAACTCTGGAGGTTTATACTATAGAGACGTTAACATTTGACCAAGTGGCGACTGATCACCAGACAGCAATGAATATTTATTGATATAATGATATTTTACCTTCTGAAAAAACATACCAAATGTATCACAATCAATTTAATATAAAAACATTGAAACTATAGTATACACCATTTCTTAATGAAAGAAAAACTTACATGTTGACCCATTGGAATACAATAGAAACAGTAGAGTTGATAAAATGGAGAGCTGAGCTAAAGTTACTTCTGTAAATACACACATTAGGAAAAAATACAATGGCCCTCATTTTGTTTTGTAATGAAATCACTAGTATCAGATGTGGATATATTCACAGTTACATTATATATTTGTTTAAAGACTAAGCTTAATTGTGCAACACCAGGGCTGGACTGTTCAGTATGTGGGTGGAGGCCCTAGAGGACCAGTGATGTGTTTTATTACAAAAAAAAATTAAATAAATAATAATTATATGTATATATATATATATATATATATATATATATATATATATATATATCATTTATCATTCATTCATTTTGGTGAAGCATCTTGTATATTTTCTTTACTGTTAAAAGTGGTCTTAATTAGCTTAATACTTCAGTTAAAGTTGAGAATTGTATTTTGTTTTGTTAATTGTGGGGAATCTGAAGATGGTATATTTTGGTCGAAATGAGAAGGCTTTAGAGCTGAATGTTTTACATGTGCTGTGATCATGTGTTGCAGGCCCCGGCGTGGGTACCCGCTGACAGTTTAAATGTTTTCCTGAAATAAGCAGGACACAAAAATGAATGAGAAACGATGTTGTCTCTTTGCAAGGCGATCGTATAATCTTTATTAGTTTCAAAAAACCGTTTTCTGTCTCTTTCTTTTGTTTTCTTTTTCCATTGTGTTTTCACTGTTGTTCTTTTGTCTGGTCAACAATCATAAACAATATCACAATCATTGTCATTGCAATTAATCCACATTCCATAACACATCTTATGCTTAACCCATATTTTCTCCTTGGCAGGTTCCTTTACAGCGTATTATATTTATCATTCTTTTCCCATGTCTTTTTACTTTACAGTTAAATACCGTAGCATCTCTAGTATGTATTGCCATCACAGTATTAATATTCTTGCAGTAACTGCATATACATCGGTTAGACACTAGCGTGGCTAATTACACTACTAAAGTGCTCCATGAAAGTAGACAGTTAGCTTGAAGCTAATAATACTGACCAAATACTTTGTGCTACAATAAACCATACAAACACTCTGTTAACAGTAATTACATAAAATACCAAACCGATTTCTTAATACATCCACTCTTATTCATCTCTGTTCATAAAGTGTATAAAACGGGCTTAAAGCTAATAAGCAACATATACAGGAGTCCACATGTAATACTTGCTAATGTCACCACATCAAAACCGAACGTCATTACGTTCACATCAAACCGAAACTAACCTCTTAGGATCATGTAGGTTTTATACAAAATGTGTTTTAGTTCGCTACTAACCTGAAATAAGCAGGACACAAAAATGAATGAGAAACGATGTTGTCTCTTTGCAAGGCGATCGTATAATGGCGTCTTACCGGAAACCCGCTTAGAAACTCAGTTCCTCTACAAATGTAACAGGTAGGATGCAACGGACACTGCCCCCTACTGTTCATAGTTGGTGATGGTTCAATTCTATGTCTCTGTACTCTTTCACTTCAATCATAATCTAAATGTACATCTAAATGTAGGTGTACATATAACACAACTCACACAAAACTAATTACTTTGTGGGTGTCACACATGCACCCAACATGTGCAAGATGATATTGACTGTACTTGGTAATGTTTAGTTGTCATTACAGCATTTTGGTGTACAGTGTTGTTTATTTCAAAGTATTCATCCTCTTTCCTTTATAATGATCATGTAAAACAATAACTTGTCGACACGTCGACTCCCATAACTTAAATTTGGAGGAGTAGAAAAGTCGCATGTTACCCCACTTGATATAAAAAGTGAGGACCTGTGACAGATGTCTGGATAGTCCAGTTTTAGAGCCATGGGTCCAGACAAAATCTGTACATTTGTTCACCCTACTGATGTCGTTCAGTTAAATTTAACAGAAAACTCTTTGCTAACGTTAGCTTTTGTTTTGTTGGGGTTAAAATCTTGATGTTTGTGTCTTGTCAGTGGACATTGTTACATTGCAGTGAACTTTAATACAACTTGCTCATTGCTGGACAGACTTGTGTTCATGTTTATTTTGTTTTGTTTTTTAGCCGTGTGTCTGTGTTGTTCTTCTGCTAACAGTGTGATGATGTCATCACGACACGGCGACTCGACTTTGACTTCACTGACGGATAAATCGACTTGAAAAGAAGTGAAGTCGTTAATGCCTTAGTATCCAATGCTGTTCAGTATGAAAAAAGTATATGCAGTTTGCATAGTGTTTATTCTGAGTTGATTGAGTTAAAAATGTCGTACAACTACTGTTAAAGTTTAAACTGTTTGATAAATATTTGATAGGATATTTAACTTTTGGCTGATGTGTATATCATAACTTACTGAAGAGGATGGTTACACAGGTCAAGTTTTTGGGCTGGATCTGGATTCTGATGAAGACTGATCACTTCATTTGATGAAGAGCCACTCATTCAAGTGTGAACCTGTTGTCATTATTTACGGCTATATTTGGTAGGATGGTGACCAGCTCATGTCATGTCATTGACTATGACTTACCTTAGTTTATGAACACTTTACAAAGTAAAATCCAAAGAGATACTGCTTTAACACACAATATACTTTTTTATGTCCTTTATATCATTACCACAAAACATCCATAACCATTTATATACACATTATTTATAATTCACCTCATACAATCTGATATGATCAAATACAGTACTACTAGTAGTAAAGTATTAATTTGTAGTGAAAGTACATTCACTTTCACTACAAATCAATTACATAAACAATAATTAATAGATATGATCCATAGATATATACATACATTTATCCTAACCATGATAGTTTTATTGCAATATAAGACTTATTCACCGGTTCTTCTACCTTACAACTAAATATTCACTTATTCAGATAATATGCAACATTTTGTTATTATACTAGTTTTATACATCCTTTTGAATACACAAATTGAAGATGACTTTTTGAGACGACTTCCCTTCTGCCGTCAGGCTCATAAACACAACTCTGACACCCCCTAGCCCCTTACACACACAGACACACTTTCTATCCCTCTTTTCTCCTCTTCCTCTCCCTTCCTCTCTGTCCTTCTCACACACACATGTACACACACATACACATGCATGTTCATCATTCTGCACTTTTTTTTGCTCTGTATACCTTCCACCATTCTGCTGTAGATAAAGATATATATGTATACTATGTATACGGTCTCTTTTTTGATTTTCATTATTAATCATTATTTTTACGTACACCTGTTGCACCAGATGCCAAAAACAAATTCCTCGTGGGGGAACATACCTGACAATATGTTTAATCTGATGCAGATTAATTTGGATAATTTATTAGAGTATTTTCACAATTTAATAGGGTTTTTTGCACTAAAACAATGACAAAAATTAGGAGTTGTCATTATTTATAGGTTATTATGTTTTCATTTTCCTGGTCTGGACCATCGGAGATAAAATCAGGCTGAACGTGGCAAATGAAGAAAATTAGTTTCAGATCCCTGATCTATAGAATATAAATTTGTTTATCTGTGTATCAGCCTTGACCAGAACTGGACAGTAATGAGTAAAATGTGATTTATTTTATGTCAACAAGTAATGTAAGTTAATCAATAAATACATATTCCATGTAACTTGCTCCATACAAGTATACGAGGAAAAAGAAGGTGAGGAAAGAACAGCAGGAAAATTCATGAATATTTCCTGATTGTGTTTCTATTTACCACTGCAACATTATACATCAATATCATGTAAAAAAAAAAATCCCATAGGAAACAAAACATTATCTCTGTGTTATTTGACAAAACAACTTTTTTAGATATTTTGAAATTTCGTTCATTTTTAATCCATATATGATTGGATTTAAGAGAGGATTATACAATACTGTTTGTAAAGTCATTACGAAACGTATTGTTTTAGAAACATTTGATTCCACTCGAGCTATAATTATATCATAAGCACCCAAACAGGAGAAACTAAATAAAACCATGAGGTGGGGTAAACATGTCTCTGCAGCCTTTTTCCTGACTTCACTACCTCTATTATAGGTTATTACAAATATCTTTGCATATGTAAACAGTACAAAAAGCATTGGTATGACTAAAGTATTGATCAATATAATCACAGCATATACTGCAACTGCTGCTGAAGAGACACAGTTAAGTTTCAAGATGGAATTGTTACAAAAAATTCCTTTCAGAGTAAAAGTACAGAGTTTCTTATAACCACCCACTACAACTACCCCTGCCACCTGAACAGCAGGCCAAAGCCAAGCAAGAAAAAGCATAATACTCACAGTCCTTTTCGTCATAATAGTAGGATACTGCAGAGGTTTACATATAGACACATATCTGTCAAAGGCCATGGCTGCTAACAATAAGAAATCTGAAGCTGCCAAAGAGTAAAATATGAAACATTGAAATATACAGGCTGATAAAGATATGATCTGTATCTCTGATAGAAAATCAATCAGTAGTTTTGGGTAGATAACAGTACTGAAAAGAACAGAGTTGAATGACAAAGCTGCAATGAAAACATACATAGGTTCATGGAGGTTTTTGTGAATCACAATAACATAAACAATAATACCATTACTGTACATTATCAGAATATACACTTTAAACAAGATGAAGAAATAAACATACCTGTACTTATTCATATCTACAAACCCATCAAGTATTATATATGTTATATTTGATTGAATGTCCATTAAAACAGATGAAGTGACATAAAAATGACAGTGTCTCACATTGAAGGTTCATTAACATGGAACATTAGTCAAACATAACTGACCTTTAAATACATTTAGGGTTCATTAATCTTCAGTATTGAGAAGGTCAACAGTTTACGTCATGGAAAAGTTTCTGTAAAACTTAATTACACTCTAAGGATCTCATTAACAGACTAAACTACAGTACATGAAAACAAACTCTGGAGGTTTATTCTATAGAGACGTTAACATTTGACCAAGGGGCGACTGATCAACAGACAGCAATGAATATTTATTGATATGATATTTTACCTTCTGAAAAAACATACCAGATGCATCATAATCAATTTAATCTAAAAACCTTGAAATGAAAGCATACACAATTTCTCACTGAAAGAAAAAGTAAAATGTTGACCCATAGGAATCCAATAGAAACAGTAGAGTTGATGAAATGGGGAGTTGAGCTAAATTTACTGCTGGAAATACACAGTTTAAGAGAAAATATATTGGCCCTTATTTTGCTTTGAATTGAAGGATACGGATACATGCATAGTTACATTATATATTTGTTTAAAGGGTTTTACATTAGTTCTGTAGAACTTCACATTCACATACTTGACTTGACTAAGCTTAATGGTGTAACAGAATACGAAGAAACAGAACGGCCCTCATTTTGTTTTGTATTGATATCAATGCAGATTATAGACTTTGACACAGGACTGAACATGATGTTTAAAGGTCACTTTCCATTGGTATTTCATTATTTTTTACAGTTATCGACACAATAATTGAATACATTGTGCTTCAGTTCTGTGTTAAAAAAAACTCCTGTTGTGGTGCAGAAAAAATGGGCGGTAGCACAGTGAGAGATTTTTCTGCTCTGCCTCATGAATATACAGTATGTAATGTGGTAATAAGTGACCTGAAGGGTCAAAAAAAGCATTTTGACTCTTTGTAATTGAAGATTCATTCTGCCTCCGCTTACTGAAAGTTTATAAAACATTTACAAGCAGTGGGCCGGAACACACCAGAACTGTGTTCAGTTACTTCTTTATTTTTATCATGTATTCCTGCACTTATAGCATGCAAATAGGACGTGGGTTTGTGCTGGACTGGACCTGGGACACAGTGCTCATTTGATATAATATTTAATTCTCGGGATTGGGATGCTATAACCATGCTATTTTATGACAAAAACATTTCATTTATTACCTGTTGGCTTGTGGTTGATTGTTCTGATGGAAAAGATCCATCTTTTAATAACTTCAATGTAAAACCACTACTGTAGGTACCCAAGTTGGAAAAGTCACAGATTTAGAAACACACACACACAACTAATGTTTCGGGATGCATCACTGGTTGTGATGTCCCAAAGATACATTCCAGCCATTTCTTCCTCACATCTCCTTTCTTGGACAAGGTGTACAATGGGGGTGTTTTATTGCCACAAATAAAGCATGAATGTGTCATACCCTCCGTCCCTGGCTCTGTCTAGTGGCTGAATCTCCTTCTTTCTCTGTCTGTGTGTGTGTGTGTGTGTGTGTGAATGACCAGGTGCAGCGAGTCTGCCGATTACCCCTCCACAGCTGAAGGTGATTTGGCCCAACCTCTATTCATTCCTGCCTGTGTATATAAGCTGACCCCATCCACAACTCAACGTCGGACGTAGAACCTACCAGACTTGGATTCCTCACATTACCTGCGACCCTGATCATCATCACCTCCAAGCCCTGCCTCTTATCACAGTATCTGGTTCATACTCATCCTCGCTGTACCTGGTTACCCTCATCTCTCCTGCCACACCCACCGCTTCATCGGTCATCGCCTGTCCGCCATCCAGCGAACACCACCAACTCTGCTGTTCAGCCCCCCCGCTCTCCTCGCCAGTCTGTATACTCTTTACCCTCTTCAGTTCAGTCCACCTTGTTTTGATAAATTACTATTGTGCTTTTCTGTAGTATCTGTGAGTTTTGGGTTGGTGTATTTAGTTAGTTTTGTTGTAAGTTGAGGAGTTTCTTAGTTTGGTAGAATTGTCCCGCTGGCCTGTTTTTGTGTTCTATGTAGCTTAGTGTAATTATCTCAGCATCCTGGTTTTGGCGTTGCTCTTTCTGTTAGATACCCTCATATTATTTGTTTTTGGATTAATAAATTGTGATTTACCATACTCCTGCCATTTAGTCGTTTGTCTGCACCTGAGCCTTCATCTCCGAATTGTGACAGTACGGTCTGACCATTTTGAGGTCAGCAGACGAAACGACTGGTGGAGACCAGGGTTCCCAGTTATTTAATTTTCAGCATGCAATGGCTAATCACGATGCCCTGTTGAATCGCCATGATGACTTATTAGGATCGTTGGTTGAAAGTAATACTGCTTTAATTAATCAGGTCTCTCAGTTAACAGGAAGGGTTGCTACTTTAACGACACAAATGCAAGCCCCAGTTACTGACCGCACCTCATCAGCTCCTGGGTTAGCAGCCTCTTTTCCTATTCCTTCGTCACCCCCGCTAGCATATGAACCGTCTGTTCCAATCGCTGAAAGATATGATGGCGACTTAGGTTCATTCCAGGCATTTCTTACTCAGGTTTCTTTGGTTTTTTATCTCCAGCCTCGTCCTTTTTCATCTGAGAGAGCTAAGATAGCTTATTTGGTTGGTTTATTGAAGGGACCAGCAAGAAACTGGGGGGCAGCGGCTTGGGAGAAACAGGAGGCAATTTGCAATTCTTATTCTGCATTCATCAGCGAGAAGAAGAGGGTGTTCGACCATCCAGTACGAGGCAGGGAGGCAGGAACACGACTTCCCACGCTGAAGCAGGGAGCCAGGAGTGTGGCTGATTTTGCTGTGGAGTTTCATACTGTGAGTTTCATCCACAGAGAGTGGATGGAACGAAACTGCGCTCCAGGGGATATTTTACACTGGCCTCAGTGAGACAATGAAAGATGAGATGGCTAGACGGGATGACGTGGCTAGTCTGGAATTTACATTGCAGTAGCCATTCGGATAGACAACTGTCTTCGTGAAAGGAGACGGGAGCGAAGTCAGAGGGTCTTCTCAGCAACATCTCACCTGCCCACCTCGGCCCGACAAGATCCAACAACCTCCCTACCCTTGCCCTGTGAAACTGAGCCCATGCAGATAGGTCGAGCTCGGGTCACATCACAGGAGAAGGAACGGCGCAGGAACACCAACGCATGCCTCTACTGTGGGAGGATGAGGCACTACATTGCAACCTGCCCCACACGACCAGTAAAAGGGCAGGCTCCTTGTTAAGAGGAGGAATTTGGGTGAGCCGGACCACAACTACCTCTCCCCAACACCTACGGGTGCCTGCTTCTCTCTGTTGGCAGACCCAATCCGTTCCTGTCCACGTGTTAATTGACTCTGGTGCTGAGGAGAACTTCCTTGATAGCCAGTTGACTGAACAGCTTCAGATACCCACTGAACCCCTAGAAGCTCAGATTCAAGCCCGAGCCTGAATGGCCTACCCTTGGCCCAAATCCGCTTCTGATCCGTCCCTGTAAGGTTGGGCCTGGCAGGTAATCATCAAGAAACACTGTTTTATCACATCCTTGACCATTCAAGTTTGTCTGTTGTTCTTGGATACCCCTGGCTGAGGTTGCACAATCCCCAGATTGACTGGGCCAAAAACGAGATCCAGTCATGGAGTCCACAGTGTCATGCCAGCTGTCTTCAATCTGCCCTGACCCCTGTTGCCTCTAAGGCTTTTCTGTCTCCAGAACCTGCCGATCTGTCCAGTGTTCCTCCTGAGTACCATGATCTAGCTCCTGTTTTCAGTAACGACGATGCCCTTTCACTCCCTCCCCATCACCCATATGATTGTGCAGTCGACCTTCTCCCTGGTTCTACTCTGCCCAGAAGCCGATTGTACAATCTGTCCAGGCCAGAGCAGTTGGCCATGGAGAGCTACATCCAGGACTCGTTAGCAGCAGGTATTATCAGACCATCTTCTTCCCCCATTGGTGCAGGGTTCTTCTTTGTAGATAAGAAGGATAAGACCCTCAGGCCATGTATTGACTACCGAGGCCTCAACGAGATTACCATCAAGAACACATACCCTCTGCCCCTGATTAATTCAGCATTCACTGCTTTACACGGTGCCCACATCTTCTCTAAACTCGACCTCCGGAATGCTTACCACCTGGTCCGGATCCGGAAGGGGGACGAATGGAAGACAGCTTTCAATACACCACTGGGACATTTTGAGTATGTGGTGATGCCATTCGGTCTCACTAATGCCCCAGCAGTCTTCCAAAATCTCATTAATGATGTTCTCAGGGACATGATCAATCGGTTCGTTTTTGTGTACTTAGACGACATCTTGATCTACAAACGGTCCCCTGAGGAACACACACAGCATGTCAGCCATGTCCTTGGGCGCTTGTTAAAGAACCGCCTATTTGTTAAGGCAGAAAAGTGTGAATTTAATGCCACAACTACATCCTTCCTTGGGTTCATTTTTTCGCAAGGCAGGATCAGCATGGACCCCCAGAAGCTGTCTGCAGACTGGCCAGAACCAGAGACTCGTAAGCAATTGCAGAGATTCCTGGGCTTCGCAAACTTTTACAGAAGGTTCATTCGGGACTACAGCAAGGTAGCTGCCCCTCTGACTGCATTAACCTCCACCTCCCGAACTTACTCTTGGACCCCCGAAGCGGCTCTGGCCTTTCGTGCCCTGAAGGACCGGTTTGTTTCTGCCCCCATTCTGATCCAGCCTGATCCAAGATGCCAGTTCATAGTGGAGTTGGATGCATCTGACACTGGCGCTGGAGCTGTTTTGTCCCAGCGCTCCCCTGGTGATGGCAAGTTGCACCGTGCGCCTTCTTCTCCCGTCGCTTGTCACCTGCTCGAAGTATGACGTGGGTGATTGTGAATTGTTGGCGGTGAAGATGGCTCTCGAGGAATGGAGACACTGGTTGGAGGGGGCCGAACAGCCATTCATAGTATGGACGGACCATAAGAATCTAAAATATGTCCGATCTGCCAGAAGGTTGAATTCCAGGCAGGCCCGCTGGGCTCTGTTCTTTGGCAGGTTCCGCTTCACCCTTTCTTATCGCCCTGGTTCAAGAAACATCAAGCCTGATGCCCTTTCCCGTGTGTATAATAAGGAAGAGCCCTCTGGGGAGCCTGAAACCATCTTGCCTTGGACCTGCCTGGTAGCTACCTTGACATGGGAGATTGAGGACTTGGTGCGCCAAGCTCCCGATCAGTCAGACAATCCTGGGAATGGCCCTCGTAGTTCCTTGTTTGTCCATAACTCTGTTCCTTCTCAGGTACTCCAGTGGGCTCATTCCTCTCGCCTGTTGTGTCATCCTGGAGCTGCTCGTACACTCGGTATCCTGAGACAGAAGTTTTGGTGGGAGGACATGGAAAGGGACACTAAGGAGTTTGTCGCTGCTTCTTCCACCTGTGCACATCATAAGACCTCCAACCAGGCCACTTCTGGTCTGCTGCAGCCCCTACCGGTGCCTCAACGTCCTTGGTCCCACATTGCGGTGGATTTTGTCACAGGGTTGCCCCCTTCCAGAGGTAATACTGCCATTTTGACTGTGGTAGATCGTTTCTCAAAGGCTGCACATTTTGTTGCGCTGCCTAAATTACCCTCTGCCTTTGAGACTGCTGATGTATTGGTTTCTCAAGTGTTTAGGATCCATGGCATTCCATCTGATATTGTATCAGACCGTGACCCCCAGTTTATTTCTGAGGTATGGATGGGATTCTGCAAAGCCCTGGGTGCCACTGTCAGTCTGACATCCGGGTACCATCCTCAATCCAATGGGCAGATGGAGCGTGCCAACCAGTCTCTGACAACTATGTTAAGATGTGTCACGGCGGACACTCCCTCGGCCTGGAGCACTCAGCTTCCTTGGGTGGAGTATGCGCACAATTCGATGTTGAATTGATCTTCTGGCCTCTCTCCTTTCCAGTGTTCCCTTGGGTACCAGCCTCCGCTGTTTCCTTCACAGGAACAAGAGATTGCTGTCCCATCTGTCCAAGCATTTATAAGGCGGTGTATGAGGACTTGGAAGATGGCTCGGGCATCCCTCATCCCCTCTGTATATAAAAATAATAGCCAACCGCTCTACAAGCGGTTGGCTATTATTTTTTTATTTCACAAATAAAGCCTGTGAAAGGAAGTGTTCTGGCCCCCCCTGTCCGTCCCCCTCCACCACCCCGGATGGTGGATGATGCCCCTGCATACACAGTCCGTCGCCTGCTGGATGTTCGCTGAAGGGGCCGTGGTCTCCAGTTCCTTGTTGACTGGGAGGGGTATGGCCCTGAGGAGCGGACCTGGGTGCCCCGTCGTCAGATTCTGGACCCCGCACTGATCCATGATCTGAAGAGGCGTTGTCCTGACCGTTTTCATCGTACACCTGGAGGTGCACGTAGAGGGGGGGGGGTACTGTCATACCCTCCGTCCCTGGCTCTGTCTAGTGGCCGAATCTCCTTCTTTCTCTGTCTGTCTGTCTGTGTGTGTGTGTGTGTGTGTGTGTGTGTGTGTGTGTGTGTGTGTGTGAATGACCAGGTGCAGCGAGTCTGCCGATTACCCCTCCACAGCTGAAGGTGATTTGGCCCAACCTCTATTCATTCCTGCCTGTGTATATAAGCTGACCCCATCCACAACTCAACGTCGGACCGTAGAACCTACCAGACTTGGATTCCTCACATTACCTGCGACCCTGATCATCATCACCTCCAAGCCCTGCCTCTTATCACAGTATCTGGTTCATACTCATCCTCGCTGTACCTGGTTACCCTCATCTCTCCTGCCACACCCACCGCTTCATCGGTCATCGCCTGTCCGCCATCCAGCGAACACCACCAACTCTGCTGTTCAGCCCCCCCGCTCTCCTCGCCAGTCTGTATACTCTTTACCCTCTTCAGTTCAGTCCACCTTGTTTTGATAAATTACTATTGTGCTTTTCTGTAGTATCTGTGAGTTTTGGGTTGGTGTATTTAGTTAGTTTTGTTGTAAATTGAGGAGTTTCTTAGTTTGGTAGAATTGTCCCTCTGGCCTGTTTTTGTGTTCTATGTAGCTTAGTGTAATTACCTCAGCACCCTGGTTTTGGCATGGCTCTTTCTGATACATACCCTCATATTATTTGTTTTTGGATTAATAAATTGTGATTTACCATACTCCTGCCATTTAGTCGTTTGTCTGCACCTGAGCCTCCATCTCCAAATTGTGAGAGAATGAACATGTTCTGCCATGGTTTTAAATCTATATTAGCTTCTGAGCTTAGTTAGCTTCTGAAAGTGAAGGTGAAATTTCTATTGTCTTCTTCCTTTCCATGATGGGATGACTTGTCTTCCTGTGGGTGGCCATAAGCCCAAGTGGGGGAGGCATATGACATTGTGATGCATGAAAGTGACTGACTTGTTCATATCTCAGTGTATTTCCTGCCAATGGCTAATGCATACAAGGGAGGTTGAATATCACTTTCACTTGCTACACGTGTCTTCACTTTGACCTGTGTGGTTCTCTCGTTGTGTCCGTTGATCCAGATCCCACCCCCTGTTTGCGGATGTGAAAGCACTCATTCACAGGCTGCTGTAAAATCTTTGCCATTTCAAAAACAACTAATAACTCCAAAAGTATTGGTCTTGTCAATAAGATGTTTTGGCCTGTCTGATCCTTGACCAGGCCAGATGTGTTTTGTTGGTCAGTAATAAATCAGATACATACACACACACACACACACACACACACACACACGTCTTTTATAATACAGACATTCAACTTGCCACCCCTCCAACTCAGAAAATGAGGGAGACACGGACTGAATGTCAGTGAGTTTGTCAAAAACAATCCTGCTGTCCCTCTGGTTATCTTCTGACAAAACAATCCCACCCCCACTTCTGTTTCACATGTTTATACTATTAAACATGTGAAACATAAGCCTCTTTATTTCTGTTTGTGTCACTAGCAAGTCTGCTAGAGATGACAGGCTGAAAGACTAGGGTGTATTTGTGTGATTTATCCTACATTTTGTCCCTCAAACAGAAAATATGGTAAGTGACAAAAGTTTTTTTTATATTTTTCCCACCAGGCACACTAGGTAGTACTGATACTGCCTGCCTGTCAACATCCAGAAACACCCTGAAAGCAGCTCAACACGTACAAGCAGAAGGCAGTGTTTCTGAAAGACAGTGACAGAGGTCTAGCACAGGGGTGTCTAAACCTGGTCCTCGAGAGGTACTATCCAGAATTTTTTTTAATGTTTCCCTCTTCCAGCACACCTGATGGCCATCATCAGGCTTCTGTGCAGCTTGATAATAGGCTAATAATTTGAATCAGGTGTGTTGGAAGAGCAACAGTGGTCTCACTACCTGCCTCCCCCGCTGCTCTGTCCTAATGGGCCGGACCCACACCAGACTGCCTCTTACTGTGCACTTCACACACTTCACACCTCACTGTATATAGCTACTCTTAGGCACATATAGGGACACAACAGTTGGGGCCTCGAGAGCAGGAGGGAGCGGGAGGTATGGGTCCTGTGGTGGGGCAGATGCCAGTGCTCTACGGCCTTGTCTCTTCCCCATCACCCCCCTGCTTGCCTCCCCTGCTCTCTAATTTCTTTTTAATGCACCACACACATTCACACCTTGGGAGTAGGTCTGGGACGGCTCGGGGAACTTGGGCCAGTGTAGGCTGCAGAGTAGCCATCCTCTGCGGTCCTCTGGCCTGCCCCCTGGATGCTTCGCCCAGCCTCTCCACTTTTAATGCACCACATTACACTCAGGGTTACACTATCACGGTGCAGGGTTAATGTCTCCAGTCAGGGATCTGGAGACATACTAATAGGGAGTAATGGGGGGGGGGTTTCACTAATATGGCCTCGCTGGTGGGACTCGGCCCCCTTGTGGCTATGGGGTAGCTGGGGTGGACTACCATCTATGTTGCGGTGGCTGGGGGTCCCCAGGATCTGGGGGCTGTGGTGGTCGGGGGGGGTTCTCCTGCTTCCCTGTCGGGTCCAAGCTGGTTCAATGGCTCTTGGGGGGCTGCTGGGGCTGGATTGGCCGTTCTGGTGGCCGCTGTGGCTGTATTGTGGGCTGGTGGCGTGTGGTGGCTCTGTCCTGGTGGGGTGTTGGGGCGCATTGTGGGGGGACGGGGGCCCTGGGTGTACTGCGCTCGCCTGGGGCCGGTGCGGGAGGTGTGCGGAGTGCCTCCCTGCTGGTGTCACCGGGCCCCACCACACTGTCCATTTTTACCCGTTGTCCTCTGACCGGCTCCCAGTGGTGGCCTGCCTTGTGATGGGCTGGGTGCCGCCCCTTTGGTGGGCCACTGTGTCTGGCTTCCTGGCTGTGTGGGGCTGTTGGCCTCCTCGGGGGGGGGGGGGGGGGGGGGGGGGGTTGGGCAGGTTGGTTGAGGGTTTGGGGGGGCTGGGGTGGGCGGGTTGGGGGTGGCGGGTGGCGGTGGGTCCTCGTGCCCCGGGTTGGCCTTGGTGTGCTGGGGAGGTTTGTAGCTACTCTCACTTGTTCTCCGGTTTGCGTCGTTCACGGTGGCTCCGGTGGCTCTCGGGGGCGGTGCCCTGTGGCTCCTATGGCCCGGGATGGGGGTGCGCTGTTGGCTTGGCCTTGCCTTCCCGTGATTGCTGTTCTGGGCTTCGGGGTCCTTCACACTTGCATGTTTGATCGGGTCTTGCCAGCTACTGCCGAGTCTCATTTCAGTGGATGATGGGACCCGCCAGAATGTGCTGAGAATCTCTCCAGAATTTCTACCCTAAACTCATTCTCTTCTTGCACTAGTGTCCCCTTCTGGCCTATTCTATTCTATTCTATTCTATTGCATTCTAATTTACACTATCAAGTCATCCACAATTATGGTGCTCACTACCGCTTTGTTTAATTATTTATCTATTGAATCTCTTTTTCTTTTGTGCTGGTTTGGTTTTCTTTTCATTTTTCGATTTATTTATTTATTTTTATTGATGGACAGTTAATAGTTGGGAATAACACACCACCTTACAATCTTTAAGTGCAATAGCACCGTCTGTTAATTTCTTTCCCTGTCCGTCCTGTTCAGTCTTTGTTTCCCCCACACATCACTGAGGTGTAGCACTGCCCTCCCTGGCTTATAATAGAGTTCTAATACAGGATGTCTGCTCAGCTTTCAGGGAGGATGGGTGTTGGTCACACGCATGCACTAAATATTAAAATATTTGGCTGCAAGACTAAAAAATGCATTGATCTCAAACAATGTTGACACTCTCTCTGTGGTGTTAAACAATGAGAACAACTGCAGACAAAAAAAAAGAAAGGGAAAAAAAAGGAAGAGCAACACATCTAACACATGCATAATAGTGGCTCTCAAGGATCAGGATTGGACACCTCTGATCTAGAAGAAGGTTACTTCAAGGTCAGGATGTTAAATGTTATTAAATGAAGTATTGATATTGATCATATTAATTCTTATACAGTATGTCAGTTATCATTTCCAACGAGAAAAGTCCTTGGAGAGCACAGACCTTCTCCATATCCTCCAGACCTGGGTCCTCTACTGGACTGTACTCAATGTACAGGTGTGTACATTGAGTGTAACTAGACTACTATGGTATCACATTAGATTTAATGCCGCTAGGGGCGGATCTAGCGTGGCTAGGCTAACTCATGTTAGTTCCAGGGACACTTTTAGCTCAGTTTAGTCCTGTTCCAAGGACTATGCTGTTTTGGACTGTCACGGGTTTGTTTTCAACCAGGGAAATGATGGCTCTGATGACGAGACTACAGTGATTATTAGATTTATTCATCAAGTCCAAAACCAGCAGTGATGATGAACAATATTTACAGTGCAAAAATTACCAACGATAACCCCATGACAAAAAGGGGGAAAAAAAACTATTTACAGAAGATCTCAAACACAAAAATAAAGTTCTTCCATTCAACACACTAACTTCAACCACGCTATTTAACACACTCTCAAACTCTACACAGATTTGAGATTGCTTGCAGTTTTTATTATTATTATTGTTATTATTATTATTATTGCTCACTATTTATACATTACATATTTTTTATGTTTTTGCTGCAGTATTAATACTCTTTTGTTTAGTTGATTATTAAAATTATTAAGCTGCGGCATTATGTTCATTTTCTATTGACACTGTGATTTATTTATTTTTTTTAAATCATTGTACCACTTTTTACTTGTCTGTCATGCCATCTAGGGCAACAATGGAAACAAGTGTATTTCATCACTTTTTTGTACTACCCTGTAAATTTGTAATGTAACTTTTATTTGGGGTGCCTGCGATGCCGGCAACCCACTAGAGCCATCTTGAAAACACAGGAGTCTAATGCACATGCAAGTTAGAGCGTCTCCCAGAAATCCTACGGTGGCTGGTGCGCACATTAGCCCGTCTAAGGTGCGCCGTGGGGCCCAGATGCACGCCAGCAGCAAAATCAGTGTTTATTTTGATGTTTCTTGAGGGAAAGTATTTGTATTTTTGTTTATGTATGTGATTAGTAAACTTAAAGGTGTTAAACATTTTGTTTTTCTTTTAGTGTAATTAGGGTTGGGACTCGGAACCAGTTCTTTTTCAGAACCGGTTCAGAAATTATGGAACTGGACCTGGTTCCGTAATTTTTTTGAACGGTTCCTATATGAGTTCTTGGACATTGTCATCTGTGAAGCAGTGACGTTACACCATGTGCTACTTGTCTGAGTGGAGGGATACACCTACACTGTACTGAATGGCAGACAGCGATATTTGGAAGAACCCTTAGCAGAAGCAAAATCCTTTAGAAGAAGACTTTTACAGTAAAGCATACTTTCTTAGGGGGGATACGCTCATAGAATTTAGATGAGAACATCTCCCTCCAAATCCCGGGCGTCAGAAGGAGTCTGTGTTAATGTGCTTGAATTATAATATAGAATGATGTAAAAATAAATACATTTTAAAAAGTAGTTTTTTTAAAGTATATATTTGGAACCGTCATAGGAACTGGAACCATTTAAATGGGACTGTTATGGACCCGGACTTCAAAATTGTCCCTTCTCTAAGTGCAATACATGCACTAATTAATAATTTTTTACATTTTTGAAACTTTAAGTAATGTTGCGGTGACTTGTTTGTATTAATTTAAAAATAAAATCTCAGAAAATCAGAGTTCCTGCACTTCTTTTTTTTCCCTACTTCAATCACTGTTTACAATCACCTTAATGCTGGAATTATTAGATTTTGTACAAATACAATCAACAATTTTGATTTTGGATGTTAAACCAGCACTCTTCAGTTCAGTTTTATTTTGAGCACACAATAATCACCAAAACATCATTGAAAATGGTCAACAAAATATTTTTTTCTTGTACTCAAAAATGAATGGGAAGAAGTGAAACTTAGGACTACTACCCCCTTTTACAAACTAAAATCCAAAGAGACACTGCATTAACACACAATATACTTTTTTATGTCCTTTATATCATTACCACAAAACATCCAAAACCATTTATATAAACATTATTTATAATTCACCTCATACAATCTGATATGATCAAATAAAGTACTAGTAGTAGAAAATTATTAATTTGTAGTGAAATTACATTCACTTTCACTACAAATCAATTACATAAACAATAATTAATAAATATGATCCATAGATATATACATAGATTTATCCTAACCATGATAGTTTTATTGCAATATAAGATTTATTCTTCTACCTTATAACTAAATATGATGTATTTTATGTCAACAAGTAATGTAAGTGAATCAATAAAAACATATTCCATGTAACTTGCCCCATACAAGTATACGAGGAAAAAGATGGTGAGGAAAGAAAAGCCGGAAAATTCATGAAGATTTCCTGATTTTGTTTCTATTTACCACTGCAACACTATACATCAATATAATGTAAAAAAAAAAAAAACAATCTCATAAGAAACAAAACATTATCTCTGTGTGATTTGACAAAACAACTTTTTTAGGTTTTTTGAAATTTCTTTCATTTTTAATCCATATATGATTGGATTTAAGAGAGGATTATACAATACTGTTTGTAAAGTCATCACTAAACGTATTGTTTTAGAAACATTTGATTCCACTCGAGCTATAATTACATCATAAACAACCAAACAGGAGAAACTAAATAAAACCATGAGGTGAGGTAAACATGTCTCTGCAGCCTTTTTCCTGACTTCACTACCTCTATTATAGGTTATTACAAATATTTTTGCATATGTAAACAGTACAAAAAGCACTGGTATGACTAAAGTATTGATCAATACAATCACAGCATATACTGCAACTGCTGCTGAAGAGACACAGTTAAGTTTCAAGATGGAATTGTTACAAAAAATTCCTTTTAGAGTAAAAGTACAGAGTTTCTTATAACCACCCACTACAAGTACCCCTGCCACCTGAACAGCAGGCCAAAGCCAAGCAAGAAAAACCAAAATACTCACAGTCCTTTTCGTCATAATAGTAGGATACTGCAGAGGTTTACATATAGACACATATCTGTCAAAGGCCATGGCTGCTAACAATAAGAAATCTGAAGCTGCCAAAGAGTAAAATATGAAACATTGAAATATACAGGCTGATAAAGATATGATCTGTATCTCTGATAGAAAATCAATCAGTAGTTTTGGGTAGATAACAGTACTGAAAAGAACAGAGTTGAATGACAAAGCTGCAATGAAAACATACATAGGTTCATGGAGGTTTTTGTGAATCACAATAACATAAACAATAATACCATTACTGCACATTATCAGAATATACACCTTAAACAAGATGAAGAAATAAACATACCTGTACTTATTCATGTTTACAAACCCATCAAGTATTATATATGTTATATTTGATTGAATGTCCATTAAAACACATGAAGTGACATAAAAATGACAGTGTCTCACATTGAAGGTTCATTAACATGGAACATTAGTCAAAGAAAACTGACCTTTAAATACATTTAGGGTTCATTAATGTTCAGTATTGAGAAGGTAAACAGTTTACGTCATGGAGAAGTTTCTGTTAAACCTAATTATACTCTAAGGATCTCATTAAAAAACTGGAGGTTTATACTATGAAGACATTAACGTTTGACCAAGTTGCAACTGATCAATAGACAGCAATGAATATTTATTGAGATTTATTGACAAAAACATACCAAATGCATCATAATCAATTTAATCTAAAAACCTTGAAATTAAAGTATACACCATTCCTCACTGAAAGTTAACTAACATGATGACCCATAGGCAAAGTACAAATAAAATGGGGAGCTGAGCTAAACTTACTGTTGTAAATACACAGATTAAGACAAAGTATAATGGCCCTCATTTTGTTTAGTATTGAAATCAGAAATAACAGATGCAAATGCATTCCTATATATTTGTTGAATATAATGGTGTAACACAGATTAGGAAGAAACAGAAAGATCCTCATTTTGTTTTGTATTGTGTAACAGCCACTGCTGGTTGTGAGAGGGCAACAGGTAATCAACCTGATCGGGAGCACCTGGGCTGTGTTCCTAATGACTTAAAACAGTGTCCAAAATCCATTCAGGGGCTCTCTCCTCTACCAGCAGCAGCTTTCTGTTTTGTTCTGTTATGTTGTGTTCTTTTCTTTAAATAAATATTTACTTTTACATTAGCACTGTGCATTCGCCCTTATTTTTGTCATGACCCAGAGCCAGGTTGTGGATTATTCTGGTCAGTGATTCACTGAAATGGTCATTGTGACAAGTGATATCACGTATGTGCCTGTGGTAAATGTGAGACTAATGTTTGGGTACATCCCCGCCACCCTCTAGGCCAGGGGAGCTCAATCCTGGTCCTCCAGAGCTACTGTCCTGCTGGTTTGAGATGTATCCCTCTTCCAACACACCTGGTGGTCATTATCATTTTTCTGCAGAGCTTGATGAGAGGTTTATCATTTGAATCAGGTGTGTTGGAAGGAGGATACATCTAAAACATGCAGGATAGTAGCTCTCAAAGACCAGGATTGAGCACCCCTGATCTAGACCATTTAAATCCGGCAGAAATTGTCAGTTTAGCAGAGGGAATCTTTATTGTAGATCATAAATTGGGTGGAGTCATGGCTACAGTTTCCATTCAAGATGCTCAGGTCAGCCCAGTGAGAGAGAACTTTGAATCTATAGATCTATCTGCACATTCAGAGTCAGATCACCCGACAGTTACATCAATGTCGTGAGATGATGTTTGAAGCTTCTAATCTAATTTGGTGCTTGTTGGTACTTCTGTCTCCCAATGATGAGGAAACCATTAAAAAGTCTTCAGTGGTCATCAATAAGTCAGCTAAGGAGATACACTATCAGCTAAGTGACACATCGATGCTAACACCGGTAGCTAGGCCCAATAGTGGCAGAAAAGCTACTGCAAAGAAGAAACGGAATGACTGTCACATGAATAATAGAACCGGAGCTAAACCAAAATGTATCCCCCCTCGTCTCAGAATGCCTGAGATATATGAATGACCGGGAATAGATACTTCAAATGGGTGACCATCACTACCTTCCAGCGCTAATGCTATTAGCCACGTAGCTAATACCCCAAAGCCACAGTCAACACATAGAATCCCGTCTCTCCTGAATGGACCTCATCATAAAACGTTTCACCAATCATCAAACCCACAGTGATCAGACAGGACAAGGCGCAGGCGAGGTGGGGAAGCGCCGCAGTGGGACCAAATGAGATGGGACAGCACCGTGCTACAGCAGAGAGCTAATGGTGAGAAACAGCACACTTCCAGCAGGATGAAGGAGAATAACAGACCGCCCCAGCAGCAACAAGTAAGTCAGCCAACCACTCTGATAGTAGGAGACAGAGCTGTGAAGAACATCTACCTCGGTAAAAGAAATATCAGTAAATGCTGCTTCCCTAAGGAGATGATTTGGGAAATAACTGTGAAAATCCCAGAAATACTATCCACAAACCAAACCGCAAACAAGATCATAATTCATGCAGGAGAAAAGGACATTTCTAGAGAACAGACAGAAACGTTGAAACAGGACTTTAATGAACTGCTGAAATTGCTGAGTGCCATAGACATTGAAGCTTACATCAGTGGTCCCATACCACCAGTCAATCAATTTAGCAGGCTCCTGCCATTAAACAGGTGGCTGTCAACTGCCAGTCTGGAGCACAAGGTGAACTTTATTGACAACTTCAAAGTTTTCTGGGACAGAAAGGGGCGTTTTCAGCAAAATAGAATACGTCTGAACAGACATGGAGCAAGAGTGTTGAGCTCATACATCCACTACTCCATCTGCATGTCCTCCAAACTACAAAGATACTCAGTCAGTCAGTCAGACACAATAGAAAGGGGGGTGGATTAGCTGCCATTTTATCCACGTCACTTATATGCAGTGCCATTGACCTGGGTGAATTAACATTTGAATATCTGGCTGTTGACTTTAAGACACAATTATCCCTGCTTATAGTCACAGTATACAGATCACCCATACACTTATCACTGTTCTTTCAGGAATTCTTAAAGCTGATTTCACTAAGTATCACTAGATGTGAAAGAGTAATAATATAAGGGGATTTAAATATTCAAATTAATAAGAAAAATTACCCCAAGGCTTTAGAGCTCATGAACCTAGTCGACAGCTTTGGACTAGAACAGCATGTAAAAAAAACCCACACACTGACTTGGAAACACCCTTGACTTAGTGATAACTGCAAGAATTATCATTGACAAGGTTACAGTAATGGAAGTGCCCATATCTGACCATCACTGTGTGTACTTTGATGCCAGCCTTATGCTAACAGAGAACAGAAAACAGGCTGTAGTCAAAAAACGGGTATTGAATGACAGAGCTGAAGAAAAGTTAATGAACATAATGCTAACAGTGGCGCCTAAATCTTTAATTTCCATGGTGGACAATTTTAACAACACGCTATCATCTGCTTTGGATGTTGTTGCTCCGTTAACGGTTAAAAAGAAGGACAGAATCTCCCCATGGCTAAGCACCAGCACTGTCAATCAAAATAAACAAACCTGGAGGAGAGCTGAGAGAAAATGGAGAAGCACCAAACTCACAGTTTACTCTGAGGCATATAAACTGGCAATTACCACCTATAGTCAATCCATTCGTGTTGCAAGGAAAGTTTACTTCTCCAAAATGATCACAGATAATGCTTGGGGTTGGGGTTGGGGCGGCGTGGGTCCTCGTGCCCCGGGCCACCTGGCTCGGCCTTGGTGTGCTGGGGGCGTTTGTAGCTGCTCTCTCTTGTTCTCTGGGTTTGTGTCGGTGGCTCTCTGGGGGCGGCGCCCTGTGGCTCCTACGGCCTGGAATGGGGGGTGCCCTGTTAGCTTGGCCCTGCCTTGCCGTGATTGCTGTTCTGGGCTTCGGGGTCCTTCACACTTGCATGTTTGATCGGGTCTTGCCAGCTACTGCCGAGTCTCATTTCAGTGGATGATGGGACCCGCCAGAATGTGCTGAGAATCTCTCCAGAATCTCTACCCTAAACTCATTCTCTTCTTGCACTAGTGTCCCCTTCTGGCCTATTCTATTCTATTCTATTGCATTCTAATTTACACTATCAAGTCATCCACAATTATGGTGCTCACTACTGTTTTGTTTAATTATTTATCTATTGAATCTCTTTTTCTTTTGTGCTGGTTTGGTTTTCTTCTCATTATTATTATTGTTATTGTTATTATTGCTCACTATTTATACATTATGTATTTTTTTTATGTTTTTGCTGCAGTATTATTACTCTTTTGCTTAGTTGATTATTAATTTTATTAAGCTGCGGCATTATGTTCATTTTCTATTGACACTGATTTTATTTTATTTTTTTTAAATCATTGTACCACTTTTTACTTGTCTGTCATGCCATCTTGGGTAACAATGGAAACAAGTGTATTTCATCACTTTTTTGTGCTACCCTGTAAATTTGTAATGTAAGTTTTATTTGGGGTGCCTGCGATGTCGGCAACCCACTAAAGCCATCTTGAAAACACAGGAGTCTAATCAAGTTAGAGGGTCTCCCAGAAATCCTACAGTGGCTGGTGCGCACATTAGCCCGTCTAAGGTGCGCCGTGGGGCCCAGATGCACGCGAGCAGCAAAATCAGTGTTTATTTTGATGTTTCTTGAGGGAAAGTACGTCTTGTATTTTTGTTTATGTATGTGATTAGTAAACTTACAGGTGTTAAACATTTTGTTTTTCTTTTAGTGTAATTAGGGTTGGGACTCAGAACCAGTTCTTTTTCAGAACCAGTTCAGAAATTATGGAACTGGACCCGGTTCCATAATTTTTTTGAACGGTTCCTATATCAGTTCTCGGACATTGTCGTCTGTGAAGCAGTGACGTTACACCGTGTGCTACTTGTCTGAATGCCAGACAGCGATATTTGGAAGAACCCTTAGCAGAAGCAAAATCCTTTAGAAGAAGACTTTTACAGTAAAGCATACTTTCTTAGGGGGGTGTCATGTTCTGTTCCTTGTGTTTTCTGTTTTCTTCTCTGTCTGTGTGAGTCTGCCCTATGTTCTCCCTGTGTTTCACCTTTCACCTCATTCTGTTTTCCCTTCTTGATTTGATTATGCGACTCACCTGATGGACCCAGGTGTGTCCATCAGGTGAGGAGCATATAAGCCCGCATTCTGGTCTGAAACCTCTGCCAGATTATCATGACCTGTCCTCTGATTCTCCAGCATTCCGTATCTCCTGTATTTCCGTGTACCAGTCCCGTTTCTGTCCGACCTCCGTTTTCTGCCTGTTGTCCCTGTCTGTCTCTGAACCTGGTCCGGAACCTGTTAAGCCTTTCGCCGCCTGCCCTGATCCTGGAACGAACCCCGACTACGAGCCTCGCCACCAGCCCCGACCGTGGACCAGAACCGGTCTGATTCCAGTCCCGCTCCCGGACCTGAGGAAGACCTCCGGACCCGGCTTGGATAAGTACAGCCCACCCCCGAGAGACTTTAACGAGGACCTGTCCTCACTCCTCTGTGTTGTTATTCTAACCTGTGTGAGAATAAAGTATTGTTTGGACTTTTACTTTTACGCACGCCTCCTGTTTTGCGCTTGGGTTCTCCGTGGTCTGTTACAGTATAATCTGGCCAACATGAACCCAGCAGAACTTGAGGTGTTGTTAGCTACAGTCCGTGGACAGAGTGAGGTATCTAACCAGCACAGTGAAGCTCTGAATGTTTTGGCCACAGGAATGAAGGAGCTTGGATCAGCCATCTCGGAAGTCCGGGCTCAGCTGCATTCCATGGATGTGCGATTCCCTCCACAGACTCCGCCATCGGGGGTTCCTCCAGCAGGGAGCGCGGCAGCACCGACCCCAGTCATCACCACCCCCTCTCCGGTGACAACTACGGCGGTCAGCGGTGCATCTCGGGAACCCCACATGCCCACGCCAGTCAGGTATCAGGGTGACCTGGGGTTATGTGGTCAGTTCCTCCATCAATGTGCACTGGTGTTTAGCCAACAACCACTCAGTTACGCCACAAGTGAGTCTAAGTCAGCCTTCGTTATGAGTTTGCTTTCTGGACAGGCGGCAGCTTGGGCATCCAGAGCTTCGGACAGACTATGACCTATTGATCAATGAAATGTTATTGGTTTTTAATCACCCCGTTAGGGGCAGACAGGCAGAAACCCGGTTACTGTCTTTGAGACAGGGAGACGCCCCGGTCGCTCAGTATGCAATCACCTTCCGGATTGCGGCAGCCGACTGTGGCTGGGAGGATAAGGCGCTACGAGCCCTGTTCCGCAGGAGTCTGAACGCCGAACTCAAAGACGAGTTGGCGCTACGTGATGACCCCACTTCCCTGGAGAAGTTAATACACCTGACGATACTGCTGGACAATCGGCTGAGGGAGCGAAGGAGGGAGCGAGAAGAATCTAGCTACCCTTCCAGGACGTCATCTGCTCCACCCCGCAGATTACAACACACCGAAGGGGAATCCAGGTCGATGGTTTGAACCAAGCTTACTCAGCAGGAACGGGACCGTCGACGGAAGGAGAACCTGTGTCTATACTGCGGTGGCTCTGGACACTACCTTCAGGAGTGTCCGTTAAAAGATCAGGCTCAGAATTAAAGGGGGGCATTCTACTGAGCCGATCTCCCCCATCTCCCGTCCTCTGTTTCATGTTTTGCTCCGTCCCAAGGGTGAAGCCATCTCGCAGTCCGTGTTCATCGACTCCGGGGCGGACAGTAATCTTATGGATTCAGGTCTGATTAAGAGATTAGGGGTTACTATCAGTCCCCTTAAAGAACCCATAGTGGCCCATGCCTTGGATGGCCATCTTCTGGCCAAGATCACACACCAGACTGAGCCGGTGTCAATGATCACCTCTGGCAATCATGTCGAATCTGTTCAATTTCATGTTCTAGACTCACCTGAGATCCCGGTCATCCTCGGTTACCCATGGCTCCGCCGGCATAACCCGCACCTGGATTGGCAGAACGGGACCGTACTAAGCTGGGGTAAGAACTGTGAATCCCTCTGTCTCCAACAGAAAGAGCCGACGGCTAGTCCAGTCCCTTCACCTACTCCAGCAGACCTGATCCATGTTCCTGCCGTGTACCTGGACTACAAGGAGGTGTTCAGCAAAGCAAAGGCGACATCTCTACCTCCCCATCGAGAGTATGACTGCTGTATTGACCTCTTACCAGGTACCACCCCTCCTAAGGGGAGATTATACTTGCTTTCCACTCCAGAGCGAGAAGCGATGGATACATATATTAAAGATGCTCTTGCCGCCGGTATCATCCGACCCTCCTCCTCTCTGGCGGGGGCGGGGTTTTTCTTTGTAGATAAGAAGGACAAGACATTGCGACCCTGCATTGATTACAGAGGTCTTAATGATATCACTGTTAAGAACCGATATCCACTGCCACTCATCTCCTCTGCGTTTGAACTCCTTCAGGGGGCCACCATCTTCACTAAATTGGACTTAAGAAATGCATACCATCTGGTACGCATCCGGGAAGGAGATGAGTGGAAGACTGCATTCAACACCCCTACTGGACATTATGAATATTTAGTTATGCCCTTTGGTTTAACCAATGCTCCTGCTGTGTTCCAGAACCTCATTAATGAGGTCCTAAGAGACATGTTATGTTTGTGTATCTTGATGATATCCTGATTTTTTTTCTTGTTCTGAACAGGATCACCTCCACCATGTTCAGCAGGTTCTCCAGAGACTCCTCCAGAACTCGTTGTTTGTCAAGGCTGAGAAGTGTGAATTCCATGTTCCAACGGTCTCGTTCTTAGGATATATTGTGGGTCAGAACCAGCTCAAGATGGATCCTTCCAAGGTAGCAGCAGTTACTGATTGGGCGATTCCTGAGACCCGTAAGCAGCTCCAACGTTTCCTGGGGTTTGCCAACTTTTATCGCAGATTCATATGTGGTTATAGCACTATCGCTGCTCCCCTTAGCGCTCTAACCTCGTCCAAGGTCTCCTTCCAATGGAACCAGGAGGCAGACCTGGCCTTCCGGAAATTGAAGGAACTCTTTAGTTCCACTCCTATCCTCCAGTTCCCTGACCCTGACAGACAGTTCGTGGTCGAGGTGGATGCATCCAACATTGGAGTGGGAGCAGTACTATCTCAGAGAAATAACCATGATAACAAAATGCACCCATGTGCCTTCTTTTCCAGACGGTTGTCCCCCGCTGAAAGAAACTACGACATTGGGAATCGAGAGTTACTGGCGGTGAAACTTGCTCTCGAGGAATGGAGACACTGGCTGGAAGGAGCCAAGGAGCCATTCATGGTTTGGACTGATCATAAGAACCTGGAGTATCTTAGAATCGCCAAGAGACTCAACTCCAGGCAAGCCCGATGGTCATTATTTTTTAATCGTTTCAGTTTTTGTCTCTCCTACCGCCCAGGGTCCCGCCCGGACCTGAGGAAGACCTCCGGACCCGGCTTGGATAAGTACAGCCCAGCTCCGAGAGACTTTAACGAGGACCTGTCCTCACTCCTCTGTGTTGTTATTCTAACCTGTGTGAGAATAAAGTATTGTTTGGACTTTTACGCACGCCTCCTGTTTTGCGCTTGGGTTCTCCGTGGTCCGTTACAGGGGGAGACGCCCATAAAATTTAGATGAGAACATCTCCGTCCAAATCCCGGGCATCGGAAGGAGTCTGTGTTAATGTGCTTGAATTATAATATAGAATAGTGTAAAAATAAATACATTTTAAAAAGTTGGTTTTTTTAAAGTATATATTTGGAACCGTCATAGGAACTGGAACCATTTAAATGGAACTGTTATGGACCCGGACTCATAATTCAAAATGGTCCTTTCTCTAAGTGTAATACATGCACTAATTAATAATTTTTTACATTTTTGAAACTTTAAGTAATGCTGCGGTGACTTGTTTGTATTAATTTAAAATTAAAATGTCAGAAAATCAGAGTTCCTGCATTTCTTTTTTTCCCTACTTCAATCACTGTTTACAATCATCTTAATGCTGGAATTATTAGATTTTGTACAAATACAATCAACAATTTTGATTTTGGATGTTAAATCAGCACTCTTCAGTTCAGTTTTATTTTGAGCACACAATAATCACCAAAACATCATTGAAAATGGTCAACAAAATATTTTTTTCTTGTACTCAAAAATGAATGGGAAGAAGTGAAACTTACAACTACTACCCCCTTTTACAAACTAAAATCCAAAGAGACACTGCATTAACACACAATATACTTTTGTATGTCCTTTATATCATTACCACAAAACATCCATAACCATTTATATAAACATTATTTATAATTCACCTCATACAATCTGATATGATCAAATAAAGTACTAGTAGTAGAAAATCATTAATTTGTAGTGAAATTACATTTGCTTTCACTACAAATCAATTACATAAACAATAATTAATAAATATGATCCATAGATATATACATAGATTTATCCTAACCGTGATAGTTTTATTGCGATATAAGACTTATTCACGGTTCTTCTACCTTACAAGTAAATATTCACTTCTTCAGATAATATGCAACATTTTGTTATTATACTAGTTTTATACATCCTTATGAATACACAAGTTGAAGACGACTTTTTTACATAAATTCCCTTCTGCCGTCAGGCTCATGAACACATGAACACAACTCTGACACCCCCCAGCCCCTTACACACAGACACACACAGACACACTTTTTCTCCTCTTCCTCTCCCTTCCTCTCTGTCCTTCTCACAAACACATGTACACACACATACACATGCACTTTCATCATTCTGCACTTTTTCTTGCTTTGTATACCCTTCACCATTCTGCTGTAGATAAAGATATATATGTATACTATGTATACGGTCTCTTTTTGATTTTTATTATTTATCATTATTTTTACGTACACCTGTTGCACCAGATGCCAAAAACAAATTCCTCGTGGGGGAACATACCTGGCAATATGTTTTATCTGATGCAGATTCATTTGTATAAATTCTTAAAGTATTTTCACAATTTAATAGGGTTTTTTGCACTAAGACAATGACAAAAATTAGGAGTTGTCATTATTTATAGGTTATTATGTTTTCATTTTCCTGGTCTGGACCATCAGAGATCAAATCAGGCTGAACGTGGCCAATGAAGAAAATGAGTTTCAGATCCCTGATCTATAGAATATAAATTTGTTTATTTGTGTAACAGCCTTGACCAGAACTGGACAGTAATGAGTAAAATGTAATGTATTTTATGTCAACAAGTACACAGTAAATTTTGCAGTGTTAAATCAACACTTAGAGAGTTTATTTAACTTCTTCTAGAGTGTATTTGGTCCCTTTGTCTCCAAATTAACACTGCAAAATCTACAGTGTAATGTAAGTTAATCAATAAATACATATTCCATGTAACGTGCCCCATACAAGTATACGAGGAAAAAGAATGTGAGGAAAGAACAGCAGAAAAATTCATGAAGATTTCCTGATTTTGTTTCTATTTACCACTGCAACACTATACATCAATATCATGTAAAAAGAAAAATCCCATAAGAAACAAAACATTATCTCTGTGTGATTTGACAAAACAACTTTTTTAGGTGTTTTGAAATTTCTTTCATTTTTAATCCATATATGATTGGATTTAAGAGAGGATTATACAGTACTATTTGTAAAGTCATTACTAAACGTATTGTTTTAGAAACATTTGTTTCCACTCGAGCTATAATTACATCATAAGCACCCAAACAGGAGAAACTAAATAAAACCATCAGGTGGGGTAAACATGTCTCTGCAGCCTTTTTCCTGACTTCACTACTTCTATTATAGGTTATTACAAATATTTTTGCATATGTAAACAGTACAAAAAGCATTGGTATAACTAAAGTATTGATCAATATAATCACAGCATATACTGCAACTGCTGCTGAAGAGACACAGTTAAGTTTCAAGATGGAATTGTTACAGAAAATTCCTTTCAAAGTAAAAGTACAGAGTTTCTTATAACCACCCACTACAACTACCCCTGCCACCTGAACAGCAGGCCAAAGCCAAACAAGAAAAAGCAAAATACTCACAGTCCTTTTCGTCATAATATTAGGATACTGCAGAGGTTTACATATAGACACATATCTGTCAAAGGCCATGGCTGCTAACAATAAGAAATCTGAAGCTGCCAAAGAGTAAAATATGAAACATTGAAATATACAGGCTGATAAAGATATGATCTGTTTCTCTGATAGAAAGTCAATCAGTAGTTTTGGGTAGATAACAGTACTGAAAAGAACAGAGTTGAATGACAAAGCTGCAATGAAAACATACATAGGTTCATGGAGGTTTTTGTGAATCACAATAACATAAACAATAACAGAATTACTGCAGATTATCAGAATATACACCTTTAACAAGATGAAGAAATAAACATACCTGTACTTATTCATATCTACAAACCCATCAAGTATTATATATGTTATATTTGATTGAATGTCCATTAAAACAGATGAAGTGACATAAAAATGACAGTGTCTCACATTGAAGGTTCATTAACATGGAACATTAGTCAAACATAACTGACCTTTAAATACATTTAGGGTTCATTAATGTTCAGTATTGAGAAGGTAAACAGTTTACGTCATGGAGAAGTTTCTGTTAAACGTAATTATACTCTAAGGATCTCATTAAAAAACTGGAGGTTTATACTATGAAGACATTAACGTTTGATCAAGTTGCAACTGATCAACAGACAGCAATGAATATTTATTGAGATTTATTGACCAAAACATACCAAATACATCATAATCAATTTAATCTAAAAACCTTGAAATTAAAGTATACACCATTCCTCACTGAAAGTTAACTAAAATGTTGACCCATAGGAAAAGTACAAATAAAATGGGGAGCTGAGCTAAAGTTACTGTTGTAAATACACAGATTAAGACAAAGTATAATGGCCCTAATTTTGTTTAGTATTGAAATCAGAAATAACAGATGCAAATGCATTCCTATATATTTGTTTAATATAATACTGTAACACAGATTAGGAAGAAACAGAACGGTCCTCATTTTGTTTTGTATTGTGTAACAGCTGCTGCTGGTTGTGAGAGGGCAACAGGTAATCAACCTGATCAGGAGCACCTGGGCTGTGTTCCTAATGACTTAAAACAGTGTCCAAAATCCATTCAGGGGCTCTCTCCTCTACCAGCAACAGCTTTCTGTTGTATTATGTTATGTTGTGTTCATTTCTTTAAATAGATATTTACTTTTACATTAGCACTGTGCATTCTCCCTTATTTTTGTCATGACCCAGAGCCAGGTTGTGGATTATAGACTTTGACAGAGGACTGAACATTATGGTTTAACTGTGGTATAATTCTGGTCAGTGATTCACTGAAATGGTCATTGTGACAAGTGATATCACGTATGTGCCTGTGGTAAATGTGAGACTAATGTTTGGTTACATCCCCGCTACCCTCTAGGCTAGGGGAGGTCAATCCTGGACCTCCAGAGCTACTGTCCTGGTGGTTTGAGATGTATCCCTCTTCCAACACACCTGGTGGTCATTATCATTTTTCTGCAGAGCTTGATGAGAGGTTTATCATTTGAATCAGGTGTGTTGGAAGGAGGATACATCTAAAACATGCAGGATAGTAGCTCTCAGGGACCAGGATTGAGCACCCCTGATCTAGACCATTTAAATCATGCAGAAATTGTCAGTTTAGCAGAGGGAATCTTTATTGTAGATCATAAATTGGGTGGAGTCATGGCTACAGTTTCCATTCAAGATGCTCAGGTCAGCCCAGTGAGAGAGAACTTTGAATCTATAGATCTACCTGCACATTCAGAGTCAGATCACCCGACAGTTACATCAATGTCGTGAGATGATGTTTGAAGCTTCTACAAACCGGATTTGGTTGAAGTTGGGAAATTGTGTAAAATGTAAATAAAAACAAAATACAATGATTTTAAAATCCTTTTCAACCTATATTCAATTGAATACACTACAAAGACAACATATTTAATGTTCAAACTGATAAACTTTATTGTTTTTTGCCAAATAATAATTAACTTAGAATTTCATGGCTGCAACACGTGCAGTAGAAGTTGGGAAAGGGCATGTTTACCACTTCGTTACATCACCTTTCCTTTTAATAACAGTCAATAAACCTTTTGGAAGAGAGGAGACAAATTCTCTTAGCTTCTCATGTGGAATTCTTTCCCATTCTTGCTTGATGAACCGCTTCAGTTGTTCAACAGTCCGGGGTCTTCTCTGTCGTATTTCACGCTTCATAATGCGCCACACATTTTCAATGGGAGACAGGTCTGGACTGCAAGCGGGCCAGGGGAGAACCTGGACTCTTTTACTTTGAAGCCACGCTGTTGTAACACGTGCAGAATGTGGCTTGGCATTATCTTGCTGAAACAAGCAGCGGCGTCCATGAAAAAGACATCGCTTGGATGGCAGCATATGTTGCTCCAAAATCTGTATGTACTTTTCAGCATTTATGTTGCCTTCACAGAAATGTAAGTCACCCATGCCATGGGAACTAATGCACCCCCATACCATCACAGATGCTGGCTTTTGAACTTTGCGTTGATAACAGTCCGGATGGTCCGCTTCCTCTTTGGTCCGGAGGACACGACATCCAGTGTTTCCAAAAACAATTTGAAAAGTGGAATCATCAGACCACAAAACACTTTTCCATTGTGCATCAGTCCATTTTACATGAGCTCGGGCCCAGAGAACCCGGCGGCGTTTCTGAATGTTGTTCATAAACGGCTTTTGCTTTGCATGGTAGAGTTTTAACCCGCACTTACTGATGTAGTGACCAACTGTATTTACTGACAGTGATTTTCTGAAGTGTTCCTGAGCCCATATGGTGATATCCTTTACACACTCATGTCGGTTTTTAAGGCAGTGCCGCCTGAGGGATCGAAGGTCACGGTCATTCAGTCTTGGTTTCCGGCCGTGGTGCTTACGTGCAGTGATTTCACCAGATTCTCTGAACCTTTTGATGATATTATGGACCATAGATGTTGAAATCTCTAAATTCCTTGCAATTTTGCATTGAGAAATGTTGTTCTTAAACTGTTCAACTATTTTCTCACGCAGTTGTGGACAAAGTGGTGAACCTCGCCCCATCCTTGCTTGTGAATGACTGAGCATGTTTGGGGAGGCTCCTTTTATACCCAATCATGGTCCCCACCTGTTCCCAATTAGCCTGATCACATGTGGGATGTTTCAAATAGGTGTTTGATGAGCTTTTCTCAGCTTTCTCAGTATTTTTTTCCAACTTTCCCAACTTCTACTGCACGTGTTGCAGCCATGAAATTCTAAGTTAATTATTATTTGGCAAAAAACAATAAAGTTTATCAGTTTGAACATAAAATATGTTGTCTTTGTAGTGTATTCAATTGAATATAGGTTGAAAAGGATTTTAAAATCATTGTATTTTGTTTTTATTTACATTTTACACAATTTCCCAACTTCAACCGAATCCTGGTACTTCTGTCTCCCAATGATGAGGAAATCATTAAAAAGTCTTCAGTGGTCATCAATGAGTCAGCTAAGGAGATACACTATCAGCTAAGTGACACATCGATGCTAACACCGGTAGCTAGGCCCAATAGTGGCAGAAAAGCTACTGCAAAGAAGAAACGGAATGACTGTCACATGAATGATAGAACCGGAGCTAAACCAAAATGTATCCCCCCTCGTTTCAGAATGCCTGAGATGTATGAATGACCGGGAATAGATACTCCAAATGGGTGACCATCACTACCTTCCAGCACTAATGCTATTAGCCACGTAGCTAATACCCCAAAGCCACAGTCAACACATAGAATCCCGTCTCTCCTGAATGGACCTCATCATAAAACGTTTCACCAATCATCAACCCCACGCTGATCAGACAGGACAAGGCGCAGGCGAGGTGGGGAAGCGCCGCAGTGGGACCAAATGAGATGGGACAGCACCGTGCTACAGCAGAGAGCTAACGGTGAGAAACAGCACACTTCCAGCAGGATGATTGAGAATAACAGACTGCCCCAGCAGCAACAAGTAAGTTAGCCAACCACTCTGATAGTAGGAGACAGAGCTGTGAAGAACATCTACCTCGGTAAAAGAAATATCAGTAAATGCTGCTTCCCTAAGGAGATGATTTGGGAAATAACTGTGAAAATCCCAGAAATACTATCCACAAACCAAACCGCAAACAAGATCATAATTCATGCAGGAGAAAAGGACATTTCTAGAGAACAGACAGAAACGTTGAAACAGGACTTTAATGAACTGCTGAAATTGCTGAGTGCCATAGACATTGAAGCTTACATCAGTGGTCCCATACCACCAGTCAATGGCAGAGTTAATCAATTTAGCAGGCTCCTGCCATTAAACAGGTGGCTGTCAACTGCCAGTCTGGAGCACAAGGTGAACTTTATTGACAACTTCAACGTTTTATGGGACAGAAAGGGGTGTTTTCAGCGAAATAGAATACGTCTGAACAGACATGGAGCAAGAGTGTTGAGCTCATACATCCACTACTCCATCTGCATGTCCTCCAAACTACAAAGATAATCAGTCAGTCAGTCAGACACAATAGAAAGGGGGGTGGATTAGCTGCCATTTTATCCACGTCACTTATATGCAGTGCCATTGACCTGGGTGAATTAACATTTGAATATCTGGCTGTTGACTTTAAGACACAATTATCCCTGCTTATAGTCACAGTATACAGATCACCCAAACACTTATCACTGTTCTTTCAGGAATTCTCAAAGCTGATTTCACTAAGTATCACTAGATGTGAAAGAGTAATAATATAAGGGGATTTAAATATTCAAATTAATAAGAAAAATTACCCCAAGGCTTTAGAGCTCATGAACCTAGTCGACAGCTTTGGACTAGAACACCATGTAAAAAAAACCCACACACTGACTTGGAAACACCCTTGACTTAGTGATAACTGCAAGAATTATCATTGACAAGGTTACAGTAATGGAATTGCCCATATCTGACCATCACTGTGTGTACTTTGATGCCAGCCTTATGCTAACAGAGAACAGAAAACAGGCTGTAGTCAAAAAACGGGTATTGAATGACAGAGCTGAAGAAAAGTTAATGAACATAATGCGAACAGTGGCGCCTAAATCTTTAAATTCCATGGTGGACAATTTTAACAACACGCTATCATCTGCTTTGGATGTTGTTGCTCCGTTAACGGTTAAAAAGAAGGACAGAATCTCCCCATGGCTAAGCACCAGCACTGTCAATCAAAATAAACAAACCTGGAGGAGAGCTGAGAGAAAATGGAGAAGCACCAAACTCACAGTTTACTCTGAGGCATATAAACTGGCAATTACCACCTATAGTCAATCCATTCGTGTTGCAAGGAAAGTTTACTTCTCCAAAATGATCACAGATAATGCTTGGGGTTGGGGTTGGGGCGGCGTGGCTCCTCGTGCCCCGGGCCACCTGGCTCGGCCTTGGTGTGCTGGGGGCGTTTGTAGCTGCTCTCTCTTGTTCTCCGGGTTTGTGTCGGTGGCTCTCTGGGGGCGGCGCCCTGTGGCTCCTACGGCCTGGAATGGGGGGTGCCCTGTTAGCTTGGCCCTGCCTTGCCATGATTGCTGTTCTGGGCTTCGGGGTCCTTCACACTTGCATGTTTGATCGGGTCTTGCCAGCTACTGCCGAGTCTCATTTCAGTGGATGATGGGACCCGCCAGAATGTGCTGAGAATCTCTCCAGAATCTCTACCCTAAACTCATTCTCTTCTTGCACTAGTGTCCCCTTCTGGCCTATTCTATTCTATTCTATTGCATTCTAATTTACACTATCAAGTCATCCACAATTATGGTGCTCACTACTGTTTTGTTTAATTATTTATCTATTGAATCTCTTTTTCTTTTGTGCTGGTTTGGTTTTCTTCTCATTATTATTATTGTTATTGTTATTATTGCTCACTATTTATACATTATGTATTTTTTTTATGTTTTTGCTGCAGTATTATTACTCTTTTGCTTAGTTGATTATTAATTTTATTAAGCTGCGGCATTATGTTCATTTTCTATTGACACTGTGATTTTATTTTATTTTTTTTAAATCATTGTACCACTTTTTACTTGTCTGTCATGCCATCTTGGGTAACAATGGAAACAAGTGTATTTCATCACTTTTTTGTGCCAGCCTGTAAATTTGTAATGTAAGTTTTATTGGGGGTGCCTGCGATGTCGGCAACCCACTAAAGCCATCTTGAAAACACGGGAGTCTAATCAAGTTAGAGGGTCTCCCAGAAATCCTACAGTGGCTGGTGCGCACATTAGCCCGTCTAAGGTGCGCCGTGGGGCCCAGATGCACGCGAGCAGCAAAATCAGTGTTTATTTTGATGTTTCTTGAGGGAAAGTACGTCTTGTATTTTTCTTTATGTATGTGATTAGTAAACTTACAGGTGTTAAACATTTTGTTTTTCTTTTAGTGTAATTAGGGTTGGGACTCAGAACCAGTTCTTTTTCAGAACCAGTTCAGAAATTATGGAACTGGACCCGGTTCCATAATTTTTTTGAACGGTTCCTATATCAGTTCTCGGACATTGTCGTCTGTGAAGCAGTGACGTTACACCGTGTGCTACTTGTCTGAGTGGAGGGATACACCCACACTGTACTGAATGCCAGACAGCGATATTTGGAAGAACCCTTAGCAGAAGCAAAATCCTTTAGAAGAAGACTTTTACAGTAAAGCATACTTTCTTAGGGGGGTGTCATGTTCTGTTCCTTGTGTTTTCTGTTTTCTTCTCTGTCTGTGTGTGTCTGCCCTATGTTCTCCCTGTGTTTCACCTTTCACCTCATTCTGTTTTCCCTTCTTGATTTGATTATGCGACTCACCTGACGGACCCAGGTGTGTCCATCAGGTGAGGAGCATATAAGCCTGCATTCTGGTCTGAAACCTCTGCCAGATTATCATGACCTGTCCTCTGATTCTCCAGCATTCCGTATCTCCTGTATTTCCGTGTACCAGTCCCGTTTCTGTCCGACCTCCGTTTTCTGCCTGTTGTTCCTGTCTGTCTCTGAACCTGGTCCGGAACCTGTTAAGCCTTTCGCCGCCTACCCTGATCCTGGAACGTACACCGACCCTGATATCTGCTGCCTGCCCCGACCCCGGAACGAACCCCGACTACGAGCCTCGCCACCAGCCCCGACCGTGGACCAGAACCGGTCTGATTCCAGTCCCGCTCCCGGACCTGAGGAAGACCTCCGGACCCGGCTTGGATAAGTACAGCCCAGCTCCGAGAGACTTTAACGAGGACCTGTCCTCACTCCTCTGTGTTGTTATTCTAACCTGTGTGAGAATAAAGTATTGTTTGGACTTTTACGCACGCCTCCTGTTTTGCGCTTGGGTTCTCCGTGGTCCGTTACAGTATAATCTGGCCAACATGAACCCAGCAGAACTTGAGGCGTTGTTAGCTACAGTCCGTGGACAGAGTGAGGTATCTAACCAGCACAGTGAAGCTCTGAATGTTTTGGCCACAGGAATGAAGGAGCTTGGATCAGCCATCTCGGAAGTCCGGGCTCAGCTGCATTCCATGGATGTGCGATTCCCTCCACAGACTCCGCCATCGGGGGTTCCTCCAGCAGGGAGCGCGGCAGCACCGACCCCAGTCATCACCACCCCCTCTCCGGTGACAACTACGGCGGTCAGCGGTGCATCTCGGGAACCCCACATGCCCACGCCAGTCAGGTATCAGGGTGACCTGGGGTTATGTGGTCAGTTCCTCCATCAATGTGCACTGGTGTTTAGCCAACAACCACTCAGTTACGCCACAAGTGAGTCTAAGTCAGCCTTCGTTATGAGTTTGCTTTCTGGACAGGCGGCAGCTTGGGCATTGGCTGTTTCCACCCAGCGTCCAGAGCTTCGGACAGACTATGACCTATTGATCAATGAAATGTTATTGGTTTTTGATCACCCCGTTAGGGGCAGACAGGCAGAAACCCGGTTACTGTCTTTGAGACAGGGAGACGCCCCGGTCGCTCAGTATGCAATCACCTTCCGGATTGCGGCAGTCGACTGTGGCTGGGAGGATAAGGTGCTACGAGCCCTGTTCCGCAGGAGTCTGAACGCCGAACTCAAAGACGAGTTGGCGCTACGTGATGACCCCACTTCCCTGGAGAAGTTAATACACCTGACGATACTGCTGGACAATCGGCTGAGGGAGCGAAGGAGGGAGCGAGAAGAATCTAGCTACCCTTCCAGGACGTCATCTGCTCCACCCCTCAGATTACAACACACCGAAGGGGAATCCAGGTCAATGGTTCGAACCAAGCTTACTCAGCAGGAACGGGACCGTCGACGGAAGGAGAACCTGTGTCTGTACTGCGGTGGCTCTGGACACTACCTTCAGGAGTGTCCGTTAAAAGATCAGGCTCAGTATTAAAGGGGGGCATTCTACTGAGCCGATCTACTTCTTCTGCCCCCATCTCCCATCCTCTGTTTCATGTTTTGCTCCGTCCCAAGGGTGAAGCCATCTCGCAGTCCGTGTTCATCGACTCCGGGGCGGACAGTAATCTTATGGATTCAGGTCTGATTAAGAGATTAGGGGTTACTATCAGTCCCCTTAAAGAACCCATAGTGGCCCGTGCCTTGGATGGCCATCTTCTGGCCAAGATCACACACCAGACTGAGCCGGTGTCAATGATCACCTCTGGCAATCATGTCGAATCTGTTCAATTTCATGTTCTAGACTCACCTGAGATCCCGGTCATCCTCGGTTACCCATGGCTCCGCCGGCATAACCCGCACCTGGATTGGCAGAACGGGACCGTACTAAGCTGGGGTAAGAACTGTGAATCCCTCTGTCTCCAACAGAAAGAGCCGACGGCTAGTCCAGTCCCTTCACCTACTCCAGCAGACCTGATCCATGTTCCTGCCGTGTACCTGGACTACAAGGAGGTGTTCAGCAAAGCAAAGGCGACATCTCTACCTCCCCATCGAGAGTATGACTGCTGTATTGACCTCTTACCAGGTACCACCCCTCCTAAGGGGAGATTATACTTGCTTTCCGCTCCAGAGCGAGAAGCGATGGATACATATATTAAAGATGCTCTTGCCGCCGGTATCATCCGACCCTCCTCCTCTCCGGCGGGGTTTTTCTTTGTAGATAGGAAGGACAAGACATTGCGACCCTGCATTGATTACAGAGGTCTTAATGATATCACTGTTAAGAACCGATATCCACTGCCACTCATCTCCTCTGCGTTTGAACTCCTTCAGGGGGCCACCATCTTCACTAAATTGGACTTAAGAAATGCATACCATCTGGTACGCATCCGGGAAGGAGATGAGTGGAAGACTGCATTCAACACCCCTACTGGACATTATGAATATTTAGTTATGCCCTTTGGTTTAACCAATGCTCCTGCTGTGTTCCAGAACCTCATTAATGAGGTCCTAAGAGACATGTTAAACCAATTCGTGTTTGTGTATCTCGATGATATCCTGATTTTTTCTCGTTCTGAACAGGATCACCTCCACCATGTTCAGCAGGTTCTCCAGAGACTCCTCCAGAACTCGTTGTTTGTCAAGGCTGAGAAGTGTGAATTCCATGTTCCAACAGTCTCGTTCTTAGGATATATTGTGGGTCAGAACCAGCTCAAGATGGATCCTTCCAAGGTAGCAGCAGTTACTGATTGGCCGATTCCTGAGACCCGTAAGCAGCTCCAACGTTTCCTGGGGTTTGCCAACTTTTATCGCAGATTCATATGTGGTTATAGCACTATCGCTGCTCCCCTTAGCGCTCTAACCTCGTCCAAGGTCTCCTTCCGATGGAACCAGGAGGCAGACCTGGCCTTCCGGAAATTGAAGGAACTCTTTAGTTCCGCTCCTATCCTCCAGTTCCCTGACCCTGACAGACAGTTCGCGGTCGAGGTGGATGCATCCAACATTGGAGTGGGAGCAGTACTATCTCAGAGAAATAACCATGATAACAAAATGCACCCATGTGCCTTCTTTTCCAGACGGTTGTCCCCCGCTGAAAGAAACTACGACATTGGGAATCGAGAGTTACTGGCGGTGAAACTTGCTCTCGAGGAATGGAGACACTGGCTGGAAGGAGCCAAGGAGCCATTCATGGTTTGGACTGATCATAAGAACCTGGAGTATCTTAGAATCGCCAAGAGACTCAACTCCAGGCAAGCCCGATGGTCATTATTTTTTAATCGTTTCAGTTTTTGTCTCTCCTACCGCCCAGGGTCCCGCCCGGACCTGAGGAAGACCTCCGGACCCGGCTTGGATAAGTACAGCCCAGCTCCGAGAGACTTTAACGAGGACCTGTCCTCACTCCTTTGTGTTGTTATTCTAACCTGTGTGAGAATAAAGTATTGTTTGGACTTTTACGCACGCCTCCTGTTTTGCGCTTGGGTTCTCCGTGGTCCGTTACAGGGGGAGACTCCCATAAAATTTAGATGAGAACATCTCCCTCCAAATCCCGGGCATCGGAAGGAGTCTGTGTTAATGTGCTTGAATTATAATATAGAATAGTGTAAAAATAAATACATTTTAAAAAGTTGTTTTTTTTAAAGTATATATTTGGAACCGTCATAGGAACTGGAACCATTTAAATGGAACTGTTATGGACCCGGACTCATAATTCAAAATGGTCCTTTCTCTAAGTGCAATACATGCACTAATTAATAATTTTTTACATTTTTGAAACTTTAAGTAATGCTGCGGTGACTTGTTTGAATTAATTTAAAATTAAAATGTCAGAAAATCAGAGTTCCTGCATTTCTTTTTTTCCCTACTTCAATCACTGTTTACAATCATCTTAATGCTGGAATTATTAGATTTTGTACAAATACAATCAACAATTTTGATTTTGGATGTTAAATCAGCACTCTTCAGTTCAGTTTTATTTTGAGCACACAATAATCACCAAAACATCATTGAAAATGGTCAACAAAATATTTTTTTCTTGTACTCAAAAATGAATGGGAAGAAGTGAAACTTACAACTACTACCCCCTTTTACAAACTAAAATCCAAAGAGACACTGCATTAACACACAATATACTTTTGTATGTCCTTTATATCATTACCACAAAACATCCATAACCATTTATATAAACATTATTTATAATTCACCTCATACAATCTGATATGATCAAATAAAGTACTAGAAGTAGAAAATCATTAATTTGTAGTGAAATTACATTCGCTTTCACTACAAATCAATTACATAAACAATAATTAATAAATATGATCCATAGATATATACATACATTTATCCTAACCGTGATAGTTTTATTGCGATATAAGACTTATTCACGGTTCTTCTACCTTACAAGTAAATATTCACTTCTTCAGATAATATGCAACATTTTGTTATTATACTAGTTTTATACATCCTTATGAATACACAAATTGAAGACGACTTTTTTACATGCATTCCCTTCTGCCGTTAGGCTCATGAACACATGAACACAACTCTGACACCCCCCAGCCCCTTACACACAGACACACACAGACACACTTTTTCTCCTCTTCCTCTCTGTCCTTCTCACAAACACATGTACACACACATACACATGCACTTTCATCATTCTGCACTTTTTCTTGCTTTGTATACCCTTCACCATTCTGCTGTAGATAAAGATATATATGTATACTATGTATACGGTCTCTTTTTGATTTTTATTATTTATCATTATTTTTACGTACACCTGTTGCACCAGATGCCAAAAACAAATTCCTCGTGGGGGAACATACCTGGCAATATGTTTTTTTCTGAAGCAGACTCATTTGTATAATTTATTAAAGTATTTTCACAATTTAATAGGGTTTTTTGCACTAAGACAATGACAAAAATTAGGAGTTGTCATTATTTATAGGTTATTATGTTTTCATTTTACTGGTCTGGACCATCAGAGATCAAATCAGGCTGAACGTGGCCAATGAAGAAAATGAGTTTCAGATCCCTGATCTATAGAATATAAATTTGTTTATTTGTGTAACAGCCTTGACCAGAACTGGACAGTAATGAGTAAAATGTAATGTATTTTATGTCAACAAGTACACAGTAAATTTTGCAGTGTTAAATCAACACTTAGAGAGTTTATTTAACTTCTTCTAGAGTGTATTTGGTCCCTTTGTCTCCAAATTAACACTGCAAAATCTACAGTGTAATGTAAGTTAATCAATAAATACATATTCCATGTAACGTGCCCCATACAAGTATACGAGGAAAAAGAATGTGAGGAAAGAACAGCAGAAAAATTCATGAAGATTTCCTGATTTTGTTTCTATTTACCACTGCAACACTATACATCAATATCATGTAAAAAGAAAAATCCCATAAGAAACAAAACATTATCTCTGTGTGATTTGACAAAACAACTTTTTTAGGTGTTTTGAAATTTCTTTCATTTTTAATCCATATATGATTGGATTTAAGAGAGGATTATACAGTACTATTTGTAAAGTCATTACTAAACGTATTGTTTTAGAAACATTTGTTTCCACTCGAGCTATAATTACATCATAAGCACCCAAACAGGAGAAACTAAATAAAACCATCAGGTGGGGTAAACATGTCTCTGCAGCCTTTTTCCTGACTTCACTACTTCTATTATAGGTTATTACAAATATTTTTGCATATGTAAACAGTACAAAAAGCATTGGTATAACTAAAGTATTGATCAATATAATCACAGCATATACTGCAACTGCTGCTGAAGAGACACAGTTAAGTTTCAAGATGGAATTGTTACAAAAAATTCCTTTCAGAGTAAAAGTACAGAGTTTCTTATAACCACCCACTACAACTACCCCTGCCACCTGAACAGCAGGCCAAAGCCAAACAAGAAAAAGCAAAATACTCACAGTCCTTTTCGTCATAATATTAGGATACTGCAGAGGTTTACATATAGACACATATCTGTCAAAGGCCATGGCTGCTAACAATAAGAAATCTGAAGCTGCCAAAGAGTAAAATATGAAACATTGAAATATACAGGCTGATAAAGATATGATCTGTTTCTCTGATAGAAAGTCAATCAGTAGTTTTGGGTAGATAACAGTACTGAAAAGAACAGAGTTGAATGACAAAGCTGCAATGAAAACATACATAGGTTCATGGAGGTTTTTGTGAATCACAATAACATAAACAATAACAGAATTACTGCAGATTATCAGAATATACACCTTTAACAAGATGAAGAAATAAACATACCTGTACTTATTCATATCTACAAACCCATCAAGTATTATATATGTTATATTTGATTGAATGTCCATTAAAACAGATGAAGTGACATAAAAATGACAGTGTCTCACATTGAAGGTTCATTAACATGGAACATTAGTCAAACATAACTGACCTTTAAATACATTTAGGGTTCATTAATCTTCAGTATTGAGAAGGTAAACAGTTTACGTCATGGAGAAGTTTCTGTTAAACCTAATTGCACTCTAAGGATCTCATTAAAAAACTGGAGGTTTATACTATGAAGACATTAACGTTTGGCAACTCATCAACAGACAGCAATGAATATTTATTGAGATTTATTGACAAAAACATACCAAATGCATCATAATCAATTTAATCTAAAAACCTTGAAATTAAAGTATACACCATTACTCACTGAAAGATAAACTAAGATGTTGATCCATAGGAAAAATACAAATAAAATGGGGAGCTGAGCTAAAGTTACTGTTGTAAATACACAGATTAAGTGAAAGTATAATGGTGCTCATTTTGTTTAGTATTGAAATCAGAAATAACAGATGCAAATGCATTCATAAATATTTGTTTAAAGGTTTTAGGTCAGTTCTGTAGAACTTCACATTCTAATACTTGACTTAACTAAGCTTAATGGCCCCACTAGGACCACCAGGGTATGTTCCTCTTCCAGCCCCTCCTTCGCACCACTTCGACGCAGCTCCACCCAAGCTCAGCGAGGCAGCTGAGGTTGTGAGGAAAGCAAGAGCAGCTTCAACCCCAGGTCCTAACGGGATACCCCATAAGCTGTACAAGTTCTGTCCAGGCGTCCTAAAACATCTATGGAAGCTCCTGAGAGTGGCCTGGAGGAACCAAGTCATCCCATCGGAGTGGCAGAGAGCAGCAACTGTCTTCATTCCGAAGGAGCCGAACTCCACCACCATCGGCCAGTTTAGGAGTATTGCCCTCCTGAATGTTGAAGGCAAAATCTTCTTTTCCATCCTAGCCAAGAGGTTGACCAGCTACCTCATAAACAACAGTTACATCGACACGAGCTGCCAGAAGGCTGGGGTGCCAGGCTTCCCAGGGTGCGTGGAACACTCCGCAGTGATATGGGAGCAGATCCAGCGAGCAAAAAGAGAGAAGACTGACCTGCATGTGGTGTGGCTAGATCTTGCAAATGCATACGGGTCAGTCCCCCACCAGCTCATCGAGTATGCCCTGGACTTCTTCTATGTCCCTGCTGGTATTCGTGCCCTGGTTTCAAGCTACTTTGCAGACCTTCAGATGTGCTGCACCCACCAAGAGTTCACCACAAGCTGGCAACGACAGGAAGTTGGCATCGCCATGGGATGTTCCATCTCTCCCATCCTGTTCGTCACAGCCTTTGAAGTCATCCTCATAGGGGCAAGGAAAGTAGTGGGAGGTGTGAAGCTACCATCTGGCCAAAGGCTGCCACCGGTGAGAGGCTATATGGACGATGTCACCACCATCCTCCAGACAGCGGCATGCATAGCGAGACTGTTGAAGAGGATCGATGAGCTTGTGGGCTGGGCAAGGATGAGAATCAAACCTGCGAAATCACGCAGCCTGTCCCTGAGGAAAGGGGTCAGGAGCGACAATACCATCTTTGTCGCAGGTGGTGAGGTAATACCATTGCTGGTGGATCAACCTGTGCGTAGTCTCGGTCGGACATACACGGCAGACCTCTCCGACAAGCAGATGGCGGAGACGGTGAGGAAGCAGCTTGCGGATGGCTTAGCAAGGATCAGCGAGAGCCAGCTCCCTGGCAAGTACAAAGTGTGGAGTTACAACTTTATACTGTACCCGAGGGTGATGTGGCCGCTGAAAATGGGCGAGGTCCCTTCCTCGGTGGTAGAGAAGATGGACAGGTTGGCGAACCAGTTCATTAAGAAATGGCTGGGGCTCCCAAGATGCCTTTCTGAAGTAGGGTTATTTGGGAGCAACATACTGCAACTGCCACTGCAATCCATCAACCAGGGATACAGGCAGGAAAAGGCCAGACTGGTGCTGGAGTTGAGGGATTCCACTGACCAGCTAGTGAGGGCAGCTGGCGCCCAAGTACGAACAGGGAGGAAGTGGAAAGCCCGGGAGGAGGTGAACAAGGCCATTAGCAGGCTGCAGCACAGGGAGGTCATAGGAAGAGTCCAGGAGGGTAGAGCAGGGTTGGGGAGAGGCAAGGCCCTCCTCTTCTGGTCCAAGGCCTCCAAGGAGCAGCGAAGAGCCATGGTGGTGGCAGAGGTGGCAAGGGCGGAACAGGAGCGGCTACGCATCAAGGCTGTGTCACAAAGTCGTCAGGGAGGCTGGATGACTTGGGAAGGTGTCACAAGCAGGCCTATGTCGTGGTCTGATTGGTGGAAGATCCCCCAGGCTCGACTCAGCTTCCTAATCAGGTCCACCTATGACACCCTACCTTGTCCCCGAAACCTCCACCTATGGTTTGGCACAGAGGAAAGCTGTCCATTGTGCGACACCACCAACTCAAGCCTCCAGCACATCCTCTCAGGCTGCAAGACTGCGCTGTCCCAAGGCCACTACAGGTGGCGCCATGATCTGGTGCTGAGGAAGCTGGCAGAGGTGAGTGAGGCATGCAGACGACAGGCGAGCGGCAAACCTTCTGCGGCAGCAAGACCACCCATCACTTTTATAAGAGCTGGAGAGAACATCAAGCCCACTCACCAGACGCTAACACCAAGACTCCTCTCACCTGATGGCGAGTGGGCTATGAGGGTCGACCTGGGGAGACAACTCCAGTTTCCCAGGGAGATCGTGCAGACATCACTCCGGCCTGACTTGATCTTGTGGTCAGGTCTGCAAAAGACCATCCTGCTGGTGGAACTCACCGTCCCATAGGAACAGGGGATGGAGGCTGCCAACGAGCGCAAGCGTGCCAAGTACGCTGACCTGGCGGCAGAGTGTCGTGAGGCAGGCTGGAAGGCCATCATACGCCCCATTGAGGTGGGGTGTAGGGGCTTTGTGGGCTCCTCAACAGGTCGCCTACTTCGCGACATCGGCTGCACGGGGGCGGGAAGTCGGAAAGCCATTAAGGAGCTGGCAGAGGAGGCAGAAAAGGGCAGCTTCTGGCTATGGCTAAGGAGGAGGGATAGAGGGTGGGGGCAGAACACCTAGGGCAGCAGCAGGGGGTGGAAGGTAGAGATACCTTCCATCGCTCCGCCACCAAGAGATGTACTGGGGTTAAAGGAGCGAAACATCTATGATTGGTGGTCCCCAGCTGATGACCCATTCCTGCCCAGGGGTGTGGTGCATAGGGGTTGGAACACACTTGTTCAGAGAGCACCGGTGGAGGTGCGGCAGGCAGAAATGCCCAGCAGGCAGACTAACAGCCTGTATCTTCAAATGGTGTAACACATATTAGGAAGAAACAGAACGGTCCTCATTTTGTTTTGTATTGTGTAACAGCCACTGCTGGTTGTGAGAGGGCAACAGGTGATCAACCTGATCAGGAGCACCGGGGCTGTGTTCCTAATGACTTAAAACAGTGTCCAAAATCCATTCAGGGGCTCTCTCTTCTACCAGCAACAGCTTTCTGTTTTATTATGTTATGTTGTGTTCTTTTCTTTAAATAAATATTTACTTTTACATTAGCACTGTGCATTCTCCCTTATTTTTGTCATGACCCAGAGCCAGGTTGTGGATTATAGACTTTGACAGAGGACTGAACATTATGGTTTAACTGTGGTATAATTCTGGTCAGTGATTCACTGAAATGGTCATTGTGACAAGTGATATCATGTATGTGTTATTTAAATATTCATATTAATAAGAAAAATGACCCCAAGGCTTTAGAGCTCATCATTCTAGTGGACAGTTTTGGACTAGAACCGCATGTAAAAAAAACACCCACATACTGACTTGGAAACACCCTTGACTTAGTGATAACTGCAAGAATTATCATTGACAAGGTTACAGTAATGGAAGTGCCCATATCTGACCATCACTGTGTGTACTTTGATGCCAGCCTTATGCTAACAGAGAACAGAAAACAGGCTGTAGCCAAAAAACGGGTATTGAATGACAGAGCTGAAGAAAAGTTAATGAACATAATGCGAACAGTGGCGCCTAAATCTTTAAATTCCATGGTGGACAATTTTAACAACACGGTATCATCTGCTTTGGATGTTGTTGCTCCGTTAACGGTTAAAAAGAAGGACAGAATCTCCTCATGGCTAAGCAACAGCACTGTCAATCAAAACAAACAAACCTGGAGGAAAGCTGAGATAAAATGGAGAAGCACCAAACTTGACTCTGAGGCATATAAACTGGCAATTACCACCTACAATCAATCCATTCGTGTTGCAATGAAAGTTTACTTCTCCAAAATGATCACAGATAATACTGGGAATTCCAAAATATTATTCTCCACTATCAACAAGCTACTTAACACTCCCCCCACCCCCCTCCAGCGTTTTGCATCCAAGTAAAAGGAGCTGGCCATTTTTTAAAAAAAAACAAAATAACGTCAATCAGGTCCAGTATTAATTCCAGCCCATTAACAGATTGTGTGCTGTTACCATGGGAACATTCACCTGCATTACATCAGCAGAACTCTACTGAACTGTCAGGGAATGTAACTCCTCAACCTCATGTGTCGACCCAATACAGACTGCATTTTTTAAGAGAATATTTGACAGTGTCTCAGATCATTTACTACAGATTATAAACATATCTCTCCTAACTGGTATTTTTCCAGATGCCTTCAAAACAGCTGTTGTCAAACCATTACTAAAGAAGCCTAACCTTGACAGAAACGATTTGGCCAGTTTTCGTCCTATATCTAATCTCCCATTCATGGGAAAAGTACTAGAAAAGATAGTCCCTGCTCAAATAAATAACTATCTCAAAGAGAATGACATATTAGAGGAATTCCAATCAGGCTTCAGGGCGTGTCATAGCACTGAGACCGCCCTCACCAAAATAATTAGTCTCAATTTTTGTCCTCCTTGACCTAAGTGCTGCATTTGACACAATCGATCATGACATCCTAATTAATTGGCTGGAAGAGCATGTAGGTCTCTCTGACAGTGTACTAAAATGGTTCTCCTGCTTCCCTGTCGGGTCCAAGCTGGTGAGATGGGGCTGGATTGGCCGTTCTGGTGGCCGATGTGGTTGTATTGCGGGCTGGTGGCGTGTGGTGGCTCTGTCCTGGTGGGTTGTTGGGGCGCATTGTGGGGGGGCGGGGGCCCTGGATGTACTGCGCTCGCCTGGGGCCGGTGCAGGAGGTGTGCGGAGTGCCTCCCTGCTGGTGTCACCCGGCCCCACCACACTGTCCATTTTTACCCGCTGGGCTCGCCTCAGGTTCCCGGCCCCGTTGTCCTCTGACCGGCTCCCAGTGGCGGCCTGCCTTGTGATGGGCTGGGTGCCGCCCCTTTGGTGGGCCTCTCGGCCCCTGTGTCTGGCTTCCTGGCTTCCTGGTGCGTTGGCCCCCTCGGGGGGGGGGGGGCATGGGTGGGCGGGGTTGGGGTTTGGGGTTTGGGCGGCGTGTGTCCTCGTGCCCCGGGCCGCCTGGCTCGGCCTTGGTGTGCTGGGGGCGTTTGTAGCTGCTCTCTCTTGTTCTCCGGGTTTGTGTCGGTGGCTCTCTGGGGGCGGCGCCCTGTGGCTCCTACGGCCTGGAATGGGGGGTGCCCTGTTAGCTTGGCCCTGCCTTGCCGTGATTGCTGTTCTGGGCTTCGGGGTCCTTCACACTTGCATGTTTGATCGGGTCTTGCCAGCTACTGCCGAGTCTCATTTCAGTGGATGATGGGACCCGCCAGAATGTGCTGAGAATCTCTCCAGAATCTCTACCCTAAACTCATTCTCTTCTTGCACTAGTGTCCCCTTCTGGCCTATTCTATTCTATTCTATTGCATTCTAATTTACACTATCAAGTCATCCACAATTATGGTGCTCACTACTGTTTTGTTTAATTATTTATCTATTGAATCTCTTTTTCTTTTGTGCTGGTTTGGTTTTCTTCTCATTATTATTATTGTTATTATTATTATTGCTCACTATTTATACATTACGTATTTTTTTTAATGTTTTTGCTGCAGTATTATTACTCTTTTGCTTAGTTGATTATTAATTTTATTAAGCTGCGGCATTATGTTCATTTTCTATTGACACTGTGATTTTATTTTATTTTTTTAAATCATTGTACCACTTTTTACTTGTCTGTCATGCCATCTTGGGCAACAATGGAAACAAGTGTATTTCATCACTTTTTTTGTACTACCCTGTAAATTTGTAATGTAACTTTTATTTGGGGTGCCTGCGATGTCGGCAACCCACTAGAGCCATCTTGAAAACACAGGAGTCTAATGCACACACAAGTTAGAGGGTCTCCCAGAAATCCTACGGTGGCTGGTGCGCACATTAGCCCGTCTAAGGTGCGCCGTGGGGCCCAGATGCACGCGAGCAGCAAAATCAGTGTTTATTTTGATGTTTCTTGAGGGAAAGTATTTGTATTTTTGTTTATGTATGTGATTAGTAAACTTAAAGGTGTTAAACATTTTGTTTTTCTTTTAGTGTAATTAGGGTTGGGACTCAGAACCAGTTCTTTTTCAGAACCAGTTCAGAAATTATGGAACTGGACCCGGTTCTGTAATTTTTTTGAACGGTTCCTATATCAGTTCTTGGACATTGTCGTCTGTGAAGCAGTGACGTTACACCGTGTGCTACTTGTCTGAGTGGAGGGATACACCCACACTGTACTGAATGGCAGACAGCGATATTTGGACGAACCCTTAACAGAAACAAAATCCTTTAGAAGAAGACTTTTACAGTAAAGCACACTTTCTTAGGGGGGAGACGCCCATAAAATTTAGATGAGAACATCTCCCTCCAAATCCCGGGCGTCAGAAGGAGTCTGTGTTAATGTGCTTGAATTATAATATAGAATGATGTAAAAAATAAATACATTTTAAAAAGTTGTTTTTTTTAAAGTATATATTTGGAACCGTCATAGGAACTGGAACCATTTAAATGGGACTGTTATGGACCCGGACTCATAATTCAAAATGGTCTCTTCTTTAAGTGCAATACATGCACTAATTAATAATTTTTTACATTTTTGAAACTTTAAGTAATGCTGCGGTGACTTGTTTGTATTAATTTAAAATTAAAATGTCAGAAAATCAGAGTTCCTGCACTTCTTTTTTTCCCTACTTCAATCACTGTTTACAATCACCTTAATGTTGGAATTATTAGATTTTGTACAAATACAATCAACAATTTTGTTAAACCAGCACTCTTCAGTTCAGTTTTATTTTGAGCACACAATAATCACCAAAACATCATTGAAAATGGTCAACAAAATATTTTTTTCTTGTATTCAAAAATGAATGGGAAGAAGTGAAACTTACAACTACTACCCCCTTTTACAAACTAAAATCCAAAGAGACACTGCATTAACACACAATATACTTTTGTATGTCCTTTATATCATTACCACAAAACATCCATAACCATTTATATAAACAGTGAAATTAGTGAAATTACATTTACTTTCACTACAAATCAATTACATAAACAATGATTAATAAATATGATCCATAGATATATACATAGATTTATCCTAACCATGATAGTTTTATTGCAATATAAGACTTATTCACCGGTTCTTCTACCTTATAACTAAATATTCACTTATTCAGTTAATGTGCAACATTTTGTTATTATCCTAGTTTTATCCACCCTTTTGAATACACAAATTGAAGACGACTTTTTTTTACATGCCTTCCCTTCTGCCTCATGAACACATGAACACAACTCTGACACCCCCCAGCCCCTTACACACACAGACACACGTTCATCATTCTGCACTTTTTTTTGCTCTGTATACCTTCCACCATTCTGCTGTAGATAAAGACATATATGTATATTATGTATACGGTCTCTTTTTGATTTTTATTATTTATCATTATTTTTACGTACACCTGTTGCACCAGATGCCAAAAACAAATTCCTCGTGGGGGAACATACCTGGCAATATGTTTTATCTGATGCAGATTCATTTGTATAAATTCTTAAAGTATTTTCACAATTTAATAGGGTTTTTTGCACTAAGACAATGACAAAAATTAGGAGTTGTCATTATTTATAGGTTATTATGTTTTCATTTTCCTGGTCTGGACCATCGGAGATCAAATCAGGCTGAACGTGGCCGATGAAGAAAATGAGTTTCAGATCCCTGATCTATAGAAAATAAATTTGTTTATTTGTGTAACAGCCTTGACCAGAACTGGACAGTAATGAGTAAAATGTAATGTATTTTATGTCAACAAGTACACAGTAAATTTTGCAGTGTTAAATCAACACTTAGAGAGTTTATTTAACTTCTTCTAGAGTGTATTTGGTCCCATTGTCTCCAAATTAACACTGCAAAATCTACAGTGTAATGTAAGTTAATGAATAAATACATATTCCATGTAACGTGCCCCATACAAGTATACGAGGAAAAAGAATGTGAGGAAAGAACAGCAGAAAAATTCATGAAGATTTCCTGATTTTGTTTCTATTTACCACTGCAACACTATACATCAATATAATGTAAAAAGAAAAATCCCATAAGAAACAAAACATTATCTCTGTGTGATTTGACAAAACAACTTTTTTAGGTGTTTTGAAATTTCTTTCATTTTTAATCCATATATGATTGGATTTAAGAGAGGATTATACAGTACTATTTGTAAAGTCATTACTAAACGTATTGTTTTAGAAACATTTGTTTCCACTCGAGCTATAATTACATCATAAGCACCCAAACAGGAGAAACTAAATAAAACCATCAGGTGGGGTAAACATGTCTCTGCAGCCTTTTTCCTGACTTCACTACTTCTATTATAGGTTATTACAAATATTTTTGCATATGTAAACAGTACAAAAAGCATTGGTATAACTAAAGTATTGATCAATATAATCACAGCATATACTGCAACTGCTGCTGAAGAGACACAGTTAAGTTTCAAGATGGAATTGTTACAAAAAATTCCTTTCAGAGTAAAAGTACAGAGTTTCTTATAACCACCCACTACAACTACCCCTGCCACCTGAACAGCAGGCCAAAGCCAAACAAGAAAAAGCAAAATACTCACAGTCCTTTTCGTCATAATATTAGGATACTGCAGAGGTTTACATATAGACACATATCTGTCAAAGGCCATGGCTGCTAACAATAAGAAATCTGAAGCTGCCAAAGAGTAAAATATGAAACATTGAAATATACAGGCTGATAAAGATATGATCTGTTTCTCTGATAGAAAGTCAATCAGTAGTTTTGGGTAGATAACAGTACTGAAAAGAACAGAGTTGAATGACAAAGCTGCAATGAAAACATACATAGGTTCATGGAGGTTTTTGTGAATCACAATAACATAAACAATAACAGAATTACTGCAGATTATCAGAATATACACCTTTAACAAGATGAAGAAATAAACATACCTGTACTTATTCATGTCTACAAACCCATCAAGTATTATATATGTTATATTTGATTGAATGTCCATTAAAACAGATGAAGTGACATAAAAATGACAGTGTCTCACATTGAAGGTTCATTAACATGGAACATTAGTCAAACATAACTGACCTTTAAATACATTTAGGGTTCATTAATCTTCAGTATTGAGAAGGTAAACAGTTTACGTCATTTAAAAGTTTCTGTTAAACCTAATTACACTCTAAGGATCTCATTAAAAAACTGGAGGTTTATACTATGAAGACATTAACGTTTGGCAACTCATCAACAGACAGCAATGAATATTTATTGAGATTTATTGACAAAAACATACCAAATACATCATAATCAATTTAATCTAAAAACCTTGAAATTAAAGTATATACCATTCCTCACTGAAAGATAAACTAACATGTTGATCCATAGGAAAAGTACAAATAAAATGGGGAGCTGAGCTAAAGTTACTGTTGTAAACACACAGATTAAGTGAAAGTATAATGGTGCTCATTTTATTCAGTATTGAAATCAGAAATAACAGATGCAAATGCATTCATAAATATTTGTTTAAAAGGTTTTAGGTCAGTTCTGTAGAACTTCACATTCAAATACTTGACTTAACTAAGCTTAATGGTGTAACACAGATTAGGAAGAAACAGAACGGTCCTCATTTTGTTTTGTATTGTGTAACAGCTGCTGCTGGTTGTGAGAGGGCAACAGGTAATCAACCTGATCAGGAGCACCTGGGCTGTGTTCCTAATGACTTAAAACAGTGTCCAAAATCCATTCAGGGGCTCTCTCCTCTACCAGCAACAGCTTTCTGTTGTGTTCTGTTATGTTGTGTTCTGTTCTTTAAATAAATATTTACTTTTACATTAGCACTGTGCATTCTCCCTTATTTTTGTCATGACCCAGAGCCAGGTTGTGGATTATAGACTTTGACAGAGGACTGAACATTATGGTTTCACTGTGGTATAATTCTGGTCAGTGATTCACTGAAATGGTCATTGTGACAAGTGATATCACGTATGTGTGATTTAAATATTCACATTAATAAGAAAAATGACCCCAAGGCTTTAGAGCTCATCATTCTAGTGGACAGTTTTGGACTAGAACCGCATGTAAAAAAAAAACCCACTCACTGACTTGGAAACACCCTTGACTTAGTGATAACTGCAAGAATTATCACTGACAAGGTTACAGTAATGGAAGTGCCCATATCTGACCATCACTGTGTGTACTTTGATGCCAGCCTTATGCTAACAGAGAACAGAAAACAGGCTGTAGCCAAAAAACGGGCATTGAATGACAGAGCTGAAGAAAAGTTAATGAACATAATGCGAACAGTGGCGCCTAAATCTTTAAATTCCATGGTGGACAATTTTAACAACACGGTATCATCTGCTTTGGATGTTGTTGCTCCGTTAACGGTTAAAAAGAAGGACAGAATCTCCTCATGGCTAAGCAACAGCACTGTCAATCAAAACAAACAAACCTGGAGGAGAGCTGAGATAAAATGGAGAAGCACCAAACTTGACTCTGAGGCATATAAACTGGCAATTACCACCTACAGTCAATCCATTCGTGTTGCAAGGAAAGTTTACTTCTCCAAAATGATCACAGATAATGCTGGGAATTCCAAAATATTATTCTCCACTATCAACAAGCTACTTAACACTCCCCCCACCCCCCTCCAGCGTTTTGCATCCAAGTAAAAGGAGCTGGCCATTTTTTTAAAAAACAAAATAACGTCAATCAGGTCCAGTATTAATTCCAGCCCATTAACAGATTGTGTGCTGTTACCATGGGAACATTCACCTGCATTACATCAGCAGAACTCTACTGAACTGTCAGGGAATGTAACTCCTCAACCTCATGTGTCGACCCAATACAGACTGCATTTTTTAAGAGAATATTTGACAGTGTCTCAGATCATTTACTACAGATTATAAACATATCTCTCCTAACTGGTATTTTTCCAGATGCCTTCAAAACAGCTGTTGTCAGACCATTACTAAAGAAGCCTAACCTTGACAGTAACGATTTGGCCAGTTTTCGTCCTATATCTAATCTCCCATTCATGGGAAAAGTACTAGAAAAGATAGTCCCTGCTCAAATAAATATCTATCTCAAAGAGAATGACATATTAGAGGAATTCCAATCAGGCTTCAGGGCGTGTAATAGCACTGAGACCGCCCTCACTAAAATAATTAGTCTAAATTTTTGTCCTCCTTGACCAAAGTGCTGCATTTGACACAATCGATCATGACATCCTAATTAATTGGCTGGAAGAGCATGTAGGTCTCTCTGACAGTGTACTACAATGGTTCTCCTGCTTCCCTGTCGGGTCCAAGCTGGTGCGATGGGGCTGGATTGGCCGTTCTGGTGGCTGCTGTGGTTGTATTGCGGGCTGGTGGCGTGTGGTGGCTCTGTCCTGGTGGGTTGTTGGGGCGCATTGTGGGGGGGCGGGGGCCCTGGGTGTACTGCGCTCGCCTGGGGCCGGTGCAGGAGGTGTGCGGAGTGCCTCCCTGCTGGTGTCACCGGGCCCCACCACACTGTCCATTTTTACCCGCTGGGCTCGCCTCAGGTTCCCGGCCCCGTTGTCCTCTGACCGGCTCCCAGTGGCGGCCTGCCTTGTGATGGGCTGGGTGCCGCCCCTTCGGTGGGCCTCTCGGCCCCTGTGTCTGGCTTCCTGGCTGAGTGGTGCCGTTGGCCCCCTCGGGGGGGGGTTGGGGTTGGGGCGGCGTGTGTCCTCGTGCCCCGGGCCGCCTGGCTCGGCCTTGGTGTGCTGGGGGCGTTTGTAGCTGCTCTCTCTTGTTCTCCGGGTTTGTGTCGGTGGCTCTCTGGGGTGGCGCCCTGTGGCTCCTACGGCCTGGAATGGGGGGTGCCCTGTTAGCTTGGCCCTGCCTTGCTGTGATTGCTGTTCTGGGCTTCGGGGTCCTTCACACTTGCATGTTTGATCGGGTCTCGCCAGCTACTTCCGAGTCTCATTTCAGTGAATGATGGGACCCGCCAGAATGTGCTGAGAATCTCTCCAGAATCTCTACCCTAAACTCATTCTCTTCTTGCACTAGTGTCCCCTTCTGGCCTATTCTATTCTATTCTATTGCACTCTAATTTACACTATCAAGTCATCCACAATTATGGTGCTCACTACTGTTTTGTTTAATTATTTATCTATTGAATCTCTTTTTCTTTTGTGCTGGTTTGGTTTTCTTCTCATTATTATTATTGTTATTATTATTATTGCTCACTATTTATACATTACGTATTTTTTTATGTTTTTGCTGCAGTATTATTACTCTTTTGCTTAGTTAATTATTAATTTTATTAAGCTGCGGCATTATGTTCATTTTCTATTGACACTGTGATTTTATTTTTTTTTTTTTAAATCATTGTACCACTTTTTACTTGTCTGTCATGCCATCTTGGGTAACAATGGAAACAAGTGTATTTCATCACTTTTTTGTGCTACCCTGTAAATTTGTAATGTAAGTTTTATTGGGGTGCCTGCGATGTCGGCAACCCACTAAAGCCATCTTGAAAACACAGGAGTCTAATGCACACGCAAGTTAGAGGGTCTCCCAGAAATCCTACAGTGGCTGGTGCGCACATTAGCCCGTCTAAGGTGCGCCGTGGGGCCCAGATGCACGCGAGCAGCAAAATCAGTGTTTATTTTGATGTTTCTTGAGGGAAAGTACGTCTTGTATTTTTGTTTATGTATGTGATTAGTAAACTTACAGGTGTTAAACATTTTGTTTTTCTTTTAGTGTAATTAGGGTTGGGACTCAGAACCAGTTCTTTTTCAGAACCAGTTCAGAAATTATGGAACTGGACCCGGTTCCATAATCTTTTTGAACGGTTCCTATATCAATTCTTGGACATTGTCATCTGTGAAGCAGTGACGTTACACCGTGTGCTACTTGTCTGAGTGGAGGGATACACCCACACTGTACTGAATGCCAGACAGCGATATTTGGAAGAACCCTTAGCAGAAGCAAAATCCTTTAGAAGAAGACTTTTACAGTAAAGCATACTTTCTTAGGGGGGTGTCATGTTCTGTTCCTTGTGTTTTCTGTTTTCTTCTCTGTCTGTGTGAGTCTGCCCTATGTTCTCCCTGTGTTTCACCTTTCACCTCATTCTGTTTTCCCTTCTTGATTTGATTATGCGACTCACCTGATGGACCCAGGTGTGTCCCTCAGGTGAGGAGCATATAAGTCCGCATTCTGGTCTGAAACCTCTGCCAGATTATCATTACCTGTCCTCTGATTCTCCAGCATTCCGTATCTCCTGTATTTCCGTGTACCAGTCCCGTTTCTGTCCGACCTCCGTTTTCTGCCTGTTGTCCCTGTCTGTCTCTGAACCTGGTCCGGAACCTGTTAAGCCTTTCTCCGCCTGCCCTGATCCTGGAACGTACACCGACCCTGATATCTGCTGCCTGCCCCGACCCCGGAACGAACCCCGACTACGAGCCTCGCCACCAGCCCCGACCGTGGACCAGAACCGGTCTGATTCCAGTCCCGCTCCCGGACCTGAGGAAGACCTCCGGACCCGGCTTGGATAAGTACAGCCCAGCTCCGAGAGACTTTAACGAGGACCTGTCCTCACTCCTCTGTGTTGTTATTCTAACCTGTGTGAGAATAAAGTATTGTTTGGACTTTTACTTTTATGCACGCCTCCTGTTTTGCGCTTGGGTTCTCCGTGGTCCGTTACAGTATAATCTGGCCAACATGAACCCAGCAGAACTTGAGGCGTTGTTAGCTACAGTCCGTTGACAGAGTGAGGTATCTAACCAGCACAGTGAAGCTCTGAATGTTTTGGCCACAGGAATGAAGGAGCTTGGATCAGCCATCTCGGAAGTCCGGGCTCAGCTGCATTCCATGGATGTGCGATTCCCTCCACAGACTCCGCCATCGGGGGTTCCTCCAGCAGGGAGCGCGGCAGCACCGACCCCAGTCATCACCACCCCCTCTCCGGTGACAACTACGGCGGTCAGCGGTGCATCTCGGGAACCCCACATGCCCACGCCAGTCAGGTATCAGGGTGACCTGGGGTTATGTGGTCAGTTCCTCCATCAATGTGCACTGGTGTTTAGCCAACAACCACTCAGTTACGCCACACGTGAGTCTAAGGCAGCCTTCGTTATGAGTTTGCTTTCTGGACAGGCGGCAGCTTGGGCATTGGCTGTTTCCACCCAGCGTCCAGAGCTTCGGACAGACTATGACCTATTGATCAATGAAATGTTATTGGTTTTTGATCACCCCGTTAGGGGCAGACAGGCAGAAACCCGGTTACTGTCTTTGAGACAGGGAGACGCCCCGGTCGCTCAGTATGCAATCACCTTCCGGATTGCGGCAGCCGACTGTGGCTAGGAGGATAAGGCGCTATGAGCCCTGTTCCGCAGGAGTCTGAACACCGAACTCAAAGACGAGTTGGCGCTACGTGATGGCGCTACGTGATGGCGCTACGTGATGGCGCTACGTGATGACCCCACTTCCCTGGAGAAGTTAATACACCTGACGATACTGCTGGACAATCGGCTGAGGGAGCGAAGGAGGGAGCGAGAAGAATCTAGCTACCCTTCCAGGACGTCATCTGCTCCACCCCGCAGATTACAACACACCGAAGGGGAATCCAGGTCGATGGTTCGAACCAAGCTTACTCAGCAGGAACGGGACCGTCGACGGAAGGAGAACCTGTGTCTGTACTGCGGTGGCTCTGGACACTACCTTCAGGAGTGTCCGTTAAAAGATCAGGCTCAGTATTAAAGGGGGGCATTCTACTGAGCCGATCTACTTCTTCTGCCCCCATCTCCCGTCCTCTGTTTCATGTTTTGCTCCATCCCAAGGGTGAAGCCATCTCGCAGTCCGTGTTCATCGACTCCGGGGCGGACAGTAATCTTATGGATTCAGGTCTGATTAAGAGATTAGGGGTTGCTATCAGTCCCCTTAAAGAACCCATAGTGGCCCATGCCTTGGATGGCCATCTTCTGGCCAAGATCACACACCAGACTGAGCCGGTGTCAATGATCACCTCTGGCAATCATCTCGGATCTGTTCAATTTCATGTTCTAGACTCACCTGAGATCCCGGTCATCCTCGGTTACCCATGGCTCCGCCGGCATAACCCGCACCTGGATTGGCAGAACGGGACCGTACTAAGCTGGGGTAAGAACTGTGAATCCCTCTGTCTCCAACAGAAAGAGCCGACGGCTAGTCCAGTCCCTTCACGTACTCCAGCAGACCTGATCCATGTTCCTGCCGTGTACCTGGCCTACAAGGAGGTGTTCAGCAAAGCAAAGGCGACATCTCTACCTCCCCATCGAGAGTATGACTGCTGTATTGACCTCTTACCAGGTACCACCCCTCCTAAGGGGAGATTATACTCGCTTTCCGCTCCAGAGCGAGAAGCGATGGATACATATATTAAAGATGCTCTTGCTGCCGGTATCATCTGACCCTCCTCCTCTCCGGCGGGGGCGGGGTTTTTCTTTGTAGATAAGAAGGACAAGACATTGCGACCCTGCATTGATTACAGAGGTCTTAATGATATCACTGTTAAGAACCGATATCCACTGCCACTCATCTCCTCTGCGTTTGAACTCCTTCAGGGGGCCACCATCTTCACTAAATTGGACTTAAGAAATGCATACCATCTGGTACGCATCCGGGAAGGAGATGAGTGGAAGACTGCATTCAACACCCCTACTGGACATTATGAATATTTAGTTATGCCCTTTGGTTTAACCAATGCTCCTGCTGTGTTCCAGAACCTCATTAATGAGGTCCTAAGAGACATGTTAAACCAATTCGTGTTTGTGTATCTCGATGATATCCTGATTTTTTTCTCGTTCTGAACAGGATCACCTCCACCATGTTCAGCAGGTTCTCCAGAGACTCCTCCAGAACTCGTTGTTTGTCAAGGCTGAGAAGTGTGAATTCCATGTTCCAACGGTCTCGTTCTTAGGATATATTGTGGGTCAGAACCAGCTCAAGATGGATCCTTCCAAGGTAGCAGCAGTTACTGCTTGGCCGATTCCTGAGACCCGTAAGCAGCTCCAACGTTTCCTGGGGTTTGCCAACTTTTATCGCAGATTCATATGTGGTTATAGCACTATCGCTGCTCCCCTTAGCGCTCTAACCTCGTCCAAGGTCTCCTTCCGATGGAACCAGGAGGCAGACCTGGCCTTCCGGAAATTGAAGGAACTCTTTAGTTCCACTCCTATCCTCCAGTTCCCTGACCCTGACAGACAGTTCGTGGTCGAGGTGGATGCATCCAACATTGGAGTGGGAGCAGTTCTATCTCAGAGAAATAACCATGATAACAAAATGCACCCATGTGCCTTCTTTTCCAGACGGTTGTCCCCCGCTGAAAGAAACTACGACATTGGGAATCGAGAGTTACTGGCGGTGAAACTTGCTCTCGAGGAATGGAGACACTGGCTGGAAGGAGCCATTCATGGTTTGGACTGATCATAAGAACCTGGAGTATCTTAGAATCACCAAGAGACTCAACTCCAGGCAAGCCCGATGGTCATTATTTTTTAATCGTTTCAGTTTTTGTCTCTCCTACCGCCCAGGGTCCCGCCCGGACCTGAAGAAGACCTCCGGACCCGGCTTGGATAAGTACAGCCCAGCTCCGAGAGACTTTAACGAGGACCTGTCCTCACTCCTCTGTGTTGTTATTCTAACCTGTGTGAGAATAAAGTATTGTTTGGACTTTTACGCACGCCTCCTGTTTTGCGCTTGGGTTCTCCGTGGTCCGTTACAGGGGGAGACGCCCATAAAATTTAGATGAGAACATCTCCGTCCAAATCCCGGGCATCGGAAGGAGTCTGTGTTAATGTGCTTGAATTATAATATAGAATAGTGTAAAAATAAATACATTTTAAAAAGTTGTTTTTTTTAAAGTATATATTTGGAACCGTCATAGGAACTGGAACCATTTAAATGGAACTGTTATGGACCCGGACTCATAATTCAAAATGGTCCTTTCTCTAAGTGCAATACATGCACTAATTAATAATTTTTTACATTTTTGAAACTTTAAGTAATGCTGCGGTGACTTGTTTGTATTAATTTAAAATTAAAATGTCAGAAAATCAGAGTTCCTGCATTTCTTTTTTTCCCTACTTCAATCACTGTTTACAATCATCTTAATGCTGGAATTATTAGATTTTGTACAAATACAATCAACAATTTTGATTTTGGATGTTAAATCAGCACTCTTCAGTTCAGTTTTATTTTGAGCACACAATAATCACCAAAACATCATTGAAAATGGTCAACAAAATAATTTTTTCTTGTACTCAAAAATGAATGGGAAGAAGTGAAACTTACAACTACTACCCCCTTTTACAAACTAAAATCCAAAGAGACACTGCATTAACACACAATATACTTTTGTATGTCCTTTATATCATTACCACAAAACATCCATAACCATTTATATAAACATTATTTATAATTCACCTCATACAATCTGATATGATCAAATAAAGTACTAGTAGTAGAAAATCATTAATTTGTAGTGAAATTACATTCGCTTTCACTACAAATCAATTACATAAACAATAATTAATAAATATGATCCATAGATATATACATACATTTATCCTAACCGTGATAGTTTTATTGCGATATAAGACTTATTCACGGTTCTTCTACCTTACAAGTAAATATTCACTTCTTCAGATAATATGCAACATTTTGTTATTATACTAGTTTTATACATCCTTATGAATACACAAATTGAAGACGACTTTTTTACATGCATTCCCTTCTGCCGTCAGGCTCATGAACACATGAACACAACTCTGACACCCCCCAGCCCCTTACACACAGACACACACAGACACACTTTTTCTCCTCTTCCTCTCTGTCCTTCTCACAAACACATGTACACACACATACACATGCACTTTCATCATTCTGCACTTTTTCTTGCTTTGTATACCCTTCACCATTCTGCTGTAGATAAAGATATATATGTATACTATGTATACGGTCTCTTTTTGATTTTTATTATTTATCATTATTTTTACGTACACCTGTTGCACCAGATGCCAAAAACAAATTCCTCGTGGGGGAACATACCTGGCAATATGTTTTTTTCTGAAGCAGATTCATTTGTATAAATTCTTAAAGTATTTTCACAATTTAATAGGGTTTTTTGCACTAAGACAATGACAAAAATTAGGAGTTGTCATTATTTATAGGTTATTATGTTTTCATTTTCCTGGTCTGGACCATCAGAGATCAAATCAGGCTGAACGTGGCCAATGAAGAAAATGAGTTTCAGATCCCTGATCTATAGAATATAAATTTGTTTATTTGTGTAACAGCCTTGACCAGAACTGGACAGTAATGAGTAAAATGTAATGTATTTTATGTCAACAAGTACACAGTAAATTTTGCAGTGTTAAATCAACACTTAGAGAGTTTATTTAACTTCTTCTAGAGTGTATTTGGTCCCTTTGTCTCCAAATTAACACTGCAAAATCTACAGTGTAATGTAAGTTAATCAATAAATACATATTCCATGTAACGTGCCCCATACAAGTATACGAGGAAAAAGAATGTGAGGACAGAACAGCAGAAAAATTAATGAAGATTTCCTGATTTTGTTTCTATTTACCACTGCAACACTATACATCAATATCATGTAAAAAGAAAAATCCCATAAGAAACAAAGCATTATCTCTGTGTGATTTGACAAAACAACTTTTTTAGGTGTTTTGAAATTTCTTTCATTTTTAATCCATATATGATTGGATTTAAGAGAGGATTATACAGTACTATTTGTAAAGTCATTACTAAACGTATTGTTTTAGAAACATTTGTTTCCACTCGAGCTATAATTACATCATAAGCACCCAAACAGGAGAAACTAAATAAAACCATCAGGTGGGGTAAACATGTCTCTGCAGCCTTTTTCCTGACTTCACTACTTCTATTATAGGTTATTACAAATATTTTTGCATATGTAAACAGTACAAAAAGCATTGGTATAACTAAAGTATTGATCAATATAATCACAGCATATACTGCAACTGCTGCTGAAGAGACACAGTTAAGTTTCAAGATGGAATTGTTACAGAAAATTCCTTTCAAAGTAAAAGTACAGAGTTTCTTATAACCACCCACTACAACTACCCCTGCCACCTGAACAGCAGGCCAAAGCCAAACAAGAAAAAGCAAAATACTCACAGTCCTTTTCGTCATAATATTAGGATACTGCAGAGGTTTACATATAGACACATATCTGTCAAAGGCCATGGCTGCTAACAATAAGAAATCTGAAGCTGCCAAAGAGTAAAATATGAAACATTGAAATATACAGGCTGATAAAGATATGATCTGTTTCTCTGATAGAAAGTCAATCAGTAGTTTTGGGTAGATAACAGTACTGAAAAGAACAGAGTTGAATGACAAAGCTGCAATGAAAACATACATAGGTTCATGGAGGTTTTTGTGAATCACAATAACATAAACAATAACAGAATTACTGCAGATTATCAGAATATACACCTTTAACAAGATGAAGAAATAAACATACCTGTACTTATTCATATCTACAAACCCATCAAGTATTATATATGTTATATTTGATTGAATGTCCATTAAAACAGATGAAGTGACATAAAAATGACAGTGTCTCACATTGAAGGTTCATTAACATGGAACATTAGTCAAACATAACTGACCTTTAAATACATTTAGGGTTCATTAATCTTCAGTATTGAGAAGGTAAACAGTTTATGTCATGGAGAAGTTTCTGTTAAACCTAATTGCACTCTAAGGATCTCATTAAAAAACTGGAGGTTTATACTATGAAGACATTAACGTTTGGCAACTCATCAACAGACAGCAATGAATATTTATTGAGATTTATTGACAAAAACATACCAAATGCATCATAATCAATTTAATCTAAAAACCTTGAAATTAAAGTATATACCATTACTCACTGAAAGATAAACTAAGATGTTGATCCATAGGAAAAGTACAAATAAAATGGGGAGCTGAGCTAAAGTTACTGTTGTAAATACACAGATTAAGTGAAAGTATAATGGTGCTCATTTTGTTTAGTATTGAAATCAGAAATAACAGATGCAAATGCATTCATAAATATTTGTTTAAAGGTTTTAGGTCAGTTCTGTAGAACTTCACATTCTAATACTTGACTTAACTAAGCTTAATGGCCCCACTAGGACCACCAGGGTATGTTCCTCTTCCAGCCCCTCCTTCGCACCACTTCGACGCAGCTCCACCCAAGCTCAGCGAGGCAGCTGAGGTTGTGAGGAAAGCAAGAGCAGCTTCAACCCCAGGTCCTAACGGGATACCCCATAAGCTGTACAAGTTCTGTCCAGGCGTCCTAAAACATCTATGGAAGCTCCTGAGAGTGGCCTGGAGGAACCAAGTCATCCCATCGGAGTGGCAGAGAGCAGCAACTGTCTTCATTCCGAAGGAGCCGAACTCCACCACCATCGGCCAGTTTAGGAGTATTGCCCTCCTGAATGTTGAAGGCAAAATCTTCTTTTCCATCCTAGCCAAGAGGTTGACCAGCTACCTCATAAACAACAGTTACATCGACACGAGCTGCCAGAAGGCTGGGGTGCCAGGCTTCCCAGGGTGCGTGGAACACTCCGCAGTGATATGGGAGCAGATCTAGCGAGCAAAAAGAGAGAAGACTGACCTGCATGTGGTGTGGCTAGATCTTGCAAATGCATACAGGTCAGTCCCCCACCAGCTCATCGAGTATGCCCTGGACTTCTTCTATGTCCCTGCTGGTATTCGTGCCCTGGTTTCAAGCTACTTTGCAGACCTTCAGATGTGCTGCACCCACCAAGAGTTCACCACAAGCTGGCAACGACAGGAAGTTGGCATCGCCATGGGATGTTCCATCTCTCCCATCCTGTTCGTCACAGCCTTTGAAGTCATCCTCATAGGGGCAAGGAAAGTAGTGGGAGGTGTGAAGCTACCATCTGGCCAAAGGCTGCCACCGGTGAGAGGCTATATGGACGATGTCACCACCATCCTCCAGACAGCGGCATGCACAGCGAGACTGTTGAAGAGGATCGATGAGCTTGTGGGCTGGGCAAGGATGAGAATCAAACCTGCGAAATCACGCAGCCTGTCCCTGAGGAAAGGGGTCAGGAGCGACAATACCATCTTTGTCGCAGGTGGTGAGGTAATACCATTGCTGGTGGATCAACCTGTGCGTAGTCTCGGTCGGACATACACGGCAGACCTCTCCGACAAGCAGATGGCGGAGACAGTGAGGAAGCAGCTTGCGGATGGCTTAGCAAGGATCAGCGAGAGCCAGCTCCCTGGCAAGTACAAAGTGTGGAGTTACAACTTTATACTGTACCCGAGGGTGATGTGGCCGCTGAAAATGGGCGAGGTCCCTTCCTCGGTGGTAGAGAAGATGGACAGGTTGGCGAACCAGTTCATTAAGAAATGGCTGGGGCTCCCAAGATGCCTTTCTGAAGTAGGGTTATTTGGGAGCAACATACTGCAACTGCCACTGCAATCCATCAACCAGAGATACAGGCAGGAAAAGGCCAGACTGGTGCTGGAGTTGAGGGATTCCACTGACCAGCTAGTGAGGACAGCTGGCGCCCAAGTACGAACAGGGAGGAAGTGGAAAGCCCGGGAGGAGGTGAACAAGGCCATTAGCAGGCTGCAGCACAGGGAGGTCATAGGAAGAGTCCAGGAGGGTAGAGCAGGGTTGGGGAGAGGCAAGGCCCTCCTCTTCTGGTCCAAGGCCTCCAAGGAGCAGCGAAGAGCCATGGTGGTGGCAGAGGTGGCAAGGGCGGAACAGGAGCGGCTACGCATCAAGGCTGTGTCACAAAGTCGTCAGGGAGGCTGGATGACTTGGGAAGGTGTCACAAGCAGGCCTATGTCGTGGTCTGATTGGTGGAAGATCCCCCAGGCTCGACTCAGCTTCCTAATCAGGTCCACCTATGACACCCTACCTTGTCCCCGAAACCTCCACCTATGGTTTGGCACAGAGGAAAGCTGTCCATTGTGCGACACCACCAACGCAAGCCTCCAGCACATCCTCTCAGGCTGCAAGACTGCGCTGTCCCAAGGCCACTACAGGTGGCGCCATGATCTGGTGCTGAGGAAGCTGGCAGAGGTGAGTGAGGCATGCAGACGACAGGCGAACGGCAAACCTTCTGCCGCAGCGAGACCACCCATCACTTTTATAAGAGCTGGAGAGAACATCAAGCCCACTCACCAGACGCTAACACCAAGACTCCTCTCACCTGGTGGCAAGTGGGCTATGAGGGTCGACCTGGGGAGACAACTCCAGTTTCCCAGGGAGATCGTGCAGACATCACTCCGGCCTGACTTGATCTTGTGGTCAGGTCTGCAAAAGACCATCCTGCTGGTGGAACTCACCGTCCCATGGGAACAGGGGATGGAGGCTGCCAACGAGCGCAAGCGTGCCAAGTACGCTGACCTGGCGGCAGAGTGTCGTGAGGCAGGCTGGAAGGCCATCATACGCCCCATTGAGGTGGGGTGTAGGGGCTTTGTGGGCTCCTCAACAGGTCGCCTACTTCGCGACATCGGCTGCACGGGGGCGGGAAGTTGGAAAGCCATTAAGGAGCTGGCAGAGGAGGCAGAAAAGGGCAGCTTCTGGCTATGGCTAAGGAGGAGGGATAGAGGGTGGGGGCAGAACACCTAGGGCAGCAGCAGGGGGTGGAAGGTAGAGATACCTTCCATCGCTCCGCCACCAAGAGATGTACTGGGGTTAAAGGAGCGAAACATCTATGATTGGTGGTCCCCAGCTGATGACCCATTCCTGCCCAGGGGTGTGGTGCATAGGGGTTGGAACACACTTGTTCAGAGAGCACCGGTGGAGGTGCGGCAGGCAGAAATGCCCAGCAGGCAGACTAACAGCCTGTATCTTCAAATGGTGTAACACATATTAGGAAGAAACAGAACGGTCCTCATTTTGTTTTGTATTGTGTAACAGCCACTGCTGGTTGTGAGAGGGCAACAGGTGATCAACCTGATCAGGAGCACCGGGGCTGTGTTCCTAATGACTTAAAACAGTGTCCAAAATCCATTCAGGGGCTCTCTCTTCTACCAGCAACAGCTTTCTGTTTTATTATGTTATGTTGTGTTCTTTTCTTTAAATAAATATTTACTTTTACATTAGCACTGTGCATTCTCCCTTATTTTTGTCATGACCCAGAGCCAGGTTGTGGATTATAGACTTTGACAGAGGACTGAACATTATGGTTTAACTGTGGTATAATTCTGGTCAGTGATTCACTGAAATGGTCATTGTGACAAGTGATATCATGTATGTGTTATTTAAATATTCATATTAATAAGAAAAATGACCCCAAGGCTTTAGAGCTCATCATTCTAGTGGACAGTTTTGGACTAGAACCGCATGTAAAAAAAACCCCCACATACTGACTTGGAAACACCCTTGACTTAGTGATAACTGCAAGAATTATCATTGACAAGGTTACAGTAATGGAAGTGCCCATATCTGACCATCACTGTGTGTACTTTGATGCCAGCCTTATGCTAACAGAGAACAGAAAACAGGCTGTAGCCAAAAAACGGGTATTGAATGACAGAGCTGAAGAAAAGTTAATGAACATAATGCGAACAGTGGCGCCTAAATCTTTAAATTCCATGGTGGACAATTTTAACAACACGGTATCATCTGCTTTGGATGTTGTTGCTCCGTTAACGGTTAAAAAGAAGGACAGAATCTCCTCATGGCTAAGCAACAGCACTGTCAATCAAAACAAACAAACCTGGAGGAAAGCTGAGATAAAATGGAGAAGCACCAAACTTGACTCTGAGGCATATAAACTGGCAATTACCACCTACAATCAATCCATTCGTGTTGCAATGAAAGTTTACTTCTCCAAAATGATCACAGATAATGCTGGGAATTCCAAAATATTATTCTCCACTATCAACAAGCTACTTAACACTCCCCCCACCCCCCTCCAGCGTTTTGCATCCAAGTAAAAGGAGCTGGCCATTTTTAAAAAAAAACAAAATAACGTCAATCAGGTCCAGTATTAATTCCAGCCCATTAACAGATTGTGTGCTGTTACCATGGGAACATTCACCTGCATTACATCAGCAGAACTCTACTGAACTGTCAGGGAATGTAACTCCTCAACCTCATGTGTCGACCCAATACAGACTGCATTTTTTAAGAGAATATTTGACAGTGTCTCAGATCATTTACTACAGATTATAAACATATCTCTCCTAACTGGTATTTTTCCAGATGCCTTCAAAACAGCTGTTGTCAAACCATTACTAAAGAAGCCTAACCTTGACAGAAACGATTTGGCCAGTTTTCGTCCTATATCTAATCTCCCATTCATGGGAAAAGTACTAGAAAAGATAGTCCCTGCTCAAATAAATAACTATCTCAAAGAGAATGACATATTAGAGGAATTCCAATCAGGCTTCAGGGCGTGTCATAGCACTGAGACCGCCCTCACCAAAATAATTAGTCTCAATTTTTGTCCTCCTTGACCTAAGTGCTGCATTTGACACAATCGATCATGACATCCTAATTAATTGGCTGGAAGAGCATGTAGGTCTCTCTGACAGTGTACTACAATGGTTCTCCTGCCTCCCTGTCGGGTCCAAGCTGGTGCGATGGGGCTGGATTGGCCGTTCTGGTGGCCGCTGTGGTTGTATTGCGGGCTGGTGGCGTGTGGTGGCTCTGTCCTGGTGGGTTGTTGGGGCGCATTGTGGGGGGGCGGGGGCCCTGGATGTACTGCGCTCGCCTGGGGCCGGTGCAGGAGGTGTGTGGAGTGCCTCCCTGCTGGTGTCACCCGGCCCCACCACACTGTCCATTTTTACCCGCTGGGCTCGCCTCAGGTTCCCGGCCCCGTTGTCCTCTGACCGGCTCCCAGTGGCGGCCTGCCTTGTGATGGGCTGGGTGCCGCCCCTTTGGGCCTCTCGGCCCCTGTGTCTGGCTTCCTGGCTGAGTGGTGCCGTTGGCCCCCTCGGGGGGGGGCATGGGTGGGCGGGGTTGGGGTTTGGGGTTTGGGCGGCGTGTGTCCTCGTGCCCCGGGCCGCCTGGCTCGGCCTTGGTGTGCTGGGGGCGTTTGTAGCTGCTCTCTCTTGTTCTCCGGGTTTGTGTCGGTGGCTCTCTGGGGGCGGCGCCCTGTGGCTCCTACGGCCTGGAATGGGGGGTGCCCTGTTAGCTTGGCCCTGCCTTGCCGTGATTGCTGTTCTGGGCTTCGGGGTCCTTCACACTTGCATGTTTGATCGGGTCTCGCCAGCTACTTCCGAGTCTCATTTCAGTGAATGATTGTACCCGCCAGAATGTGCTGAGAATCTCTCCAGAATCTCTACCCTAAACTCATTCTCTTCTTGCACTAGCGTCCCCTTCTGGCCTATTCTATTCTATTCTATTCTATTCTATTGCATTCTAATTTACACTATCAAGTCATCCACAATTATGGTGCTCACTACTGTTTTGTTTAATTATTTATCTATTGAATCTCTTTTTCTTTTGTGCTGGTTTGGTTTTCTTCTCATTATTATTATTGTTATTATTATTATTGCTCACTATTTATACATTACGTATTTTTTTTAATGTTTTTGCTGCAGTATTATTACTCTTTTGCTTAGTTGATTATTAATTTTACTAAGCTGCGGCATTATGTTCATTTTCTATTGACACTGTGATTTTATTTTATTTTTTTAAATCATTGTACCACTTTTTACTTGTCTGTCATGCCATCTTGGGCAACAATGGAAACAAGTGTATTTCATCACTTTTTTTGTACTACCCTGTAAATTTGTAATGTAACTTTTATTTGGGGTGCCTGCGATGTCGGCAACCCACTAGAGCCATCTTGAAAACACAGGAGTCTAATGCACACACAAGTTAGAGGGTCTCCCAGAAATCCTACGGTGGCCGGTGCGCACATTAGCCTGTCTAAGGTGCGCCGTGGGGCCCAGATGCACGCGAGCAGCAAAATCAGTGTTTATTTTGATGTTTCTTGAGGGAAAGTATTTGTATTTTTGTTTATGTATGTGATTAGTAAACTTACAGGTGTTAAACATTTTGTTTTTCTTTTAGTGTAATTAGGGTTGGGACTCAGAACCAGTTCTTTTTCAGAACCAGTTCAGAAATTATGGAACTGGACCCGGTTCTGTAATTTTTTTGAACGGTTCCTATATCAGTTTTTGGACATTGTCGTCTGTGAAGCAGTGACGTTACACCGTGTGCTACTTGTCTGAGTGGAGGGATACACCCACACTGTACTGAATGGCAGACAGCGATATTTGGAAGAACCCTTAACAGAAACAAAATCCTTTAGAAGAAGACTTTTACAGTAAAGCATACTTTCTTAGGGGGGAGACGCCCATAAAATTTAGATGAGAACATGTCCCTCCAAATCCCGGGCGTCAGAAGGAGTCTGTGTTAATGTGCTTGAATTATAATATAGAATGATGTAAAAAATAAATACATTTTAAAAAGTTGTTTTTTTTAAAGTATATATTTGGAACCGTCATAGGAACTGGAACCATTTAAATGGAACTGTTATGGACCCGGACTCATAATTCAAAATGGTCTCTTCTTTAAGTGCAATACATGCACTAATTAATAATTTTTTACATTTTTGAAACTTTAAGTAATGCTGCGGTGACTTGTTTGTATTAATTTAAAATTAAATTGTCAGAAAATCAGAGTTCCTGCACTTCTTTTTTTCCCTACTTCAATCACTGTTTACAATCACCTTAATGTTGGAATTATTAGATTTTGTACAAATACAATCAACAATTTTGTTAAACCAGCACTCTTCAGTTCAGTTTTATTTTGAGCACACAATAATCACCAAAACATCATTGAAAATGGTCAACAAAATATTTTTTTCTTGTACTCAAAAATGAATGGGAAGAAGTGAAACTTACAACTACTACCCCCTTTTACAAACTAAAATCCAAAGAGATACTGCATTAACACACAATATACTTTTGTATGTCCTTTATATCATTACCACAAAACATCCAAAACCATTTATATAAACAGTGAAATTAGTGAAATTACATTTACTTTCACTACAAATCAATTACATAAACAATGATTAATAAATATGATCCATAGATATATACATAGATTTATCCTAACCATGATAGTTTTATTGCAATATAAGACTTATTCACCGGTTCTTCTACCTTATAACTAAATATTCACTTATTCAGATAATGTGCAACATTTTATTATCCTAGTTTTATCCACCCTTTTGAATACACAAATTGAAGACGACTTTTTTTACATGCCTTCCCTTCTGCCTCATGAACACATGAACACAACTCTGACACCCCCCAGCCCCTTACACACACAGACACACGTTCATCATTCTGCACTTTTTTTTGCTCTGTATACCTTCCACCATTCTGCTGTAGATAAAGACATATATGTATATTATGTATACGGTCTCTTTTGGATTTTTATTATTTATCATTATTTTTACGTACACCTGTTGCACCAGATGCCAAAACAAATTCTTCCTTGTGGGGGAACATACCTGGCAATATGTTTTTTTCTGAAGCAGATTCATTTGTATAATTTATTTAAGTATTTTCACACTTTAATAGGGTTTTTTGCACTAAGACAATGACAAAAATTAGGAGTTGTCATTATTTATAGGTTATTATGTTTTCATTTTACTGGTATGGACCATCAGAGATAAAATCAGGCTGAACGTGGCCAATGAAGAAAATGAGTTTCAGATCCCTGATCTATAGAATATAAATTTGTTTAGTTGTGTAACAGCCTTGACCAGAACTGGAAAATAATGAGTAAAATGTAATGTATTGTATATCGACAAGTAATGTAAGTTATTCAATAAATACATATTCCATGTAACTTGCCCCATACAAGTATACGAGGAAAAAGAAGGTGCGGAAAGAACAGCAGGAAAATTCATGAAGATTTCCTGATTGTGTTTCTATTTACCACTGCAACACTATACATCAATATCATATTAAAAAAATCTCATGAGAAACAAAACATTATCTCTGTGTTATTTGACAAAAAAACTTTTTTAGGTATTTTGAAATTTCTTTCATTTTTAATCCATATATGATTGGATTTAAGAGAGGATTATACAATACTGTTTGTAAAGTAATCACTAAACGTATTGTTTTAGAAACATTTGATTCCACTCGAGCTATAATTATATCATAAGCACATAAAAAGGAGAAACTAAATAAAACCATGAGGTGAGGTAAACATGTCTCTGCAGCCTTTTTCCTGACTTCACTACCTCTATTATAGGTTATTACAAATATTTTTGCATATGTAAACAGTACAAAAAGCACTGGTATGACTAAAGTATTGATCAATATAATCACAGCATATACTGCAACTGCTGCTGAAGAGACACAGTTAAGTTTCAAGATGGAATTGTTACAAAAAATTCCTTTCAGAGTAAAAGTACAGAGTTTCTTAAAACCAGCCACTACAACTACCCCTGCCACCTGAACAGCAGGCCAAAGCCAAGCAAGAAAAAGCGAAACACTCACAGTCCTTTTCGTCATAATATTAGGATACTGCAGAGGTTTACATATAGACACATATCTGTCAAAGGCCATGGCTGCTAACAATAAGAAATCTGAAGCTGCCAAAGAGTAAAATATGAAACATTGAAATATACAGGCTGATAAAGGTATGATCTGTATCTCTGATAGAAAATCAATCAGTAGTTTTGGGTAGATAGCAGTACTGAAAAGAACAGAGTTGAATGACAAAGCTGCAATGAAAACATACATAGGTTCATGGAGGTTTTTGTGAATCACAATAACATAAACAATAATACCATTACTGTACATTATCAGAATATACACCTTAAACAAGATGAAGAAATAAACATACCTGTACTTATTCATGTTTACAAACCCATCAAGTATTATATATGTTATATTTGATTGAATGTCCATTCAAACAGATGAAGTGACATAAAAATGACAGTGTCTCACATTGAAGGTTCATTAACATGGAACATTAGTCAAACATAACTGACCTTTAAATACATTTAGGGTTCATTAATGTTCAGTATTGAGAAGGTAAACAGTTTACGTCATGGAGAAGTTTCTGTTAAACTTAATTATACTCTAAGGATCTCATTAAAAAACTGGAGGTTTATACTATGAAGACATTAACGTTTGATCAAGTTGCAACTGATCAACAGACAGCAATGAATATTTATTGAGATTTATTGACCAAAACATACCAAATACATCATAATAAATTTAATCTAAAAACCTTGAAATTAAAGTATATACCATTCCTCACTGAAAGATAAACTAACATGTTGACCCATAGGAAAAGTACAAATAAAATGGGGAGCTGAGCTAAACTTACTGTTGTAAACACACAGATTAAGAGAAAGTATAATGGTGCTCATTTTGTTTAGTATTTAAATCAGAAATAACAGATGCAAATGCATTCATAAATATTTGTTTAAAAGGTTTTAGGTTAGTTCTGTAGAACTTCACATTCAAATACTTGACTTAACTAAGCTTAATGATGTAACAGATTAGGAAGAAACAGAACGGTCCTCATTTTGTTTTGTATTGTGTAACAGCTGCTGCTGGTTGTGAGAGGGCAACAGGTAATCAACCTGATCAGTAGCACCTGGGCTGTGTTCCTAATGACTTAAAACAGTGTCCAAAATCCATTCAGGGGCTCTCTCCTCTACCAGCAGCAGCTTTCTGTTTTATTATGTTATGTTGTGTTCATTTCTTTAAATAAATATTTACTTTTACATTAGCACTGTGCATTCTCCCTTATTTTTATCATGACCCAGAGCCAGGTTGTGGATAATAGACTTTGACAGAGGACTGAACATTATGGTTTAACTGTGGTATAATTCTGGTCAGTGATTCACTGAAATGGTCATTGTGACAAGTGATATCACATATGTGCCTGTGGTAAATGTGAGACTAATGTTTGGTTACATCCCCGCTACCCTCTAGGCCAGGGGAGCTCAACCCTGGTCCTCCAGAGCGACTGTCCTGCTGGTTCGAGATGTATCCCTCGTCCAACACACCTGGTGATCATTTTCATTTTCCTGCAGAGCTTGATGAGAGGTTTATCATTTGAATCAGGTGTGTTGGAAGGAGGATACATCTAAAACATGCAGGATAGTAGCTCTCGAGGACCAGGATTGAGCACCCCTGATCTAGACCATTTAAATCAGGCAGAAATTGTCGGTTTAGCAGAGGGAATCCTTATTGTAGAGCATAATTTGGGTGGAGTCATGGCTACAGTTTCCATTCAAGATGCTCAGGTCAGCCCAGTAAGAGAGAACTTTGAATCTATAGATCTGCGCAATACGGGGTCAGATCACCCGACAGTTAGATCAATGTTGTTTAAATGTGAGACGATGTTTGAAGCTTCGATTCTAATTTGGTGCTTGTTGGTACTTCTGTCTCCCAATGATGAGGAAACCATTAAAAAACGTCTTCAAGTCTTCAGTGGTCTTCAATGAGTCTTCGATGAGGACCAAAACATGGGAAAACTTACCTCATCCAAGATTTTCAAGTCAAAATATGTCGTTGGTATCGAGTTATAAGTGTGGATATTCAACATCAAATGCAATAGTCTGTATTGAGTTTATACTAACATGTCCTTGGGAGAAAAACTTAAACTTTCTAATGATTTGATTTCTGAAATACTTTATGATATTTTTCAATATTTAATAGAAAATATATTACCGGTTGGGCAGCACGGTGGTGCAGCGGTTAGCACTTGTGCCTTACAGCAAGAAGGACCCAGGTTCAATTCCCACACCAGACCTTTCTGTGTGGAGTTTGTATGGTCTCCCTGTGTCTCTATGGGTTTTCTCTGGGTACTCCGGTTTCCTCCCACCATCCAAACACATGCACTGAGGTTAATTGGTCAATCTAAATTGCCCAAATGTGTGGATGTGAGAGTGATTGTTTGAAGCTAAATCTTCAAACAATGGCAACATTTGTGGAAAAGATTGTTTGGTTACTACTACTTCGATGTCTACTTCCTCCTTCTGAAGAGCGCAGACGTGTTTTCTGCCTACCTGTTATTTACTTATTTATGTGCTGCTTCACTTTTGGACGGAAGATGCCTCACAGCAGAGACTGCCATGAGAACCTGCAGAAGATTGCAGCACTTCAAAGACAGATACTTCTGCTATAGAACAACACTACGGTAACGTGGGCCCCAATTGTGAATCTCCCAGCTAAGGAGATACGCTATCAGCCAAGTGACACATCGATGCTAACACTGGTAGCTAGACCCAATAGTGGCAGAAAAGCTACTCCAAAGAAGAAACGGAATGACTGTCACATGAATGATAGAACCGGAGCTAAACCAAAGCATATCTGATAAGTTTAAAAGTTTATTTAATTAACAAATACACATAGAGAAAACCTTTGATGTCATTTTATCTCAGCTGAGAGGGGTGAGGACCAAGAGAAGGCAGAAAAGCAACAAGGCTTCTCGTTCTGAATTCAAATGGCACTCACTTCCCGGTTTTTCCTCTGGCCAAAGAATTTTGTTTAAACCACAAGCACTGCCCAGTGACATCACTCACTGAACAGGAAGAAAGGGCATGTGGTTAAATGAGATTGGTAGGTTGGGGGAGCGTCATATTACACAGTTTTATGAGAACACCTCATTGGTCAAATTGCCTCTAAGGCGTGACCCATTCCTAGGCGGGAAAATATTAAGCTGAGAAAAAGGAATTCTTAACATTCCTTTGCTCACTTAGTGGAAAATTTCTACTTCAGGAATTCAAAATACATACATACTGGTATATTTACTTCACAGTATCCCCCCTCGTTTCAGAATGCCTGAAACATATGAATGACCGGGAATAGATACTCCAAATGGGTGACCATCACTACTTTCCAGTGCTAATGCTAATGCTATTAGCCATGTAGCTAATACGCCAAAGCCACAGTCACCACATAGAATCCCGTCTCTCCTGAATGGACCTCATCATAAAACGTTTTACCAATCATTAACCCCACGCTGATCAGACAGGACAAGGCGCAGGGGAGGTGGGGAAGCGCCGCAGCGGGACCAAACGAGATGGGACAGCACCGTGCTACAGCAGAGAGCTAACGGTGAAAAACGGCACACTACCAGCAGGATGAAGGAGAATAACAGACCGCCCCAGCGGCACCAAGTAAGTCAGCCAACCACTCTGATAGTAGGAGACAGAGCTGTGAAGAACATCTACCTCGGTAAAAGAAATATCAGTAAATGCTGCTTCCCTAAGGAGATTATTTGGGAAATAACTGTGAAAATCCCAGAAATACTATCCACAAACCAAACCGCAAACAAGATCATAATTCATGCAGGAGAAAAGGACATTTCTAGAGAACAGACAGAAACGTTGAAACAGGACTTTGGTTTTTTTGTCTGTATTTGTTCTCATTGTTTAACACCACAGAGAGGGTGTCAACATTGTTTGAGATCAATGCATTGTTTTAGTCTTGCAGGCAAATATTTTAATATTTAGTGCATGTGTGTGACCATCATCGGTCCTCCCTGAAAGCTGAGCAGACATCCTTTATCAGAACTCTCTATTATAAGCCAGGGAGGGCAGTGCTACACCTCAGTGATGTGTGGGGGAAACAAAGACTGGACAGGACGAACAGGGAAAGAAATTAACAGGCAGTGCTATTGCAGTTAAGGATTGTAAGGTGGTGTGTTATTCCCAACTACTAACTGTCCATCAATAAAAATGAATAAATAAATAAATCGAAAACTGAGAAGAAAACCAAACCAGCACAAAAGAAAAACAGATTCGATAAATAAATAATTAAACAAAACGTTAGTGAGCACCATAATTGTGGATGACTGGATAGTATAAAATAGAATGCAATTGAATAGAATAGGCCAGAAGGGGACATTCATGCAAGAAGAGAATGAGTTTAGGGTAGAGATTCTGGAGAGATTCTCACCACATTCTGGCGGGTCCCATCATTCACTGAAATGGGACTCAGCAGTAGCTGGCGAGACCCGATCAAACATGCAAGTGTGAAGGACCCCGAAGCCCAGAACAGCAATCACGACAAGGCAGGGCCAAGCCAACAGGGCACCCCTCTTCCCAGGCTGTAGGAGCCACAGGGTGCCGCCCCCAGAGAGCCACCGGGGCCACCATGAATGACGCAAACCTGGAGAAAAAGAGGGAGCAGCTACAGACACCCGCAGCACACCAAGGCCGACCCAGGCAGCCCAGGGCACGAGGACCCACCCGCCACCCTAACCCCACCCACTCCAACCCCGCCCACCCCAGCCCCCACCAAACCCCCCACCCGACCTGCCCAACCCCACCCCCACCCTCTCCCCCGAGGGAGCCAACGGCCCCACACAGCCAGGAAGCCAGACACAGTGTCCGAGCAGCCAACCGAAGGGGCGGCACCCAGAATATATATATATATATATATATATACATATATAGTGATAGAAAATTACAATGTGACCCACCACCACGAAACCAGGCATAAGTGTCTGGAAATCAAAACTGAGTTATCTGTGTAGCTTGGTAGAGTGGAAACTAAGGTTTAAGATGGTGAAAAAATTATGTTTCTATCACAAGTAGAACCAAAGTTATGGCCATTTTAATAGCCACATTTGGACCTATTTTGCAATTTGCATATTTTTAGATATTGTCCGTTAAAGTTTTGGACTGTTTTGGGGTAGGAAGTCCTTAGCAACGCATAATAATTCGTATCCGATTGACAAAAAATATTCACAGATGTTAAAGGACACTCTGATGGACATGTCACAGAAGTTTTATATATTATAATAATAGAACAGAAGTGTGACGTATTACAATCATTTGTCTTACACCATTGGACAGAACATTCAATATAGGCTTTTACCTCATACCGAACACTTGGGTGTTTTCCCACGGAACGGAGATCGGTTTGTTCGGCGAAAAGAGGTGGAAGTCGTCTTTGTCTTTGCTCAGCAATCCCTGAACTTTTGTCGCCGCTTAAATAATTGACTCAATAAACACCTTTATTGATTGGATTTCAATGTAATGACCACAGGAACTGAAAATAGAGGTGTTAAGGTACCGTTTTTTGATAAGGTGTAAACACAAATAACAAATCGCCTTCCAGCCCAAATTTGGCTGTAGCTCTGAACGGCTCAGCGTGACTTATGCCTGGTTTCGTGGTGGCGGGTCAGATATGTATTGTTTTGACTGTATCATGCACTATTGACTCTTAAACTGTATTTTAATGTACCAAGTAATTCTTAACTCTTGTTCTATACTTAGTTTAAACCAGTGTTTGTTCACATAGAATTTATGTTTCTGCTTACATCCGCTGTTTAACACTGAGCAGGAAACAGCAGGAGACCAGGATAAGATGATGGCATTTGGAGCATTCTGTCTCAGCTTCCTGTCTCTCCTTGTCACATAGAATCCTCACTGTTTTAATGTGTGACTGAGGAGAGCAGCCTTCAGTCGTATCATGTTACTCAAAGACTTAGATTGATCTGTGATTTACTTTGTAAAGTACATTTTTGACATTAAAATGAAACCATGAAGACAATCAGAACATTTCAAAGTTTTTATTTTATCACAGAGTCATTCGAGTAATATATATTTTTTCCAAACACACACACACATATATATCGTGTATTGTTGATAATATTTTAACATCCTAATTTGTTTTTATTAATGTAGGGCTTTTTATAATTATATATTTTTTTATTTTAATTATTGCTTTAAGTGTAAAGAATTTGTGTTGCTAGAAAAGTTGTGTTCTTCTTTTAGTAATCCAAATTAAATACAAAATAATAAAACAATTTACCACATGTTTTATTTTACACATGTTGAGGGTTGTTTCCTTTGTATAGTATTATTATGACCTCTGTCAAGGAGGTTATGTTTACACAAGGGTTCATTCTTGCATTTTGTCACAGCAAAAATATAAATAAAAAAACATTCTTTGCTGAATTTGATAAAGGAACATCTGATCACAATTTGGAGGTGATCCAGTGTACACTGTTGTGTTCACTGTTCACTACTGTTACACCCACTGTAAACACTATTTTTGATCAAAATAGATTTAACCCTTGTTCAATTAAATCATCCCATTTTCTAGTTCAGTGGGTATGAAAGAGTAAAAGGCTTTGACATTATTCAATAGTGTCACAAAAGCTTGTAAAGTAATGAATCTCATGTCAAAGACAATGTGTGTGAACAAATAGATCAGTTTTTCCATTGTGGTATTAGCCATGTGGACTGAGTGAGAAACAGAAGAGATGATCCAAAACCAGCAGAATCATGCTTCTAAAATACCAAAGAAACCTGTTGACAACTCGTCTATGTTATGGATTATTCATTGATTAATTTCATGCAATTATCTCATAGGATACAGAATTTCATCACTGTGTAGCATAACGAAATAAATTTTTTATGTGTTTTGAAATTTCTTTCATTTTCAATCCATAAACTATTGGATTTAACAGAGGATTATACAATACCATTTGTAAAAGCATTATCAAACGTACTGTTTTAGAAAAATTTGATTCCACTCGAGCTATAATTATATCATAAGCACCCAAACAGGTGAAACTAAATAAAGCCATCAGGTGGGGTAAACATGTCTCTGCAGCTTTTTTCCTGACTTCACTACCTCTATTATAGGTTATTACAAATATTTTTGCATATGTAAAAAGTACAAAAAGCACTGGCATAACAACAGTATTGATCAAAACAATCACACCATATACTGCAATTACAGCTGAAGAGACACAGTTAAGTTTTAAGATGGAATTGTTACAAAAAATTCCTTTCAAATTAAAAGTACAGAGTTTCTTATAACCACCCACTTTAACTGCCCCTGCCACCTGAACAGCAGGCCAAAGCCAAGCAAGAAAAAGCAAAATACTCACAGTCCTTTTCCTCATAATAGTAGGATACTGCAGAGGTTTACATATAGACACATATCTGTCAAAGGCCATGGCTGCTAACAATAAGAAATCTGAAGCTGCCAAAGAGTAATATATGAAATATTGAAATATACAGGCTGATAAAGTTATGATCTGTTTCTCTGACAGAAAGTCTTTAAGTAGTTTTGGGTAGATAACGGTACTGAAAAGAACAGAGTTGAATGACAAAGCTGCAATGAAAACATACATAGGTTCATGGAGGTTTTTGTGAATCACAATAAGATAAACAATAACAGAATTACTGCACATTATTAGAATATACACCTTAAACAAGATGAAAAAATAAACATACCTGTACTTATTCATGTTTACAAACCCATCAAGTATTATATATGTTATATTTGATTGAATGTCCATTAAAACAGATGAAGTGACATAAAAATGACAGTGTCTCACATTGAAGGTTCATTAACATGGAACATTAGTCAAACATAACTGACCTTTAAATACATTTAGGGTTTATTAATCTTCAGTCTTGAGAAGGTCAACAGTTTACGTCATGGAAAAGTTTCTGTAAAACTTAATTACACTCTAAGGATCTCATTAACAGACTAAACTACAGTACATGAAAACAAACTCTGGAGGTTTATACTGTAGAGACGTTAACATTTGACCAAGTGGCGACTGATCAACAGACAGCAATGAATATTTATTGATATGATATTTTACCTTCTGAAAAAACATACCAGATGTATCATAATCAATTTAATCTAAAAACCTTGAAATTAAAGCATACACAATTTCTCACTGAAAATTCCTGCACTCACTTTCTACTTTCTACTTCTTCTTGGTTTTTGACAGCTTCACTTTATCTCCAGGTAACAACAGCTGGTGTGGTCACAAACACGACTGACAGCAATGACTGTCATAACACAAGCTGCTGTGGGATGCTATAAACATGCTATTTTATGACAAAAACATTTAACTGTATACCATGTTATCTTTTATTTTGTGTTTCTTGAGGGAAAGTAAGTTTTGTATTTTAAACTTAAAGGTTTTTATGTATGTGAAACTTAGTTTACAGTAAGTTTACTGTGAAAGTAAACTTACAGGTGTTAAATCTTTTGTTTTTCTTTTAGTGTAATTAGGGTTGAGACTCGGAACCAGTTCTTTTTCAGAACCAGATCAGAAATTATGGAACCGGACCCGGTTCTGTAATTTTTTTGAACGGTTCCTATATCAGTTCTTGGACATTGTCGTCTGTGAAGCAGTGACGTTACACCGTGTGCTACTTGTCTGAGTGGAGGGATACACCTACACTGTACTGAATGGCAGACAGCGATATTTGGAAGAACCCTTAACAGAAGCAAAATCCTTTAGAAGAAGACTTTTACAGTAAAGCATACTTTCTTAGGGGGGAGACGCCCATAGAATTTAGATGAGAACATCTCCCTCCAAATCCAGCGCATCGGAAGGAGTCTGTGTTAATAGTGAATAGTGTAAAAATAAATACATTTTAAAAAGTTGTTTTTTTAAAGTATATATTTGGAACCGTCATAGGAACTGGAACCATTTAAATGGAACTGTTATGGACCCGGACTCATAATTCAAAATGGTCCCTTCTCTAAGTGCAATACATGCACTAATTAATAATTTTTTACATTTTTGAAACTTTAAGTAATGCTGCGGTGACTTGTTTGTATTAATTTAAAATTAAAATGTCAGAAAATCAGAGTTCCTGCACTTCTTTTTTTCCCTACTTCAATCACTGTTTACAATCATCTTAATGTTGGAATTATTAGATTTTGTACAAATACAATCAACAATTTTGATTTTAGATGTTAAACCAGCACTCTTCAGTTCAGTTTTATTTTGAGCACACAATAATCACCAAAACATCATTGAAAATGGTCAACAAAATAATTTTTTCTTGTACTCAAAAATGAATGGGAAGAAGTGAAACTTACAACTACTACCCCCTTTTACAAACTAAAATCCAAAGAGACACTGCATTAACACACAATATACTTTTGTATGTCCTTTATATCATTACCACAAAACATCCATAACCATTTATATAAACAGTGAAATTAGTGAAATTACATTTACTTTCACTACAAATCAATTACATAAACAATGATTAATAAATATGATCCATAGATATATACATAGATTTATCCTAACCATGATAGTTTTATTGCAATATAAGACTTATTCACTGGTTCTTCTACCTTATAAATAAATATTCACTTATTCAGATAATTATTATTATCCTAGTTTTGTACCTCCGTTTGAATACACAAATTGTAGAAGACCTTTTTAGGCGACTTCCCTTCTACCGTCAGGCTCATGAACACATGAACACAACTCTGACACCCCCCAGCCCCTTACACACAGATACACACAGACACACTTTTTCTCCTCTTCCTCTCTGTCCTTCTCACACACACATGTACACACACATACACATGCACGTTCATCATTCTGCACTTTTTTTTGCTCTGTATACCTTCCACCATTCTACTGTAGATAAAGAAATATATGTATACTATGTATACGGTCTCTTTTTGATTTTTATTAGTTATCGTTATTTTTACGTACACCTGTTGCACCAGATGCCAAAACAAATTCTTCCTCATGGGGGAACATACCTGGCAACACGTTTTTTTCTGATGCAGATTAATTTGGATAATTTATTTAAGTACGTTCACAATTTAATATTTCTTTTTACATTAAGACAATGACAAAAATTAGGAGTTGTTATTATTTATAGGTTATTATGTTTTCATTTTACTGGTCTGGACCATCGGAGATAAAATCAGGCTGAACGTGGCCAATGAAGAAAATGAGTTTCAGATCCCTGATCTATAGAATATAAATTTGTTTATTTGTGTTATAGCCTTTACCAGAACTGGAAAATAATGAGTAAAAAGAAACAAAACATTATCTCTGTGTGATTTGACAAAACAACTTTTTTAGGTGTTTTGAAATTTCTTCCATTTTTAATCCATATATGATTGGATTTAAGAGAGGATTATACAATACTATTTGTAAAGTCATTACTAAACCTATTGTTTTAGAAACATTTGATTCCACTCAAGCTATAATTATATCATAAGCACCCAAACAGGAGGTGGGGTAAACATGTGTCTGCAGCCTTTTTCCTGACTTCACTACCTCTACTATAGATTATTACAAATATTTTTGCATATGTAAAAAGTACAAAAAGCACTGGTATAAGTACAGTACTGATCAAAACAATCACACCATATACTGCAAGTACAGCTGAAGAGACACAATGAAATTTCAAGATGGAATTGTTACAAAAAATTCCTTTCAAATTAAAAGTACAGAAGCAAGAAAAAGCAAAATACTCACAGTCGGTTTCAGTTTCAAAACTAAACTCGTATCAAACTCGTCTGGACGTAGACAATTAGAGACTAGTGGAGTCCATCTTTAATGATGCATCACATCCATTATTCTATGAACCTCAGCTTCTCCCCTCAGGTCGTAGGTTTGAATGCCTGCATGCAGAACCAAAAGGTACAAATGCAGTCCTGTCCCCTCAATGATAAATGCATTAAATAACACATAAGCTAGTCTTCAGGGGCAGCGCTATATATTCATTTATTATTTTTCATATCCTGTCTGGAGCACTTATCTGTCTGCATGTCATTTGTTGTGAGTTTCTTGTGTTTTGACCTGTTGTGTCACTGTTAAGTATTTATAGTTATTTTGTGTTTCCTTTTACGTCACTTTTTACCTGCAACCAAATCTACCTTCAGGTACAAATAAAGTTACCTTACATTACCTTACTTACAGCTCAAAAGCCAAGAGGCTGAGTACTTAGCATCATTTACTAATAGAGATTGTTTGCTGTCATTATCTGAAACTGTGTGTGGAGAGAGGGAAGTCACAAGGGTTTACTTCATCCAGGAGCACTTCTAACGCCTGTTGAAGGCTGAATCTCAGGCTGAAATATATATATATATATATATATATATATACACTCAATGAAAACTATGATTATTACTGCAAACCCACAAGCTAATTTTTGTCGCTTAACCCTCCTAAGTCAAAGGCCTTTCATTGATTCTGAGGCTGTTTACAACTTTCAAGTATTTCAAGTAACTGTAAATATCTATGCAAAAATGACACATATAGTTATATTCTGAAAAACCTAAGAAAAAAGAATATACATACTGACGTTTTATTTGATAATGTGTTAATGCCTGTGCTTACAGAATGGTCTGACCTGGAGTCTCATCCGTCACTCAAAAAAGTACAGCTATACAGTCAAAATGCAAAATAGAAATACATTTTAAAAAATCAGAGGTGCTCATCTCGTTAGTATTCAAATAACAGATCTGTTAGTAGGGTCAACCAACTAACGATTAACAAATTAGTCGTTAGTCTTTTTCAAGGTTTTTAAATACATGAATGAATGAAACAACATGATGCCACTTTTCTTTTGAATAGAAGAAGTGGGATGAAAATCTGAATTTCAATATTCGAGAAGGAAAAACAAACTTAGACAATAATGTGGTTTCTTAAACTTTTTAAAAATTTATTTAAATTTTTTTATTTTCTTTTTGTTGTCTAATACATGGTCATAAATTCCAAAAACATTTATGTATCATAGGTCATAAGCACTGTGGAGCTCAGCATATGATTTACAGATCTGGAGTTTCTCATTTTGTTTACCTTATGATTACTGAACATTTTCAGTCACTACTAATCACCACTAATCTGGCATTTTTCAACCTTGGGGTCAGAACCTTATCTGGGGTCACCAGGAATTCAAATAGGGTCACCTGAAATTTCTCGCAATTTAACCTTTTTTTTTTTTTTAAACTAATTATTTAATTATTATTAGACATTATTAGAAGACACACACACATACACACACGCACACACACACTGCAGCTCTTTAATAATTCTTAGTTTAAGTTATTGTTTGTTCAGTATTAATTGTCAGCCTTGTAAATACCAACTGACTGTAGATATCTTGACCAAGGAAAATAAAATTCTCACTTTGTGCAGTAATCTACACCTGGCTTTTCTGTCTGTCCATAATAATATACATAATATAGACTAAATGTCATTGAAAATTAATGTTTATTTACAACATGGTAAAGACAACTACCGCATGATATCCGTTTTAAATGTCTGGGGTCAGCAGACATTTGTGATGTTAAAATGTAGTTAAGAGCCACTGTACTAATCACTGGTACAACAGATACAATAACAATCGAAAAACAGTGGATTTCATTAAATCAGAGTTAATGCTTGTTCAATCACATCATCTATAGAATAAAAAATGCATTGAGTTAGGTAACAACCTTTACCAGAGCTGGACAGTAATGAGTAAAATGTTCTGTATTTTCTATGTATAATATTCCAAGTAACTTGCCGCATACAAGTATAAGAGGGAAAAGAAGGTGAGGAAAGAAAAGCAGGAAAATTCATGGAGAATTCATAATTGTGTTTCTATTTAACACTGCTACACTGTAAAATATCATATGTTAAGAAAATATATCATTAGCAACAAAACATTATTTCTGTGTGATTTGACAAAATAATTTCTTCAGGTGTTTTAAAATTTCTTTCATTTTTAATCCATATATGATTGGATTTAAGAGAGGATTATACAGTATTGTTTGTAAAGTCATTACAAAACGCATTGTTTTTGAAAAATTTGATTCCAGTCGAGCTATAATTACATCATAAGCACATATACAGGTGAAGCTGACTAAAACCATCAGGTGAGGTAAACATGTCTCTGCAGCCTTTTTCCTGACTTCTCTACCTCTTTTATGGGTTATTATAAATATTTTTGCATATGTAAAAATTACAAATAAAAATGGTACAACTACGAAATTTGTCAAACCAAACACACCATATACTGCAAGTGCTGCTGAAGGGACACAGTTAAGTTTCAACATGGAATTGTTACAAAAAATTCCTGCCAAAGTAAAAGTACAGAGTTTCTTAAAACCACCCAGTGTAACTCCTCCTGCCATGTGAACAGCAGGCCAAAGCCAAGCAAGAAAAAGCAAAATACTCACAGTCCTTTTCCTCATAATAGTAGGATACTGCAGAGGTTTACATATAGACACATATCTGTCAAAGGCCATGGCTGCTAACAATAAGAAATCTGACATCGCCAAAGAGTAATATATGAAATATTGAAATATACAGACTGTTAAAGATATGATCTGTTTCTCCGATATAAAGTCAGTCAGTAGTTTTGGGTAGATAACAGTACTGAAAAGAACAGAGTTAAATGACAAAGCTGCAATGAAAATATACATAGGTTCATGGAGGTTTTTGTGAATCACAATAAGATAAACAATAACAGAATTACTGAACATTATCAGAACATACACTATGAATAAGCTGAAAAAATAAATATATTTGTACTTATTCATGTCTACAAATCCACCAAGTATTAAATATGTCACATTTGATTTAACATCCATGATGACTGACTGCCATTTGAGTTAGACAGAAAAGTCTCATCGACATAGACCCATAGTCCGTAGTCACACAGAACTGACCTTTAAATACACTTAAGATTTGTTTATCTTTAGCATGAACAGTTTATGTCACAGTAAAGTTCCTGTCAGTCTTCATCACACTCTAAGGATCTAATTAACTGACCAATGATACATAAGAAAAAAACTCTGGAGGCCTGTACATGTGAGACATTACATCAGCAGCAGCATCATGTAAGTGCTTGTTGTTACAAATACCTGCATATTAAGTGTATTGATCCCCAGGAAAATTAACTTTTTCCTTTAGCTCTTGACAATTTGCATAATTTAAATGAAACAGTGTGACAATAGCCTATTGTCATGTGATGTGGGTAAAGTGCTCACATGTTTCCAATTTACCAGTTCCTGAAGTTTTTTTTTCAGATATTGGGTTTTCTTAATTTGTACGTGTAGGCAGATTTATTTTTCAATTACTGAAGCGGACTTCTCATAAAACAAAGGACACAGAACAGATACACAAACAAATAAGTAATTAACATCTTAGGCTTAAGGTGTTGTCTGGCCCAAATTAAAACAGCTATTGCTCTGCAATTACCAAGACCAACGTAATAAAACACCTGAAAGTTTGTAAATCAACTGTCACATATCATATATTTGTTACCCAATAACAAATACACAGCAGAAAAAGAAAAAACAATCGGGTCTAGATTGAAGAATTTTATATGGTAAATGTTCAGAAATTTAAATTGAAATTATATTTGAGGTTTGTACAATAAACTTTCTGTAATAATAGTCGATTCTATACACTTTCACGAGTATAACAAAAGTTAAATCATCGTGCTACGACCATCCGATCGGAAGTTACGGTGTTTTTAAAAATGGCGACTGGGTGAACTGGAAGTAGTGAGTAGTTTTACCGTCCGACTGGAAGCAAAGAAGCCGAATATTAGTTCCGCCTCTATATAATCATTCGGTTTTCAGCAGATTTGACAGTATTTTGTTCCATATATCAAGTTAGAAGTTTAAAAAATATATACATTTGGGTATGTTTGGCTAGACTGCTCTCCAAGTGACCAAATTACATTAAAATTATACTAAAATATTTTTAATTTGTTGTACAAACCTCAAATTTTACATGGTAAATCTTCAGAAATAGACAAACACATTCATAATTGGATGTTTCACTGTCAAATCACAGCTTGAGGCTCTAAATTGAGTTTGAAATTATATTTTTCAATCTAGACCTGATTTTTTTTTTCTGCTGTGTATTTGTTATTGGGTAACACATATATGATATCTGACAGTTGATTTACAAACGTTCAGGTGTTATCTTCACACAAATTGGGTAACACATATATGATATCTGACAGTTGATTTACAAACGTTCAGGTGTTATCTTCACACAAATGAAGTTTCATGACTTTGGCCTTGGTAGTTGCAGAGCAATAGCTGTTTTAATTTGGGCATGGGATTTTAGGAGGAATTTGCCAGACAACAACGTCTAAGCTTAAATGGTTAAGAATTGTTTAAAACCCGCACAGCAGCAGGAACAGCTTTGTTCCTGCTGCTGTGCAGGTTTTAAACAATTTGTGTAGTCTTTTGCCTGAGTCTATTTCACTTTTTAGTTTTAACACCAGGGGGAGCTACTGTTGAACAAGGCAGGTGCTCCACAAGAAAAGCACAGTCAAAAGAAATTAATCTCATGTCACTAAACACTGGAGAATCAAAGAAACATAAAGTAGAAAGTGAGTGCAGGAATTTTCAGACAAAGTGACAAGTGAATAACCCAAACTGAGTATAATACCTTTCCCACTTGAGGTGAGTTAATATATATATATTCCACAGTATCTGTGTGTTAATTCTCATGCATGAACATAATTAGTATACAGGTATATATGCAACAAATATCAATAATGCGTATCAGTTCTGTCACTAACTCTGCTTTTTCATATTACCAAAATTCCTTGCTACTTTGTGCAGTTATAATAATTCAAACTGCTTCTGAAAGCAGTGAAATAGGGCTTTCTGATGTTAATACATGCATTGTAGTAATGACTGAATGCTGTGTGGGGAGAGGGAGGAAATAAAAAAAAAAAAAGACAGCTTGGGAAATAAAAAGTGCTACAAAAGCAGACTTTGGATGCATAATGTGTACCATGTGGGTATCTGTCTTCAGGTGGACAGGAATTATTTCAGAAACTGCTGCTGCTAAAATAAAAAACAAACACCTGGCTATTGACAAATATAACAGCTTGTAACATGGACTCAGAAAGCTCCACAAATGTCAAACTGTCAACTGATAACGACCATCGAATGTAGTGAAAGACGGAAACATCTAAAACATGCAGGATAGTGGCCCTCGAGAACCAGGATTGGTGACCCCTGACATAATGTTTTCCATGTGTGATGGAAGAAGGAAGCATCTAAAACATACAGCATACCAGCTCTCGGGGACTGGAGATGCCCATCCCTGACATAGATGGGAGTTCCTCAAGTATCCAGATCATTCCAGAGGCCTGTGTATCTGAGGAGGTAGATACTACTACTATTACTACTACTACTACTACTATTACTACTACTACTACTACTACTACTACTACTACTACTAGTACTAATAATAATAATAATAATAATAATAATAATAAAAGTTGTGCCTGACACAACCTACTCTGCCCCCCTCACACACATTTTATCAGACTTGCCCTATCTTGTATTATTGTGAAAACACATTTTTGTGAGCTTTGATCTACAGTCACCAAAATTTATTGGAATCTATTCTGGACTACCTTTCACCTTTCCTGAAAATGTCATGGACATTGGTCCAGTAGTTTTTGCATAAACCTGCTGACAGACAAACAAATGAAATCGTGTGCATAGTACGATACTTGACCAAATTGGATGAAATTTGGTCTGTTTCTTCCTTGTCCACACCAAATTTCAGAACGATCCGTCAAGAATTGTCGACGCTACAGTACAAACAAAAAATGGTCAATATTTGCTCAACTTTGACCTTGGGTCAAGTCTTTGAACTCTAATATTCAGCGTGATGAATCTTAAATCTATATAAACCCATGATGTTTGAACTCAATCGCATTAAAACTGTTCAAGTCCTGGACACTGACCAATTTTTTACATATTTTATTGACCTTAACCTTTGACCTAGATCCACAAAAATAGATCATATACCACAGGTGACATGGACGAAATTAATGAATCAATGAATAACAAGTAACAGTAACAGGCCTGGTTCATTCAGCAGTGACAGAAGGTGACCAGAGAGCATATATGCAAATAACAAGAAAGAACTAATGATTATAGTTGCCAACTCCACTTATTATAGGCAACATTGGGCTTGTTTTTCTTTAATGTTGCTTTGGGAGGGGGGGTCATCAGTTACCTTTTTTCAGACTTGTGTGTGTAATCACCTACTTGGGGTAGATTTGCCACCTTCATGGAGTGGTTCATAATCTCCCCACTGTTCCCCACAATAAATTCCCTTTTCCAAGACCTGTCTGATCCCCCATTACTTGATTACTCCCAGAGGCAATTTGTCTAAGACTAAAATGTCAACAAGTAGTTGCTGAAGTATGTACAGTTGTGTTGATATTTTATTGACAACAACATTAGAACATGTTTAACTCAAAGGTGAATTCATTCAGAATCAGCGACCTTATCACAAATGGGCCAAGTCGATATTGTTAACTTCTTACACATTCCTGTCATCCTGTTTTATGCTACAGTCTATGGTCAAAGCAATTAGAAGCTGAGCATCCATATACTTCAATGGAACAGTTTTTTTTTTTTTCATTGCTTTGAAACTTCATGGTCATTGGATGAATGCCATGATTTTATCCTTCCCCTGAACGCTCAGTGTCTCTAGGGGGCCTCGACTGACGTGGACGCTGAGCTTCCACATGATGATTGGGCGGTCAATCAAAAGGCTGAATCACAGTTAACACATTGACAGTATTTCCTTGTTACATAATTTCAACATTTCCTTGATATAATCCCTGGGAAAAACATGCACTTGGTATGATAGGGTTACAGTCAGACTATTTTCTTGAAAAGGAATGGAGGCAGAATTTACATATAAATAAATTGACAAATTTTATAATATAAGCCCCCCCCCCCCCACACACACACACACACACACACCACCACCACCTGCACTCACTCATACACAGCATTATTGCACACACTTGACTCATCAGAGTGTCTGCCAGGAAGAGAAACAATCACAATGAGCAGAGAAAAAGTGGGGTAAATATGGGAAAATCGATTTAAAAGAGTGGGAAAAAGAGCTAATATTGAGAAACTGGATCTGATGTAAGGTGGGAGATGACTCAAAGACGTTTTTCCAATTTTCTAAGTGTGTGATATTCTATACATGCACACCATACAGATTTATTATCGTATGCTGGCATAGAAAAACACTTTTCACATTCATGAAGCTGACAGGGATTGATTGGGTTTTACATGAGGGTTAGGGTTATGTTTGAGTTGGCTCAAAGTTAAAAAAAAAAAAAAAGAAAAAGAAAGAAAGAAAGAAATGTTTAATACATGTTCATCAACTAATTCTATCAATACATTAAAATAATTGGTGTAAAATACAGTTATTTATCATTTTATGGTTGTCCGATAGGACCCATCTGGATGTTCAGAGGCTCTGTAGTTTCTGTGGAAACATCATCTTCTATAATGTTGATTCACTAGTAAAACACATGGAATTGGATTAATGTCAGTGAATGGACACACTGTGTTTAAGTTAATGACATACTTAACAGAAAAAAGTCACCTTTTCTGCAGTTTTCTCTGTTTTTGATATGATAACCCTCAACTTGGATATGTGGTTTTGTGAGCAACTTCATGATCAGTAAATTAAATATACAAAAATACCTGATTTATACTGACACAATGCAACATATAAAGGATAATAAAAAAATTAACTATTTCATATTTTTGTTAACTGTGCTTACTGTCTATTTACTACAAAATAAATGAATGAATAAATGAATGAATGAATAAATAAATACAGTGTTATCAAGAGGTGTGGGACACTGCACATGATTGTGGTTGTATTTACCACTATTGACAATGGGTCTATTTTATATGAATCAATGTCTTTGTATGATTTGACAAAACAATTTCTTTAGGTGTTTTAAAATTTCTTTCATTTTCAATCCATATATGATTGGATTTAAGAGAGGATTATACAGTACCATTTGTAAAGTCATTATTAAACGTATAGTTTTTGAAAAATGTGATTCCACTCTCGCTATAATTATATCATAAGCACATATACAGGAGAAGCTGAATAAAACCATCAGGTGAGGTAAACATGTCTCTGCAGCCTTTTTCCTGACTTCTTTACCTTTTTTATAGGTTATTATAAATATTTTTGCATATGTAAAAAGCACAAAAAGTCCTGGTATGAGTGCAAAGTTAATCAAACCAATCACACCATATACTGTAAGTGCTGCTGAAGGGACACAGTTAAGTTTTACAATTGAATTGTTGCAGAAAATTCCTGTCAAAGTAAAACTACAGAGTTTCTTAAAACCACCCAGTATAACTGCCCCTGCTACCTGAACAGCAGGCCAAAGCCAAGCAAGAAAAAGCAAAATACTCACAGTCCTTTTCCTCATAATAGTAGGATACTGCAGAGGTTTACATATAGACACATATCTGTCAAAGGCCATGGCTGCTAACAATAAGAAATCTGAACACACCAGAGAGTAATATATGAAATATTGAAATATACAGGCTGATAAAGATATGATCTGTTTCTCTGACAGAAAGTCAATCAGTAGTTTTGGGTAGATAACAGTACTGAAAAGAACAGAGTTGAATGACAAAGCTGCAATGAAAACATACATAGGTTCATGGAGGTTTTTGTGAATCACAATAAGATAAACAATAACAGAATTACTGCACATTATTAGAACATACACTATGAATAAGCTGAAAAAATAAGCATATCTGTACTCATTCATGTCTACAAACCCATCAAGTATTAAATATGTTACATTTGACTGAATGTCCATTAAAACAGATGAAGTGACATAAAAATGACAGTGTCTCACATTGAAGGTTCATTAACATGGAACATTAGTCAAACATAACTGACCTTTAAATACATTTAGGGTTTATTAATCTTCAGTATTGAGAAGGTCAACAGTTTACGTCATGGAAAAGTTTCTGTTAAACTTAATTACACTCTAAGGATCTCATTAACAGACTAAACTACAGTACATGAAAACAAACTCTGGAGGTTTATACTATAGAGACGTTAACGTTTGACCAAGTGGCGACTGATCAACAGACAGCAATGAATATTTATTGAGATATATAAATATATAAATCTAAAAAAGATACAACGTGTTTCTCATTCAGTCTAATCTAAAAACATAACCACACTTGTAAAATAGTACTTGACAGTTGAAACACAAGCTGCTTTATTTCCACATGTTTCACCAGCAGGTCTATCGCTGACCAGTGTGAATATGTATGATTTATGCTGTTTTTTTTCTCAAACAGAAAATATGCAAAGTGACAAGAGTATTCTCCATCCATACAGTCTGTCTTCTTCGTGTATCATATTTTGTGCATATTGAATGCACCTGCAGGGGGATGGGTGGGAGGGTTGGAGATCACTATTAGGGTCTGTTGAAGTCCACTGATTTTGGTGCCTTGCATGCACCTGAGCTCCTCCGGGGCCGGAATCTCACCTCAGCTGGTGCACGCCGGCCAGCACTTTAGTTGGGCCATGGGGTTTCTGGGAGACCCTCTGACACATGTGTGCTTTCGACTCTGGTGTTTTTCGAGATGATTTGCGTGGGTTGCCGACATCGCAGCTGACCCCTGATGCCTGTTGTATGTGGGCCAGTCCCCACCCTAGTGATGCAAAGTGGTTGGCGTAAAAGGAGTAAAAGGGGTCCTGTCCCTTCCTTCATGTCAGGGGGAGAAAAGGTGCAGCGAGTCTAGTGGCAAAGTCCGGGTGGAGGACACTGCGACCACCGGAGCCGTGAGACCCTTCCTAGCTGACCCAGAGCCAGTGCCACAAACCTCTGTTCAATCCAATAATATAAGGATTGAAAATAAAAGATTTTAAAAGCACATAAAGACGTTTTGTCAAATCCCCCAGAGATAATGTTGTGTCTTGTGAGATTTATTTAAATGTAATAAAAAAAAACACAAAAAGAAGAAGTGTGATTAACTTAAAACTTTATTATCCTTCAACAATTTATACCCATAAAGGAATTTAGTGTGTGCATTTTACACATTGTAACACACACTTGGATTTACACCAGTGGTGGGGAAGTTACTTGGAATATGTATTTACTCATTCAAACATTACATTACTTCATTACATATTGTTCTTCAGTTTGTGAAGCTGTTGTAAAGCCTTTACATAACTTCACCTTCTATTTTCGTCTCGTCTCGTCATCTGAACCCGCTTTATCTTCACTAGGGTCACGGGGGTCACTGGGGCCCTAATCCAGCTACAATGGGCGAAGGCGGGGTACACCCTGTATGAGTCTCCAGTTCATCTCAGGGCTGACATACATAGACAAACAATCACTCTCACATTCACACCTATGGCCAATTTTAGATTAACCAATTAACCTATCAGTGCATGTGTTTGGATGGTGGGAGGAAACTGGAGTACCTGGAGAAAACCCACACGAACACGGGGAGAACACAGAAAGGTCTTATGTGGGATTCGAACCAGGGTCCTTCTTGTTGTGAGGCACGGGTGCTAACCACTGCCACCGCCCACCTTCTATTCTGTGAAAGAAAAATAAAATTATGAGATTAAAGATGCACTGCTTCTCGATAGTTATTGCATCAGTAGTCCTAGTAGTAAGTGCTCAGAGCATCTTTAAATGTACCGTCATCACAAGTCTTACAGATGGTCACAAGAGTTTGCCAGCATCAAAAAATCACTACATTTAAGTAAGATATGATGGTATTTGGGAATAAAGAAATTAAATATGATTCTTCAATACAAACTGAAGGTATGGATATAGAAATTTTGTGAATGTACATTTCTTGGTGTTAATGTTGATGGCCAGTAGGGGTGTGATGAGATCTTGTGTGACGGGATCTGACGAGATGTACTTTGGCAAGATTTCTTGACATGTTAAAATTCTGTCTTGCAAGATTTGTTACCCAGCAAGCAGACAGGATGACATTGGAAAATACTGGTATTACCGGGGTATGATTTCCTGGGGAATCCCCCTGTCTGGTTTTGGACATTGGGTTTGTTATGGTCCACTGATTTTGCTGCCCACGTGCGTCCGGGCCCCACGAGGCCGGGATCCCAACTTAGCTGGTGCGCGCCCGGCCACCTTGGGGTTTCTGGGAGATTTTAAGATGTGTCGGTGGTTTGTCAACATTGCAGATGACCACTGGCACTTGTTATACGTGGGCTGGTCCCTGCTCTGGCAATGCGGTTGGAGCACAGGGGGAGAAGGCGCAGCGAGTCGAGGAAATGGGGAAGTCCGGGCAGAGAGTTCTGTAAAGCTGGAGCTGGTTGTGGCGGTAGAGGAAATGCACCTGGCGTGGGTACATTTCCTCATTCGGACCTCAACACATTCACACCTCAACTTCCACAGTCAAGTGCCATATTTGATTTTACAAAAAGGAGAAATATATAATATTATTAATTTTATTTTAACTTTTCTAACATTTTCTTTTAGTTTCAATCTGTAGAGGAAGAATTTACATGTCAGTGATATACTTGGACATACTGTTGCATTTTTTCAGTCTGTATTGACAGATAAGAACGTTTTGTTTTTAACATATTGTTTGCACTTGAAAAAAGGAAAAATATAGAATTTTATTTATTTTATTTTAACTTTTCTAATATTTTTATCTAGTTTTAATTTGTAGCGGATGACGTTGATTAAAAGGAAGAAGTTCTTTAAAAGTTAATGCTTACAGAGTTATAAAATCCATGCGCAACTGTCATGGAATTATATTGTGCCTATTATTTCTTTATTCTTTATATTATTACTTTGTCTTTGTAAATCAAATCTGAGAGTGGTTTGTTGATTGTGCTTAACCCAGGACATGTTTGTTTGTTTGAGTTTATTAGAGCAGTTTACATATCTTGTAACAGTACAAGTTATAGTGTTTATATAATGACAGCTCAAAAGGAGTAGGCTGAAGCACAGTTGCTTATTTTTGCCTACCCCCCATGTTTAAACCAGTCAGCAACAGTAAGGAGGGGGGGGGTCTGGTTATCACACTCAGATGACCTCCTGTGTCTCCTTTTGTTGCCAGTTGGGGGTCTGGTCATCACAACTACCCAAACTTTTGTGTCTCCTTTGATTGTATCTGTATAAGTACCTGTGTCTGGCAGAGATCTCTCCACACTTATGTTGCTGTGTATGTGCTCTGTTTTGAACAGAACTCATTACAATTACTTTTCTAAATATTATTCTGATTCCAGCTTTGTTCTCAAAATGAAATAACTCCACAACAGCAACTGAGTTAAATAAGTCTCTTATCTATTCATATAATTTGTAATTTAGTTTTCTTAAAATCTCGTCTCGATCTCATGAATCCAATCTCGTTCCGTCACACCCCTAATGGCCAGATATCCTGTTGAGGTCACATTAAACATTAAATAAACATTCAATTAAAAAAAAATGTATTGGCAAAAGCAAGGCATCACTTAAGCAATACCACTTTACATATTTTAATTTGTTCCCTGATTTGACCTCATTTAAATTATTCTGCTCTGGTTTGGGGAAGTACTTACAGAAGTTATTTATAGCCATTATTCATTCTGCAGTAAAGGGCCATGAGAATAACCACCATGCTGGATACATTGAACACACCAATCCCCTGTTTATAAAATCAAAAGTAATGGAATTTTTTTTGATATTGTAGATTTTCAAATTATGCAGTTCATGTACAAAGCAAAACATGAACTGAGAGCATGAGATGAGCTAAACTCTAAAATGCTACTACAGAATAATTAATTAAAAAAGAGAGCATAACTGTTAATGGAGTGAAACTATGGAACAGACTTAGTACATAATTAAAACAAAGTTCTAACTTACAATTAAGAAAAGATAAAAAAGAAGATATTTTGTCAAAGTACACTGAAGGAAAGTAATGAACTATGGAGGTTGATGCTGTGTGTAATTATGGAGTTGAGCAGTGAAAGATATAATTTACACTGTTAAATGGACAACAGATGGACTTAAATGTTACCTGTATGTAAATAAATTGTTTTGATATTGTGGAATTGACAAATATGTTGTACTTCTTCCCACTTCCTACTTAAAATGATTCATGGATGAACATCTGATTATATTTTTCCCCCTCTTTTTTCTTTCCTTATTTTTATTATATGTTATGTTTTATTATATGACATATCACCTGTCCTGGTTCGATTCCCACACCAGACCTTTCTGTGTGGAGTTTGCATGTTCTCCCCGTATCTGCGTGGGTTTTCTCCAGGTACTCCAGTTTCCTCCCACCATCCAAACACATGCACTGATAGGTTAAATGATTAATCTAAATTGTCCATAGGTGTGAGTGTGTGAGTGATTGTTTGTCTATACAGTGGTACCTCTAGTAACGAAAAAACTTTGCCTCAATTTTTCTTCTCTGAATGCGAAAGAAAATTTGATTGAGGGTATGTGTTGAGATTGGGGAATTTTGGACATTAGGGGGCACTATAAACACTGAAAATGTATATGTCTTAAATGGCTTGGTGCATTTTTTAACATAACTTTTTTTCAACTTGAAGCGCTGAGTGTATGCACCAAGTTTCACACAGTTTGGATGAAAACACTAGGAGGAGTTGTGAAAAGAAGGTTTTACAGTTATCACGATTTTACTCGAAAAAATGGGCATGGGGTATCTGTGATATGATTCAGTGGACGTGTATGTTTTGGATGTGTGACGTATGGTTAACGAGTTATAGCCCCAAACACAGTTTTTTTCTGGTAAAGCGCCACCTTCTGGTGTACATGTATGAATTTTTGCATCTGACTTTTGTGTTTGGGTCTGAACCAGTCGCCAAAGATCTCTTTCAAACAATGTACAGTTTAGGATGCAGTAACAGTTTTAGCAGAGAAAAAACAAACAAGAAAGGAGCGATTACAATACGGTTCCACAGCACCACATGCAACAACTTCCCTAGGTTCCGACTTGCTCAGGTTCCGACGGCAAGAGACTTGGCACCCGATTATAATTGCTTACAGTTCTAGTAATTTCCTTGTTTTCATCCTGTTTCTCTCAAATACCTTAGTTTCTGATATAAGATCAAAATATTCCCATACGGTGGAAACCTTTTTGGCTGCTTCATAATTCTTGATGAATTTTACAATGAACCAGAAAAGATCAGTGATTCTTCTGGGACTTCTGTGGTTGATTTATTTATTTATTTATTGAAAGCCCTGTGAGGCGACATTGTTGTGGTTTGGGCCTCTATACACAAAATACCTTTGTGCAATAGTATTCTCGCTCAACGTTCTGATATTTTATGGGGAAGTGCTGGTTGTCACACAGTTCATGCTCAAGTTTTTGTGCTCAAGTCTCTGTACTAGGATCAAACACATCAAAATAAGTATAAAAGAGATTAAGAACATTGATAAATTCAGTGTGTGAGCTAAAAAAATATTTAAAGACTGATGATGACTCCCTCCACCTGCCATTTACCAGAATCATTTCAGAGATTTAAGTAACCATCATCATTACCATAACCACCAGAGCAGTCAAATAAAGCCATGATACACATTTTATTTGTTCTTCTTTATTTCCTACAAATACAAGAGCTGGTTTAATTAATGTTCCAGCAGTTTAGTAAGCAAGGCATGTAAGGTTTATTTGTATAGTATAATTCATAGTCAGGTAATTCATAGTGCTTTACAAAAAATAGACAAGTTAAAAAACACACAATTACAGTTGAAACGCAATCAACAAAACCTAAATATCAATCTATTAAAATAAAGTAAAAGAGTGCAGATACAACCCTTTTACCCATTTTCAGTCTGGATTTAAACATTATCAGAGTAGAGGCCTGTCTGACATAATCAGAAAAACATTTCCAGAATTTAGGTCATGGAACTGAAAAGCAGGTTCATCATTTAGTTCCTACTCTGGTCACCAGCAGATATTAGAAAATTGAAACATCTGAAAAAACACCTCATGAAAGCATGAAAACCTTTGAGCTGTTTTTTTTTTTTTCTAAATTCAGGTGTTTCCATAACCAGTTTTTTATAGCAATATTTACATTTTGGGAATTTCCAAGGGTAATGGAAATGAAGCTACTTTCTCTGGGTATTTTTGGGTGAGAGGTAATGAGTTCATTATTGTCTGAGTTTAGTTGTAGAAAGTTGTTTTGCATCCACATAGTTGGAGGCAGTGGTAGAGTGAATCCACAGGCCCATATTCACCTGTAGATCTGAGTGTCATCTTCATCATTGTGACAGGACATTTTATGAATGCGTATTAACTGGCCCAGAGGCAACATGTAAAGATTGAACAAGAGGTGTCTGAGGATGGACCCTAGGGGGACCCCACAGATCACTGCCATTTGATCTGACACACAGTTTTGGATTTAACAAAAAACAGAACAGACCTCAGACTCTGCACCCACCTAAAACTTGTGGACTAGTGTTTCTGTTTCTACATCTGCTCTCCTGATCCAAGTTTTGCATTTCTTTCTTTTTTTTCCCAGCAGGTGAATATTTGTAAATCTCTTTTACTGTAACTACGGATACATAATGAGGATATTAAATTATGTAGTTACATGTTTTTAAAAACATGTTTAAACTCGCTGTTTGAGTGCATTAAGATATCGAATGAAGTGCAATAAGTACAATAAACTGAAAAAGTCAGTTTCCTATCAGACTAGGTCACTTAAGTGTTCAGGGTTAGACTCAGAGATTGTTGAAACTGCTTTGTGAACAGACCCCTGAACCTGAACAGATAATTCGTGCTCTTTGCATTGATCCTATTTCATTGTCCTTTAACCTAAAAGTGACAACATTTTTAATGCTTTGTACACTGATCACAGGGACTACCATTTCAAAAAGCATTTATAAGCCAGTATATTTCATCAAAACAGTTATATTAAATAGATTATTTTTCTAATTTTACCTAATACAAGGCATGGGAAGAAAGACATGTGACACAAAATGCAATAGACAAATTACTCTTGCTTCCAAAAAAAATATCACTCTTGTGCTCCTACTTACGATAGTTGGTCTGTCCTTTTTAATTACACTGTAAATCAAAATTTTATGTAAATAATTCATAGTATACAGAGTCTTATTTTTGTGTGATTTGACAAAACAACTTCTTTAGGTGTATTAATATTTGTTTCATTTTCAATCCATATATGATTGGATTTAAGAGAGGATTATACAATATTGTTTGTAAAGTCATTACTAAACGTAACGTTTTGGAAAAATTTGAATCCAGTCGAGCTGTAATCACATCATATGCAGATAAAAAGGAGAAACTGACTAAAACCATCAGGTGAGGTAAACATGTTTCTGCAGCCTTTTTCCTGACTTCTTTACCTCTTTTATATGTTATAATAAATATCTTTGCATATGTAAAAACTACAAAAAGCACTGGTATAACTACAAAGTTAATCACACCAACTACACCATATATTGCAAGTATAACTGAATGGACACAGTTAAGTTTCAAGATGGAATTGTTACAGAAAATTCCTGTCAAAGTGAAAGTACAGAGTTCCTTGAAACCACCGAGTACTGCTCCTCCTGCAATCTGAGCAGCTGGTAAAATCCAAGCAAGAAAAAGCAAAATACCCACAGTCCTTTTCCTCATGATAGTAGGATACTGCAGAGGTTTACATATAGACACATATCTGTCAAAAGCCATGGCTGCTAACAATAAGAAATCTGAAGCTGCCAAAAAGTAATACATGAAATACTGAAATATACAGGCAGATAAAGATATGACCTGTTTCACAGATACAAAATCAATCAGTAGTTTTGGGTAGATAACAGTACTGAAAAGAACAGAGTTGAATGACAAAGCTGCAATGAAAACATACATAGGTTCATGGAGGTTTTTGTGAATCACAATAAGATAAACAATGATAGAATTACTGCACATTATCAGAACATACACCATGAACAACATGAAAAAATAAACATACCTGTACTTATCCATGTTTACAAACCCACCAAGTATTATATATGTTATATTTGACTGAATGTCCATTAAAACACATGAAGTGTCATGAAAATGACAGTGTCTCACACTGAACGTTCAGTAACATGGAACATTAGTCAAACATAACTGACCCTTAAATACACTTAGGTTTCATTCATTTTCACTCTGGAGTAGGTAAACCATTTACATCACATAATAGTTGGTCAAACTTAATTTTACTCTAAGGATCTCATTAAGAAACTAAACAACAGGACATGTCAACAAACTCTGGAGGTTTATACTATAGAGACATTAACATTTGGTGCCTGATCAACAGACAGCAATGAATATATATTATATTTATTTATCTTTTTAATTTGAACCTTCAAAAACAAGATAGAACAATATTAAAACACGGTGGTGTTGGACTCTGCCTTGTGTTTATTAATGAAACACGCATATACACCATTAGAGGCAGTCTCCTTTTATTATTGGCTCCTGACAGATAGCAAACAAATGTCCAGTCAATGAACCTCACAAAGCAAGCCTCTACACAGAGGCATAGAAATATGTTTCAGCACATTATGAGCAACTCATCCAAACTTTGAAGTCCAAAATCACTTAAAAATGAAATTAATAGACGCTAAGATGGGAATTTTATCTTCCCGCATGGTTACTTACCTCTTACAGTTAGCCTAACTTAAGTTAACGCTTAGGCTAATGATTAGGCTGCCTGACTGTTAGCCTAACCAGAGCCTTTCTAACACAGACTGAGCACTATTGATTGATGCCCATTGGACCGTAAAAATTGGACAAATGGAAGTGGAAGGTCTACGGAGCTAAACAGCTAAATTGATACTTTCTAAAGTATTTGTTTCTTAGATTCCAAAAATATTCATTTTTATCTTTTTTTTTTAAATATGATGACTTTTTATCTCAATTGTGACTTTTTTTCCTCTCATTTTTCCTACATTTCCTGCTCATACCCACAAAACTGAGTAACTGTGACTGGATCGAACATATCATCTACACACTAACTAACTTTTAAAGGCTTTATTTTTGGATACTTTTGAAACTTTTCAAATTTCTTCTGGTTAAATAAGTATTATTGTGTTCATGGCAAAAAACAATTCAGTTTTCCTTTTACTTTATTACAAATGAGAAAATCAGTACTTACCAGAGAATTGTTTTCACTCAAGTAGCTCTACTTCTACTTAAGTACAGAATGTGAATATTTTTACCACTTCTACACTATACACACACACACACACACACACACATATATATGTAACAGAGTTAGTGTGCTTATTTTGTATTTGTTGAATTCTCATGAAATCTTATGTTTGAAAAGACTTTTATTGTTGTACTGCATTCACTTGTTTGACCGTGGGTGTGTGCGACTGCCTTTCATGCTGGTGCTTTTTGAGTGTTTCCGCTTTCTGTACCTCTAGCTAGATTTGTCTATGGTCGAGGTAAGCTGTGTTTAGCAGTGGTCCGTGTACATTTCATTAAATGCATGTGCTGTACTAGCGACTATGAATATATATATATATATATATATATATATATATATATATATAAATATTCCTCTCGCCCCACGTGGGCGGTGTCTCCTTCAGGCTCGGGTCCTCTACCAGAGGCCTGGGAGCCTGAGGGTTCTGCGCAGAATCTTAGCTGTTCCTAGCAATGCGCTCTTTTGTACAGAGATTTCTGATGTTGTTCCTGGTATCTGCTGGAGCCATTCTCCCAGCTTGGGGGTCACTGCCCCTAATGCTCCGATCACTACTGGTACCACTGTTGCCTTCACACTCCACATTTTCTCTAACTCCTCTTTCAGCCCTTGGTATTTCTCAAGCTTCTCATGTTCTTTCTTTCTGATGTTGCTATCACTGGGGACTGCTACATCTATCACCACCACTGTCTTCTCATGTTTATCCACCACCACTATGTCAGGCTGATTGGCCATCACCATCTTGTCAGTCTGGATCTGGAAGTCCCACAGGATCTTGGCCTGTTTGTTCTCTGTCACCTTTGGGGGGTTCTCCCATCTTGACCCTGGGACCTCCAGTCCATACTCTTTACAGATGTTCCTGTACAGTATGCCCGCTACCTGGTTATGCCTCTCCATGTATGCCTTGCCTGCCAGCATCTTACACCCTGCTGTGATGTGCTGGACTGTTTCAGGGGCTTCTCTACACAGCCTACACCTGGGGTCCTGTCTGATGTGGTAGACCCCGGCCTCTATTGCTCTGGTGTTCAGGGCTTGTTCTTGTGCAGCCATGAGTAGCGCCTCTGTGCTGTCCTTTAGTCCAGCCTTTTCCAGCCACTGGTATGTCTTTTCCATATCAGCCACTTCCTCAATTTGTCGATGGTACACGCCATGCAAGGGTTTGTCCCTCCATGATAGCCCCTCTGGTTCCTCGACCTTACTGGGCTTTTGTTGCCTGAGGCATTCACTTAGCAGTTGGTCATTGGGGGCCATTTTCTTGATGTATTCCTGGAGGTTCACCGTTTCCTCCTGGACAGTAGTTCTGACACTTACTAGTCCTCGGCCCCCTTCCTTTCGCTTAGTGTACAGCCTCAGGACACTGGACTTGGGGTGGAACCCTCCATGCATGGTAAGGAGTTTCCTTGTCTTGATATCAGTGGCGTGTATCTCTTCCAGTGGCCAGGATATTATCCCAGCTGGGTATCTGATTACTGGCAGGGCATAGGTGTTAATGGCCTGGATCTTATTTTTGCCGTTCAGCTGACTTTTCAGGACCTGTCTTACCCTCTGTAGGTATTTGGCTGTGGCTGACTTCCGAGCTGCCTCCTCATGATTACCATTTGTCTGTGGGATCCCTAGGTATTTGTAACTTTCCTGCACATCTGTGATATTCCCTTCAGGTAGGTCAACCCCTTCAGTTGTGATCACATTTCCTCTTCTAGATATCATCCGCCCACATTTATCTAGTCCGAATGACATCCCAATGTCTTTGCTGTAGATCCGGGTGAGGTGAATTAGGGAATCAATGTCACGCTCATTCTTGGCATACAGCTTGATGTCATCCATGTAGAGGAGGTGGTTGATGGATGTTCCACTTCGGAACTGGTATCCGAAGCCACTCTTTGAGATGATCTGGCTGAGGGGGTTTAGGCCTATGCAGAACAGCAGGGGGGACAGAGCATCTCCTTGGTAAATGCCGCATCTGATGTTCACCTGTGCAATTGGCTTTGAGTTGGCCTCCAGAGTTGTCTTCCACAGCCTCATTGAGTTCTGGATGAACTCTCTTAGTGTCCTGTTGATGTTATACAGTTTTAAGCATTCCAGTATCCATGTATGTGGCATTGAGTCATAGGCTTTCTTGTAATCAATCCAGGCAGTGCACAGGTTGGTGTTCCTCGTCTTGCAATCTCGGGCAATTGCCCTGTCAACCAGTAGCTGGTGTTTGGCTCCCCTGGTGTTGTTGCCTATTCCTTTCTGTGCTCTGCTCATGTATTGCTCCATGTGCCTACTCATCTTAGTCGCTATGATGCCTGATAGAAGCTTCCATGTGGTGCTGAGGCAGGTTATAGGCCGGTAGTTAGATGGTATTGTTCCCTTCTGGGGGTCCTTCATTATGAGGACTGTCCGGCCCTGGGTTAGCCACTCTGGGTGGTTTCCCGATATCAGCAGCTGGTTCATCTGTGCTGCTAGGCGTTCATGGAGTGCTGTCAGTTTCTTAAGCCAGTAGGTATGAATCATGTCGGGCCCTGGTGCTGTCCAGCTCTTCATTTTGGACACTCTGGTTTGGATGTCTGCTAGTGTGATGACTACTGGGTCTTGTTCTGGGAGTTGGCTGTGCTCTGCCTGTAAGTCTGTCAGCCATTGGGCATTGGTGTTATGTGTTGCCTCCTTCTCCCAGATGCTCTTCCAGTATTGCTCAGTTTCAGCCCTAGGTGGGTCTGTTGTCACCTTGCCCCCCTGCCATTGAGAGTAGACCTTAGCTGGGTTGGTGGAGAACACCTGGTTTATTCTCCTGGCCTCTACCTCTCTTGTGTATCTCTTTAGGCGGGTAGCTAGTGCTGTGAGCCTTTGCTTAGCAGTCTCCAGTGCCTCAGCTGTGGACAGTTTGTTGTATTTCTTGGGCAGTTCTTTCCTCAGATTCACACCTCTGCTTAGTTCTGTTAAAACACTGACTTCTCTCCGTGCTGCCATGATCTTTGCCTCTAGCCTTCTCCTCCATGGGGCAACCTTCTGGCTGCTCTGGCTGTTCATCTTGTAGCCAAGCATCTCAAGGATTACGGTTGCTGCTGCGTACATCAGCTGATTGGTCTCAGTGATGGTAGTGGTAGGGACAGTTTGCAGTGCAGTGTTCAGGTCCTCCAGTAGAGACTGGTCTGGTACTTTGTTCTTTAGCCTTGGCAAGCAGGTAGTTGTGTTCCCCCAGGATTTCATGATTCTCTTTCTCAGGTCAGCTGCCCTTGTGTTTAGTCTTTCTGGGGCTTGGTACCCAATCTCGATATTTGGTGGTGGTGACCTGTCGTCCTGGCTTGCCGTAGCATCTTTGTACCGTGGATGAGGTACAACGCTGTACCTCATCGATCTCTAGCTGTGATAGCAACCTCTTATTGCGGATATTCGAATGCTGAGCTAGGAGCTGTTTCTTAGTCAGTGTGGATGTGGGGTTTCGAAGCAACCATTTCTCCCACATCCTCTGCATGTACCCTCTCTCACTGGGGTTACTCCCGTAGTAACACTCCATCAGTACCATGTTCTCTGCCCTGCTCCATGAATGTCTTGTTCCAGTAGCCAATTTAACATCAGGGTGTCCTGGTTCCTCAACCCCTAACGCGGACCTTGTTGTCCCGGGCGCCGTCCGAGCCGGTATGACTCTATTTATTGTATCGCTCATCGTGAGGTATAGGCATGTATAGCGTAAAGTGCCTTGCCTAAGGGCACACCTGGGATTCGAACCGGCAACCTTCCGCACCAAAGTCAGTGGTGTAGACCACTAAGCTATCCAGTCGCTGTATATATATATATGTATGTATGTATATATATATATATATATATATATATATATATATATATATATATATATATATATATATATATATATATATATATATATATACAGCGTCATGAATGAGATACATTATATTTCATGCCACAGATGTATAGTATGGTTTGAAAACAATGTCTTGATTTAATATTTTCTTCATATTTTAGTTGCATGCAGTTGCAACACAGAAGCCCTGAGGTCCATGTTTGTTTTATTTTATGAATGCAGGTATGTCAGAATGGCATGTTCATTATTGTTTTTTTATATTATATAATATCAGTATGCTTGTCTACCAATTTGTCTGTTTGTGCATGTGCTAGCTAGATTTGTCCATGCTGGAGTGCATGCAGTCGCAACATGGAAGCCCTGAGGTTTGTTTTATTTTATAAATGCAGGCATCAGTAAAACAAGCAACTGAGCCCCTGATGTGTTTCGTGATTGAGGGTTGTTACACACACACAGACTATCCAAATATTATTGAATTATTATTAGTAAAAAAACAAACAAAAAAAGCTAAATAAAATGAATGTCCCAACTCCCCATCCCCATTATCCACATGCTTGCGTCTCTTTTTTCTCCCTCCTTCCCTGTCAGCAGCCCCCCCCCCCCCCCCCTTTAAAAAGCATGGCACTTCTCTTTTGTCTTCTGTTCAACATTGTCTCAGGGTAGTCATCCATCAAACGCATTCCATTCATTGTTAATGCAATCCAGCCAACCACTGTTCCCGTACTTGCAAGGCCTTCTGGATTGCGGCACGGCCAGATGGAAATCAACGGCATGTCAAGAAGTTGAGCTCCACTGAACTTCATGCAATCTACCGTCATATGTACATTATCCAATGACAGGAGATCGTGGGGGCGTGTTGTGGCGGTGTGTCCATGACAAAAGCATTGTGATGAAGAACCAGAAAAACACAGAGACACTTAAAGGAGCAGGCATGGCGAAAGGTGGCTGGAATTGTTGGTGTCTCTGGTGGGTTTATACATGTGATGTGTGTGAACTGTACAAAATTACATGAACACCTTGTAAACAGTTATGCATGCTAATGTAAATGATGATTTAAATAGCATGATTCGCCAGTTGTCTATGTGAGTGAAAGCTGGATATATTATGTCACGTATAGGAAAATAATGAATGAAAGACACAAAGAGCGTCGCCATTTAGGTTTTTGTCAGTGTTGCCAGATCGGGCGGTTTTCCACCCAATTGTGCTACTTTTGATTATATTTGGCTGGAAAAAAATACATTGGATGGGTATATAAAATTTGGGCAACTTTTGCCTAACACCGCAACAAACTGTTATTTTATGGTTTAAAAAAAGTACACATACAAAATTCAGTATACTTCACTAACTCATATGATGATTATTCAATTTAAAAATATTTAATTGCATTGATTGTATTATTTTATTGGATTGGGTGGGTTTTAAACTGTGATTATGCTGGAAATTGTCAATCTTATCGGTTAACACTGGTTGTTGTTTAGTTTGGTGTCAGGCATGAACGTTCCGGCCTTCTTTGCCACGCCATTGCACTCATAGACAACTTAAAATCACCAGAAGGGAGTGTCTATAAATGTTACTGATACTTTTGCATCCACTACTCAATTACTGTATGTTATGCTTATTCTATGCCTATGACACAATTTGATTCACTGCATTGAATACCAAGGTATTATTGATCATCAGTTTTCTAGACATTTAGAGGAAGTCTGCTCATACTACTACCTGGTGAATACATAATACAAATTACCTTGAATGAGTGCCATCCTTTTCTGCATTTATCTATGTTTCATGTGTGAGTTAAAAACACCTGAAAATCACCAGGCCACAGTGTGAGCACATCTCCTCCCCTTTTGTAGTAAAATAGTGATCAACAATGGATTGAAGTTAGTACAACACATTCTGTCATGGGCATAGAACAAGGTACTGGATGAAACATCATCATCAATTTTGATAGGCATTCATATCAATAAAAGTAGCAAATCATGTGAATGGCCAAGTTTTCACAATATCTTCATATTTAATTTTTCACACAAAGAAAAGGTGCAGGGAATGCTGAAGGTCCCTCAGGGACACCTATGTGAGGGAAAAGAGGAAGGAGGAGAGATGGAGGAGTGGGGGCGAGGTCTCATCACCCCACCCATGACAGTATTGTCACATAATGGGGTTCCTGGACCACTTGATAGAAGACAGGGAGACCTCCTCCAATCTCCCCCGCCTATTCCAGCCTTCCATGGCACCTTTCGCCACCTCTACCATGCCAACTGGTGGTTGGAGGTGACCATCCACCACCGTCCCTCACTCTGTGCAGGGTAGAAGACCCCTTTGCACAGGTGCAGTTAGATGAGGAGGACATGGAGGGTGAGGCCCTCCCCAGCACCTCAGGGGGTCACCACCCATCCACACCAGCCATTTCTCCACCACCCCAGCCAACAACCCCACCCCAACCATCTGATCACGATCTAAAAGATATGAGTGAAAGAGGAAGGGTGCTACCCTCTCCCCTTTTGAGAAGGGTGTTCTCCAAGCCCTCAGGGCTCCCCCAGCCACACCACCACCCCCAGCGCTGTCAGCCTCTGAAGAGGATGAAGTATTTTTCCTCAGTCTCCTGCCAGCAATGAAGTGGCTACCTGGGCAGAAAAAGGCAGAGTTAAAGCTCCAAATGCATCAGCTGCTTGTCAAGGCAGAGCATGGGGGTGGAAGTGGGGAGTAACCACGAGAGTTTAATCCCCACTTAGTTTTAGTTTCCTTCAAAAGATTTGTTTATATGTGTTGTTTATATTCGTACCCCGAGACTGGGATGATTTGTGTTCTATATTTTTATATCAATACCTTGTGTTACATGTTTCATCCTGAAATAAATATTGTCCTTTTTTAAACTTGTGTGATCTTTCAACACAGATGGATGATCAATTTATATTTGGTCATACAAATCATGTACAACCTCTTAAAATGTTTATTATAAGCACTGTGTGTCACAATCAACATCAGGTTCATAAAGTCAATTCAGCTTTATTATCACACCATATCAAACCATTCATCGTCAAACCAGTTGCAAATGTGAAGTTCCAATCACAGTTGTTCCTATGCCAACGTATAGACATGTCATAAACATGACATGAACAGACATTGAACATCCATTCAAAGTGGAATGCTGCCATTGTATGATCAAGATCTGCGTGCATTATATTAACAATATGTATGCATGTCACTTACAGGTCTTGCATATACTGTGTACATTGACCTGTGAATTAATTGCACTGTTTTAATGGGTATCTATGTCTGTCTTGCTATATCTATGCTGTACACTGTGGGCCTAGAAAGAATTGTGGTTTACAATGCAGTGTCATTAAATTGTTGCAAGTCACTGTAAGATATAAGACACCATCTGCAGTAACTTATAGGCCAAACGTGACATAGGCCTACATGTTTCAATCATACATATTGCCTATTCCGTGCCTGAGTATTGATATTAACATGCCAATTGCAGATACACAAGGAGAGGTAAGGTTACTGGTAGTGCATGTATGTTTCATCAAAACAAACATTGTTATTGTTTTCGATGTGACCCCTGTGGAGAAAACATGTTCACCCCTCCAAATCTTAAGTGACCTTCATGTACAACGGCAATAAATCTTTGGAGGAGTGACAGTGGTTTCTGTACCCAGGGTCACATCAATGACCATAAGGAATGTTACATTGACGCCACATGGATATCAATATGAAGACATATGGATGTTGACGTTTAGTGTTTGTTCAAGTTGGAAGTCAGATCTTCACTGATCATTAAGGTGGCTCTTAAAAGTGCCGTTGTGTGGCGATGCTGCAGGACCATGGCTGGATATTATGCCTCCTCATTGAAATAGAAGGGAAAGCTTCTTATTAACTGCTATCTTTTATGAATTTCAGAGAATGTGAATTTAGCTTGACTTGCTCCATTCACTCCCATTCCATTTTTTGGCGACAGGACAGGAAGTAGAAGGGTGTGACTTAGCCTCTCCATTCTCTTACTGACCAATCAAAGCAAGGAGGAGGCAGGACAACCACCTAAAAGAATGGAGCCATGTTTGGACCAGTCGGAGCAGTTGACAATCCATTGTTTATGTCCTATCAACCTTCATCTGACAACAGATATTTCTTTTGAATCGGTCTACTAGTTTTCATGATGTATAATTATTCATTATTATGTATCTGTACAGTATTTGGCATACTGTGATCTTCATGTGTTTGTTCAGCTATTAAGGTAGCTGTATTCTAGTAATGTTTATGTGCAACGTAATGTTACTATATCTGATAAATTGAAGAAGCACTGAAAATGTATTCATTCTATTCAATACATTCAAGTATGTATTCTTCCCATTCACAACTGCTGTCCACCATTCTGAATTTCCAGTAGCCTAATAGACATCTTAAGCAGCAAAACTTACTGTACTTTGGTCAGATCAGTAAATATTAGTATTACTCAGCTAGATAATAATAATAATAATAATAATAATAATAATAATAATAATAATAATAATAATACAATTTGGGAATGGACATAGTTGCAATGCATATTCAGGCAACAATCCTAAATGCTTTTATGACTCTGCCTCACAAGTAGCAACAAACAGGGGAGACCACACCAAAAAATAACTTAACAATATCTATTAAATAAAGAGAACGTGAATGTGTAAATCAGTGTGCATTCAATGGTGTTGTTAGTGCGGGTGGTGAGTGGATGTGTAGATTAATCCAACTAAACTAAAAAAAAGAGTCAGCATGGAGGAGTGGAGCACAGGTCCTCTTGAGAGAAGAAGTCTTCTACTGACGATAGTTGGTCTGTCCTTTTTAATTACACTTTGAATCAAATTTTATGTAAACAATTCATAGTATACAGAGTATTAGTTTTGTGTGATTTTACAAAACAACTTCTTTAGGTGTATTAATATTTTTTTCATTTTCAATCCATATATGATTGGATTTAAGAGAGGATTATACAATATTGTTTGTAAAGTCATTAGTAAACGTAGAGTTTTGGAAACATTTGGATCCAGTCGAGCTGCAATCACATCATATGCGGATAAAAAGGAGAAACTGATTAAAACCATCAGGTGGGGTAAACATGTCTCTGCAGCCTTTTTCCTGACTTCTTTACCTCTTTTATATGTTATAATAAATATTTTTGCATATGTAAAAAGTACAAAAAGCACTGGTATAACTACACAATTAGTAAAAACAATTAGACCATATGCTACAAGTACAGCTGAACGGACACAGTTAAGTTTTAAGATGGAATTGTTGCAGAAAATTCCTGTTGAAGTAAAAGTACAGAGTGTCTTAAAACCACCCAGCAGTGGTCCCCCCAGTACCTGAACAGCAGGCCAAAGCCAACATAGAAAAAGCAAAATACCAACAGTCCTTTTCCTCATGATAGTAGGATACTGCAGAGGTTTACATATAGAGACATATCTGTCAAAGGCCATGGCTGCTAACAATAAGAAATCTGAAGCTGCCAAAAAGTAAAACATGAAATATTGAAATATACAGGCTGGCAAAGATATGATCTGTTTCTTTGACAGAAAATCAATCAGTAGTTTTGGGTAGATAACATTACTGAAAAGAACAGAGTTGAATGACAAAGCTGCAATGAAAACATACATAGGTTCATGGAGGTTTTTGTGAATTACAATAAGATAAACAATGATAGAATTACTGCACATTATCAGAACATACACCTTTAACAATATGAAAAAATAAACATACCTGTACTTATCCATGTTTACAAAACCACCAAGTATTATATATGTTATATTTGACTGAATGTCCATTAAAACACATGAAGTGTCACGAAAATGACAATGTTTCACACTGAACGTTTAGTAACATAGAACATAAGACAAACATGACTGACCCTTAAATACACTCAGGGTTCATTTATTTTCACTATGGAGTAGGTAAACCATTTACATCACATAATAGTTTATCAAAGTTCATTTTACTCTAAGGATCTCATTAACAGACTAAACTACAGGACATGTCAACAAACTCTGGAGGTTGAATACTATAGAGACGTCAACATCTGACCAAGTGGCGACTGATCAACAGACAGCAATGAATATTTATTGATATCTTTTGTTTTTGTACCTTCAAAAACAATATTAAAAAACTGGTGGTGTTGGACTCTGCATTGTGTTTATTACTGAGACACGCACGTACACCATTGGAGGCAGTGTTAAATGTGAGTTTGTAATGCTCTCATTTTTACATGGAAATGGTCACATTGATGTTATGTAGCAGGTGATGTAATGACGCATTCTGGTTCAGCCAATCAGTCACGTTGATGTGGTGTAGCACGTGACGCAATCACGTATACTGTGCAGTTCAGAGCAGCATATCTTCAGGTGCAGTTGTAATTGTTTCAAGTGTAATTAAAGAAGAAGAAATATAAAACTCTGCTCTGTGTATTACTCATCACTTAGTTGAAGTTGCCTTAACAGGTTATGGGCCATGGGCTGAAGATACGCGAGCGTGAGTAGTAATTTAGAAGTGAAGCATGACATATTACGCGATAAAGTTCAGAGCTAAAGAGACAAATTGACGGGAGGAAAGATAGTTAGTCGAGCAACTGGAGTACCAGCACCACAGCTGCTGTTCTTGGGTCTGAGCAGAAATAAGACCTGTGGGAAACAAGGTTTTTAAGTTGCTTACACATTCTCAAGCTAAAAGAGACTATTTAACGAGAACCAACCCAGACGAATGATGATGACAGGCGAAAGATTGCAAAATGCTACGCTAAACTGGAAACGCTAATCAATGACAAAACTTCACTCATCAGACAAGAGGCTGGCAGAAAGTCAGTTACGATATTAAGAGAACATTACGTGGGGAAAAGCAAGCCACGAATTATCAACATGTACACATCACTCACAAAGTTACACATGAAAGAAAAAGAGACTGTGACAGACTATTTGATAAGAGCTGAGAGCCTTATTATGGCTTTAAGACAGGGGTGTCAAACATACGGCCCAAGGAGGTTCGATCAGGCCCGCAGGATAATTTAAAAGTGAAAAAATGCATAAAAGACTCAGAATTAATATTTTTAATAAGATGCAATTCATTGATTATCCGCTAGGGGGCACACTGTTTTGATCAGAGTAGAAGACAGCAACCTCAGTCTGTCACTGAGACAGACCCAACAGAGCAGACGGTATCAATGCGCCATCTGCTGCTTGTTACATTGTTTCTACGCTGGTCTTTACCCCTCCCCTACACCCTCATTAGCCAAAATGTCATTATCCAAACGGAGAAAAGTAGATACGGAGTGTAGAATTTTCAATGAAAAATCGACCACGTCCTATTTATTTATAGAAATGCACAGAAAACCTTTGTGCTTGGTGTGTTTGCAACAAGTTTCGGTATTGAAGGAATATAATATTCGACGCCACTACGAGACTCTTCACAGCGAAAAATATGACGGCTTGCAAGGACAACTGAGAAGAGATAAGATCAACGAATTGCAAGCGGGTCTGAGGAAACAACAGTCAACTTTCATCCAGAGCCGACAAGTCAGTGAAGCAGCGGTAAAAGCCAGCCTCGTAATTGCTAGCGAAATAGCATTAGCATCAAAGCCGTATTCCGACGGTGACTTTGTTAAACGATGCATGATGAAGGCGGCTGAACTTGTATGTCCCGAGAAGAGACAAGCTTTTGCCAATATTAGTCTGACGACGAATACTATAGCAGAGAGGATTTGGGACCTATCAGCAGATGTAGACAGACAAATGAAACAGAGTCAAGTCATTTATTGCATTTCCCGTTGCAATTGACAAGAGCACTGACATCACAGACGTGGCACAACTGGCCTTATTTATTCGTGGAGTTGATGAGACATTAACTGACATTCTTGAGTTGGTGCCAATGATAGACACCACAACAGCCGAAGACATTTTCGGTGCTGTTGTTGCTGCACTGGACAGAGTAGGAGTGGACTGGTCCCGTGCTATCAGCCTGGCTACAGACGGCGCACCATCCATGGTAGGAAAGAAAGCCGGTGTCACGACAAAGTTCAGAGAGAAAGTTCAAGCCCTTAATGGAGGACATAGTTTCTGGACATTTCACTGTATTTTGCACCAGGAGGCAGAAATAATTGATTTGCAATGTGATGTAAATTTGAAGGGCAAATTTGCCTCCGTAGGTCTGGACAAATGTTATCAGTATCTACTACCAGGGTGCCCCAAATTAACAGCCCTGGCTGCTAACATTTTGTGCATGTTTGGGACAACCTACCTTTGTGAACAAATCTTCTCAGTAATGAATATCAATAAAACAAAAATGCGTTCAAGGCTCACAAACAAGCAGTTGAATGACATTGTGAAAGTGACAGCTAGTCAGGACATGGCACCTGGTATTGATGAATCCTTACTGTGGTGATTTAAAAAAATTGCAATTTAATGTTAGTCAGCTACTTCACTTCAAAAAAGTATGGTGGAATTTTCAGTATGTATTGTATTTGTGTTTTACACATTTACAGGACATGTGAATACTTTCTTCTTTATACATTTAATAGCACAGGATTAAATTTAGATTTTATATGCACATGTATAAATGGTTTAAATATTCCTTTCATTATAAATCTCGTTTAATCTTAAAGTCTATTACTTTATTTTTCAATACCAATTACTTGTTAAAGTTTTGTGCCTTTTGTACAATCAGCGGGGTCAGTTGCAATGCATATATGTGAATGATAAAATTAAATTGCACATTTGTCTAAGGAAATCTGAGGTGTTTTGTAAAAGGAATATTCATTAAATTTCAACATTTTCCTCATGTTCTTGTGCTTCATTACACCAAAACAAAGGAAAGACATGAAATTTTGGTTATTTATAGCAGAGTATGGTATAATTTTAATGGTCTGGCCCACTTGACATCTACCGAGGCCGTATGTGGCCCACAATGTGAAATGAGTTTGACACCCCTGCTTTAAGAGAAGCAGGAGAAACCCTGAGTGATGGACTGGTTGTGACTACCAGATTTGTTTAAGCCGCTAGCCGTGCATGTGACACATAATGAGGATAATGTTACATTTCCCAACTTCAAGAGAAGGCTACGCTTTTATGAAGAGTCAGAGAAAATGAAAATGAGAGAGCCGAGTACAGACAATGTGATGAAGACAAATGCAAAAGCAAACATGAAAGTAACAGAAAAGATAAAGATACAGAAATTACGTGCTACAAGTGTGGAACAAAGGGGCACATGGCACGAAAATGCTACAGAAAAGTGTGGTGTGGTTACTGTAAAAATCACTGTGCAAGAAAAAGCAAGGACAAGATGGCGCCAGACAATTCAAGGAGAAGGAAGCTGGAGACCACGATTCCCTCTTCATGGCCAAGTACGTCCAGAGAGAAAGGCCACCAGACAACGTCATGATGAAAGGCATTGTGGTGGACGCTGGAGCAACTTCCCACATCGTGAACGACATCAGCAAGTTTGAGAGCTTCGACTACTCATTCCAACCTTGCACACACTCCGTGGAATTGGCGGTTGGGAGCATGTGCAATGGAATGGTGCAACAGAGAGGAACAGCAGTGATCCATCTGCTAGACAACACTGGAAAACAATGCAGAGCACAGCTACGGGATGCACTCTACATGCCTTCATTCCCACATGACATCTTCTCAGTGTCAAGAGCAAGCAACGGAGGCGCCACAGTGATATTCGAGAAGGGGAATAGTCGCATATGTAATAAGGACGGTTTCAGGTTTGATATGCATGAGAGTAGTATCTGTATTATTTACCAACTGTTGAGAATGATGCTGATGAATGTAAAGTGTGGCATGATGTACAGACCTGGCATCAGATATTGGGTCATTGTAATTATGAGGATGTTAAGAATTTACAAGGTGTGGTGAGAGGCATGGAGATTAAGGGACGTTCACCTGGGTTGAATCAGTCATGTGACGTGTGTACACAGGGTAAATTCACACAGATATGAAATAGGGAGCCTGAAAGGAGAGCAAAGAAACCCTTAGAGCTAGTACACACTGATTTAAAAGGCCCCATGTGTAGTCCAAGCATGGAAGGGCACTGATATGTACAGTCCTTTACGGATGATTATTCAGGTACTATGGTACTGTGTTTGTGTACTATTTCAGGTCCAACACACCATCGAATTTGGACTACCCCAGACACCGCCTCGCACTCGCGGATCCCGTTGTAGAACTGCGAGCAAGACAGCACAACTCATTTCGCATCCTCTCCTGAAGGCTGGAGCCCTGTCCTCCCAGCCTCCCCTCCTGAATACTTAATGTCTACCAGCCCGCAATGTCGCAGGAACCTACCTTCAAACCAACAAACAGAGGGCATAGGCCCTCCAAAGGCGGGCGTTCATAAAGCCATTTCGATCTGGAGCTTTGGAGGTCAAAAAAATCCACTAAAGGGATCCGATCTCCCTTTGTCTTAGTCCAGGTAACTCACCCTCCAAAGCTGGCCTCTATTACACTAGAACACCACCACTGAAAACTGTGGTTGCTCACAACGGGAAAGCACAAGAAAAAATGTCTCCCAGAAAAGTCCAAAATGCACTATAGGGTCACTGCCCCCGTTCACTTTGACTGGGGAGGCTCTAGAAACTGCCAAAGGGCAAAAGCCTTTTACGTGTGTCAAACTATGTACTTAGAATAATTTCCACTTTCTTTTTGTAGTACCAAGGCTTTGTGGAAATATGTCAAACACTTTTGGCCCCACCAACTCCCAATAGGCAAAACGGGCTACGTGTGAAAGTGGGACTTTGTCATTTTTCACAGGGGTCCAAATTCCCCGCTATTCAGCCCCAGAACTGAGCCTTTTGGTCGGGTTAAATTCCCTGGGTTATACACCATGGTTCCTGGACCTTTTATGCGTCCAACCCGCCCAGGACACTCTGTCCCTGGGTACAAAAGCGGAGCACTAGAAAATTCAATGCGTACAAGTCTGATTTTCACTGACAGGCTTGTGAGACCGCTCTCCAGCCCCTCGCATTAAGAAATCCCATGATTGACGTTTATATACATTGATGACAGTGAGCGTTACAATTTCAATTGACGTATATCTCAGGCATGAAAATCTCTCACCTTTCGGCGAAATTCGCCGTTTTGAAGTAAAAAAGGGTGACCCACGTGAATCGTGTAGATCCGAGGAGTTTTTTTTTTGGGAGGGGGGGGGGTCTGGTCGGTCGAATTATTTATTTATTTATTTATTTAATCATATGATATGATTGACTTTAATATGCAAAATGAAAACACTTTAAAATTTAACTTGGACAGCGATCCACAAATCCCCCTGTCTGTTTTGCTGCCAAAAACCTATCTGCGGAACGTAGGCAGGGGAGCTAGTTTGACTGACAGGCTGCCTCTCCAATCCTAGCGCTTAAGGTAAGCTAACTTACGTCTCTGCTAGAAGAACTATCAGGAAAAGCGGTCAGCGACAAGCGAACAGCATCTACATTTTGCTGCCGGATTGAATTAGGTCAGGTGAATAATAGCTTCGGTCTTTTTCATGTTTTCATTTTTCGTATTTATATCTGTGCTAGGCTGCTACACCAGAGTCCTGCACGGGTTCGGGTAACCGCAGGTGAGCCGTGGGTGAACCGCAGATTTTCACGAAACGGGTGAAAAATGTTGTGCTGTGTCGGATACGGGTTCGGTTTGGTTCGGACGTGGGTGATCGCGGGTCTAATTTGCGGTTCATAGGCTAAAAACTGTTCTTTAGTTTGGACTTGTATAGCTGCCTCCTGTCGGCTTCCTTCTTGATGCGTTTTTCAAGCGTGTGTGTGTGTGTGTGTGTGTGTGTGTGTGTGTGTGTGTGTGTGTGTGTGAGCTCACAGATAAAAATAGTTTTTGAATTTATTATTTGTCTGCTACTGTTTAACAACATTTTTATTTGGCTCTGCCTTGGCTATGTCACTGTTCAGTATATTCGTGGCAATACATTTTGTATTTAAACTGACATTTTCTTCCGGGTTCGGGTCGGATATCGGGTTCATTTATAGCGGGTCGGTTCGGGTGCGGATTTGTACTTTTTTTTTCGTCGGAAAACGGGTCGGATACGGGTTTGAACATGACGGGTACGGGCGGTTGCGGTTTGTCAAAATCAGAACCGTGCAGGACTCTGTGCTACACTGCTACAGCAATTTAGTTGAACACTACCAGAGCTGAGGTGAAAAATTTACTCCCATTAACTAGGTATTAGCTCATTGACATGTATTTATTAGACGGTATCTGTAGTATTATCCCAAGGTAGCACCAAACTTGTGAAGTTAAGTGACATAAAAAGAACCAAATGTTTCTTTATAATACTTCTGTAATTGGTTTTTGGGATGTGTGTATAGTAGTCGTGTGAGGGTCTACTGAGCAGGTTGTAAACGTACTAGAACTTGTTAAATTGGTATACATGATTGAAACCTTTTGTGACTAAATAAAAACACGTAATAATTGGTATTTTATTACACTCCTTTTCGCCTCTGATGTTGTGTATTGCAGAATGAGTGTGTTAGGTGAGGAGGATGCTGCATCAGTGAAGCAGGTAGATGCAGGAATGAAATGCTCCTGGAAATGGTCCTGACTGAAGATGGAGGGAAAAGTAACAGTGAATAGACACGAGCTTTCCTTTCATATAGGGGATGTTTTCAAAAAAATTGAGGAAAGATGTCAAATTTGGGGAGGTGGACAGGAAGCTATGCAGCATTAACCTACAGGCAGAAACTGAAAGCAAAAACAGTGGACAGAGAGGTGCAGCAGAGAAGATTTGGTTTAAAAAAAACTGGGGAGTGCTCAGCAGGTCAAGAAAGAGGCTGCAGAAACTGAAAAGCAGGCGAGGCTGAGGCATGCAGCAACTCAACGCGAAAGGGCCTTGGTGACACTGGTGGCCCAGGCAAAAAGGAAAAAGAAATGATTAATTGGACTTGGACATTGGGGTTTTTATCTTTAAATGATATTGTTGTTGTCAACAGCATGTTTTACTAACACAGTGTTGACCTTGTGGTATGTTGTGTTGATTATGCTTCAGGCATAATGATGAGTGATGAGAGGATGATGACTTAGCCATGTGTCATTCCACTACCTAATTGGTCAGACATTATTCATTTTAATTCATTCATTTTTTTAATAAAATGGCCATTACAACATGCATATGAGGTAATTGTGTTTGTGTCTGAGAGAGCTGCGTGTTTTGTAGTGCCTCCTACAGAAGACTGAAACAGAGTGTTGGTGGACAAAGCGCTGAATATTTTTCTTCATAGTGTACACGCACTACCCCCCCACCCCTCGCCGCCGCCGTGCCGAGCTGCGCTCACGCACTTCTGTCACCTTTTTGACCCCTGAGCCATTTTCATGCCTGATATCTACATCAATGGAAGTGAGTAAGTTTAGGATTATCATAGTGTTGTACTTAGCAGTTGTTAAAACTTAAATTTTTTGTCATAATTAAGTATCCCACATAACAATAGGTCAGTGGTCCACGGTCGGCTCGCAAGCGGCAGAGTTGTCGGGCTGACGATGGCTCCCACCAGTGTCCCGCTAGAGTTTTGCTCATCGGTTATCTGGCAGTCCACCGGTAGCTAGGAATCTGCTTCAGATTAAGGGCCGACCTTTTACTGCTGGTTAGCCACTCACTTCATTATATATGGCTGTATCGTATTTCAATATATAAAATGTAATATTATGTCAAGTAAATAAACAATTAGGCCCAAAATATGAAACTTAACATTTGCTCACATCCAGAGAGATTCAAAGTTTACCAAGTTTACTATGTACCCATGGTAGATGCAGTGCCTATATAATGATGACAAAAAACTACATTAAGTCAAGATGTAAGTAAAATTCATTTATTACATGAAATATTAAAACTGTAAAAATTATACAACACACACATTACACCATAGGTGGAAAGTAACTAAGTAAAAGTACTTTAGTTACTGTAAAATTACTGTTATTTAGTAATTTTTTAGGGATCTGTACTTTACTTGAGTATTTCTTTTTCTAGCAACTTTTTTTTTACATTTACTCCATACAGTTGTTCATAAATATTTGTTCTTTATAGTCCTTACATTTATAGAAATATCTGTACTTTATTCTCCTTACATTTATAGAAAAATCTGTACTTTATACAATTTACATTCTCAGAAAAGACTTGTTACTTTTTTTATTTCAATGTGTTTGTTCAGCTATGAAGGTAACTGTAATATTGTTGTGTGTATGTGTAATGTAATGTTGCTATTTCTAATAAATTGAAGAAGTACTGAAGATTTATTAATTCTATTCAATACAGTCAAGTATGTATTCTGCCCGTTCACAACTGCTGTCCACCATTCTGATTTTCTAACAGCCTAATGGACATCTTAAGCAGATCAGTAAATATTAGTATTACTCAGCTTGATAATAATAATAATAATAATAATAATAATAATAATAATAATAATAATAATAATAATAATAATAATAATAATAATAATAATAATAATAACAACATTTGGGAATGGACATAGTTGCAATGCCTATTCAGGCCACAATCCTAAATCCTTTTATGACTCTGACTCACAAGTAGCAACAAACAGGGGAGACCACACCAAAAAATTGCAAGTTAACAATATATATTAAATAAAGAGAACGTGATGTGTAAATCACTGTGCATGCAATGGTGTTGTTAGTGCGGGTGGTGAGTGGATGTGTAGATTAATCAAAGTAAACTAAAAAAATGAGTCAGCATGTGGGCTAGGACAGGAATGGAGCAAAGGTATTCTTGAGAGCAGCAATGAAGCCCTTTTTAAAGTAGATAGTAGGTAGAGCTGGTGTTGATGAACCACAGGTGAATCTGCTTTTGATTAATCACTCAGCCTCATGCAACCAGAAACAAACAAGGAGCAGTCCCACTCAACCTGAGGCCACCCTTTGGCCGTCACAGATGATAAAACAAATTTTTTAGTGTGTATGTGATTTTGTGCAATTTGAAATATTTCATTGCAGGAAATGTTATATACTCTCGAGCTACTTTCTTGAGGAAAATTGAAGTTGTGACTGTAGAACCAATATGTGATATAATTTCTGTTTATATGTAGAATTAAGTAACCGGGCTGAATGGAATGACCCCGCATTGATAAATAAATACATAAATAAATAGAGGTAGTGGCCTGATCTAAGTAAAAAATGCCCGGCTTGAAAAATTGGCCCAGTCCAGTCCAGCCCCGCCATGGTGAGTCATCAAATTGGGGCTATATTGATGCTGCCTTGTTATAGTTTTGGTGTACATGTTTAATGTCAGGTGAAACTCAAATGGACTTTTCTTGAACTGAAAAACTCAGTTTCCTATCAGACTAGGTCACCTAAGTATTCAGGGTTAGACTCAGAGATTGGTGAAACTGCTTTGTGAACAGACCCCTGAAAAGACAATTCATTCTCTTTTAATTGATCCTATTTGATTCTCCTTTAACCTTATAGTGACAACATTTTTAATGCTTTGTACACTGATCACGAGGACTACCTTTTCAAAAAAGTATTCAAAAGCAAGTATATTTAATCAAAACAGTTATATTAAATTGATTATTTTTCTAATTCTACCTAATAAAAGGCATGGGAAGAAAGACATGTGACAAAAATGCAATAGACAAATTACTCATGCTTCCAAAAAAAAAAAAAAATCACTCTTGTGCTCCTACTTACAATAGCTGGTCTGTCCTTTTTAATTACACTGTAAATCAAAATTTTTGTAAACAATTCATAGAATAGAGAGTGTTATTTTTGTGTGATTTGACAAAACAACTTCTTTAGGTGTATTGATATTTGTTTCATTTTCAATCCATATATAATTGGATTTAAGAGAGGATTATACAATATTATTTGTAAAGACATTAGTAGACGTGCTGTTTTGGAAACATTTGGATCCAGTCGAGCTGCAATCACATCATATGCAGATAAAAGGGAGAAACTGACTAAAACCATCAGGTGGGGTAAACATGTCTCTGCAGCCTTTTTCCTGACTTCTTTACCTCTTTTATATGTTATAATAAATATTTTTGCATATGTAAAAAGTACAAAAAGCACTGGTATAACTACACAATTAGTCAAAAAAAATAGACCATATGCTACAAGTACAGCTGAACGGACACAGTTAAGTTTTAAGATGGAATTGTTGCAGAAAATTCCTGTTGTAGTAAAAGTACAGAGTGTCTTAAAACCACCCAGTAGTGGTCCTCCAACTTCCTGAGCGGCAGGCCAAAGCCAACATAGAAAAAGCAAAATACCCACAGTCCTTTTCCTCATGATAGTAGGATACTGCAGAGGTTTACATATAGACACATATCTGTCAAAGGCCATGGCTGCTAACAATAAGAAATCTGAAGCTGCCAAAAAGTAAAACATGAAATATTGAAATATACAGGCTGGCAAAGATATGATCTGTTTCTTTGACAGAAAATCAATCAGCAGTTTTGGGTAGATAACAGTACTGAAAAGAACAGAGTTGAATGACAAAGCTGCAATGAAAACATACATAGGTTCATGGAGGTTTTTGTGAATCACAATAAGATAAACAATGATAGAATTACTGCACATTATCAGAACATACACCATGAACAACATGAAAAAATAAACATACCTGTACTTATCCATGTTTACAAACCCACCAAGTATTATATATGTTATATTTGATTGAATGTCCATTAAAACACATGAAGTGTCACGAAAATGACAATGTTTCACACTGAACGTTCAGTAACATGGAACATTAGTCAAACATAACTGACCCTTAAATACACTTTGGGTTCATTCACTTTCACTATGGAGTAGGTAAACCATTTACATCACATAATAGTTTATCCAAGTTAATTTTACTCTAAGGATCTCATTAACAGATTAAACTACAGTACATGTCAACAAACTCTGGAGGATTATACTATAGAGACATCAACATTTGACCAAGTAGCGACTGATCAACAGACAGCAATGAATATTTATTGAGATCTTTTTTGTTTTTTGATTTTGTACCATCAAAAACAAGATAGAAAAATATTTTAAAAAAACAGTGATGTTGGACTCTGCGTTTTGTTTATTACTGAGACACACATGTTGGAGGCACTCTCCTTTTATTTTTGGCTCCTGAAAGTTAGCAAACAAATGTCCAGCCAATGAACCCCACAAAGCATGTCTCTACACAGACTAAATGGCAGAAATATGTTTCAGCATATTATGAGCAACTCATCCAAACTTTGAAGTAGCCAAATCACTTAAAAATGAAATTAATAGAAGCTAAAACAGGAATTTTCTCTGACTGCATGGCTGCTTACCTCTTCCCAGTGTTAACCCCAGGGTAAGGTACCTACTTCAGTATTTTCCCCTGATTTCCTGATTACGTTCAGGATCACGTCAGGAACGGTTAATAATAAGTTTACAATAATAACACAAAAAAAGAACGAAAAAAAGTATGAAAAATTTCATTTTGGGATCCATGAACTTCTAGTTCATAATTTGGAAGAATGAACGATGAACTGAACTAATTCATATTGAGTAACTTGAACTGAACTTTGAACTAGTTCCTAATCAAGGTGAACTTTCCCAACACTGCCTCTTACCTAACTTAAGTTAATAGTTAGGCTAATGTTTAGGCTGCCTGGCTGTTAGCCTAACCAGAACCTTTCTAAAACACTGTGAGCACTCTTCATTGCTGCCCATTGTACCATAAAAAGTGGACAAGTAGAAAATTAATTGAGGTCTACAGGGCTAAATGGCTGAATTGATATTTTCTAACGTACCTGTTCAATAGATTACAAAAATATTTGTTATTTTCATAAGTTTGCATTACATTTTATATTAGAAGGTAAATTGAAACTTGGTCATGACTTCTATGAAACAACAAAAACAACACTGAAAAGAAGTCAGTCATTTATTCATAAACATGATAGATTAAGGCAAAATTAATTGAGGCATCAGATTTTCCAGTCTGTGCCTCCCCATGTTGACATCCAGTCTACTTTCAGGGTCCATGTTGTACATAATGTAATCAGTGTATTATTTCCCTCTGTGTGATATGTTGTAAAATATTTTCCTGCATGTAACTGCACATGACAGGAAACACACCACATCCTCGTCTCACTGCGACGGCCCCTGCGTGTGCAGACATGACTCCTCCATGTTGGCCTGGTCTTCTTGGTGGTGGGCATCAGATTTTCCAGTATCTGCCTCGCCATGTTGCCATCCAGCCTACTTTCAGGGTCCATGTTGTATGGTGCTCTGGGATTGTGGACCTCGTGTGCCTGGTCGCTCTCCTCCTCCAGCACCCCATGCTGCTTCCCTGACCACATCCTCACGACCCTGCATGGGAACTCCAAAAGTGACTTATATTGTTCTGGATTTCTGGCCCTATAAACAACATATGCATTAAAAATGGCAATTTGGAACATGTAAGCCACAAACTTGTTTGACCAGTTTAGGGACCTTCTTATGAAGGGGTAGTAGGCCACATTCTGGTTCAGTTTATCCACACCATTCATGTTGGAGTTGTAGGCGATCACACACGCTGGTTTAAGCTGGATCACTCTATTTCTCTGCCACACATCAACCCCTTCCATTCTGTCTTGACGGCAGGTTGTCACCATCTTCACGATTCGTTTGTCTTGCCAAGCTACCACCATCACACGCCCATTGTGCCGCACAATTCTTTCCCCTGCCCCCAGGTCAGACTTTTTGATCTTCCTGATTATCACAGGCTCTCCCCTGTTCTTCCTGAGGGTTCCACAGACGTTTGTCTGTGCTCTCAGTAAGCATTCACACAGGGACACAGAATTATAGAAATTGTCCATGTAGAGAGTATAACCATGACCCTGGAGACGATCAAGCAGAGAGAACACGATCTCTGCTTAATCTGCACGATCTCTGATACACAGAATGTATGATTTTATACCATACTCAGCAGCTCATATGTCAGGAACAGGTCCAGGAAATCGGCAGGCTCATTTGACTCCAGCTCCGCGGCAGCATTCTGAGGGCCTGGTGTTGCAGTTAAGGCCAACCTGAGGGGTTGCCAGCCGGCTTGAAACCAGCGCTGGTCCTGGCCCCAGCCTTTAGTTGATACACCTGTAAATGATGTACATACATAGTACAAGAATTCATAATATAATAAATAATTTCATTCTTTATGATATTGAAGAGGGGGGAAAAATTATATATAAAAAATCACTTTTACCTTTCTTTCTTTGTCTTCCCCCAAGAGAGGGCATGGGGGCCCTGCTGGACTCACCACCTGTAACATATAATTACCATCACAATTGGCAACAGGTGCCCATAAGACGACTGGAGGAAAATGTTGTTCATGTAACATGGACTGAATGGGGGTTAATTCTTACCTCTGTCACGTCCATTGTCAGAGCGATTTGGCTTCGGCAATGAGGCTCTGCTGGTGTGAGTCTAACCAGGTGCCAGCCATTTGTCTGAAGAATCTGGGTCTAGTTCACTGTGACATTGAACGATCATTCACGAACGACACTCAACAAAATTATAAACGCAACACTTTTGTTTTTGCTCCCATTTTCCATGAAGTGGACTCAAAGATCTAAAATTCATTCCAGATACACAATATTACCATTTCTCTCAAACATTGTTCACAAATCTGTCTAAATGTGTGATAGTGAGCACTTGTGCTTTGCTGAGATAATCCATCCCACCTCACAGGTGTGCCACATCAAGATGCTGATCTGACATCATGATTAGTGCACAGGTGTGCCTTATACTGCCCACAATAAAAGGCCACTCTGAAATGTGCATTTTTCTGCTTTATTGGGGGTCTGGGGACTCAGAACCAGTCAGTATCTGGTGTGACCACCATTTGCCTCATGCAGTGCAACACATCTTCTTCGCATAGAGTTTATCAGATTGTCAATTGTGTCCTGTGGAATGTTGGTCCACTCCTCTTCAATGGCTGTGCAAAGTTGCTGGATATTAGTCGGAACTAGTACACGCTGTCAAATACGCCGGTCAAGCACATCCCAAACATGCTCAATGGGTGACATGTCCAGTGAGTATGCTGGTCATGCAAGAACTGGGACATTTTCAGCTTCCAAGAATTGTGTACAGATCCTTGCAACATGGGGCCGTGCGTTATCTTGCTGAAACATGAGGTGATGTTCATGGATGTATGGCACAACAATGGGCCTCAGGATCTCATCATGGTATCTCTGTGCATTCAAAATGCCATCGATAAAATGCACCTGTGTTCTTCGTCCATAACAGATGCCTGCCCATACCATAACCCCACCACCACCATGGGCCACTTGAGCCTCAACATTGACATCAGCAAAGCGCTCACCCACACGATGCCACACATGCTGTCTGCCATCTGCCCTGAACAATGTAAACCCAGATTCATCCGTGAAGAGAACACCTCTCCAACGTGCCAGACGCCATCGAATGTGAGCATTTGCCCACTCAAGTCTGTTACGGCGACGATCTGGAGTCAAGTTAAGACCCCGATGAGGACAACGAGCATGCAGTTGAGCTTCCCTGAGACGGTTTCTGACAGTTTGTGCAGAAATTGTTTGGTTATGCAAACCAATTGTTTCAGCAGCTGTCTGAATGGCTGGTCTCAGACAATCTTGGAGGTGAACCTGCTGGATGTGGAGGTCCTGGGCTGGTGTGGTCACACATGGTCTGCGGTTGTGAGGCCGGTTGGATGTACTGCCATATTCCCTGAAACGCCTTTGGAGACGGCTTATGGTGGAGAAATGAACATTCAATGCACGAGCAACAGATCTGGTTGACATTCCTGCTGTCAGCATGCCAATTGCACGCTCCCTCAATGCTTGTGACATCTGTGGCATTTTGCTGTGAGACAAAACTGCACATTTCAGAGTGGCCTTTTATTGTGGGCAGTATAAGGCACACCTGTGCACTAATCATGATGTCAGATCAGCATCTTGATGTGGCACACCTGTGAGGTGGGATGGATTATCTCAGCAAAGCACAAGTGCTCACTATCACACATTTAGACAGATTTGTGAACAATGTTTGAGAGAAATGGTAATATTGTGTATCTGGAATGAATTTTAGATCTTTAAGTCCATCTCGTGAAAAATGGGAGCAAAAACAAAAGTGTTGCGTTTATATTTTTGTTGAGTGTACATGAAGTCAAGATGTAAGTAAAATTCTTTTATTACATGAAATATTAAAACTGTAAAAATTATACAACACACACATTACACCATAGGTGGAAAGTAACTAAGTAAAAGTACTTTAGTTACTGTAAAATTTTGTAGGTATCTGTACTTTTCTTGAGTGTTTCTTTTTCTAGCAACTTTTTTTTTACATTTACTCCATACATTTGTTCATAAATATTTGTTCTTTATAGCCCTTACATTTATAGAAAAATCTGTACTTTATACACTTTACATTCTCAGAAAAGACTTGTTACTTTTTTTATTTCAATGTGTTTGTTCAGCTATGAAGGTAACTGTAATATTGTAGTGTGTATGTGTAATGTAATGTTGTTATTTCTAATAAATTGAAGAAGCACTGAAGATTTATTAATTCTATTCAATACAGTCAAGTATGTATTCTGCCCATTCACAACTGCTGTCCACCATTCTGATTTTCTAACAGCCTAATGGACATCTTAAGCAGATCAGTAAATATTAGTATTACTCAGCTTGATAATAATAATAATAATAATAATAATAATAATAATAATAATAATAATAATAATAATAATAATAATAATAATAATAACATTTGGGAATGGACATAGTTGCAATGCCTATTCAGGCCACAATCCTAAATCCTTTTATGACTCTGACTCACAAGTAGCAACAAACAGGGGAGACCACACCAAAAAATTGCAAGTTAACAATATATATTAAATAAAGAGAACATGATGTGTAAATCACTGTGCATGCAATGGTGTTGTTAGTGCAGGTGGTGAGTGGATGTGTAGATTAATCAAAGTAAACTAAAAAAATGAGTCAGCATGTGGGCTAGGACAGGAATGGAGCAAAGGTATTCTTGAGAGCAGCAATGAAGCCCTTTTTAAAGTAGATAGTAGGTAGAGCTGGTGTTGATGAACCACAGGTGAATCTGCTTTTGATTAATCACTCGGCCTCATGCAACCAGAAACAAACAAGGAGCAGTCCCACTCAACCTGAGGCCACCCTTTGGCCGTCACAGATGATAAAACAAATTTTTTAGTGTGTATGTGATTTTGTGCAATTTGAAATATTTCATTGCAGGAAATGTTATATACTCTCGAGCTACTTTCTTGAGGAAAATTGAAGTTGTGACTGTAGAACCAATATGTGATATAATTTCTGTTTATATGTAGAATTAAGTAACCGGGCTGAATGGAATGACCCCACATTGATAAATAAATACATAGATAAATAGAGGTAGTGGCTTGATCTAAGTAAAAAATGCCCGGCTTGAAAAATTGGCCCAGTCCAGTCCAGCCCCGCCATGGTGAGTCATCAAATTGGGGCTATATTGATGCTGCCTTGTTATAGTTTTGGTGTACATGTTTAATGTCAGGTGAAACTCAAATGGACTTTTCTTGAACTGAAAAACTCAGTTTCCTATCAGGCTAGGTCATCTAAGTATTCAGGGTTAGACTCAGAGATTGGTGAAACTGCTTTGTGAACAGACCCCTGAAAAGACAATTCATTCTCTTTTAATTGATCCTATTTGATTCTCCTTTAACCTTGTAGTGACAACATTTTTAATGCTTTGTACACTGATCACAAGGACTACCTTTTCAAAAACGTATTCATAAGCAAGTATATTTAATCAAAACAGTAATATTAAATTGATTATTTTTCTAATTCTACCTAATAAAAGGCATGGGAAGAAAGACATGTGACAAAAATGCAATAGACAAATTACTCATGCTTCCAAAAAAAAAAAATCACTCTTGTGCTCCTACTTACAATAGCTGGTCTGTCCTTTTTAATTACACTGTAAATCAAAATTTTTGTAAACAATTCATAGAATAGAGTGTTATTTTTGTGTGATTTGACAAAACAACTTCTTTAGGTGTATTGATATTTGTTTCATTTTCAATCCATATATGATTGGATTTAAGAGAGGATTATACAATATTGATTGTAAAGTCATTAGTAAACGTAGAGTTTTGGAAACATTTGGATCCAGTCGAGCTGCAATCACATCATATGCAGATAAAAGGGAGAAACTGACTAAAACCATCAGGTGGGGTATACATGTCTCTGCAGCCTTTTTCCTGACTTCTTTACCTCTTTTATATGTTATAATAAATATTTTTGCATATGTAAAAAGTACAAAAAGCACTGGTATAACTACACAATTAGTCAAAAAAAATAGACCATATGCTACAAGTACAGCTGAACGGACACAGTTAAGTTTTAAGATGGAATTGTTGCAGAAAATACCTGTTGTAGTAAAAGTACAGAGTGTCTTAAAACCACCCAGTAGTGGTCCTCCAACTTCCTGAGCGGCAGGCCAAAGCCAACATAGAAAAAGCAAAATACCCACAGTCCTTTTCCTCATGATAGTAGGATACTGCAGAGGTTTACATATAGACACATATCTGTCAAAGGCCATGGCTGCTAACAATAAGAAATCTGAAGCTGCCAAAAAGTAAAACATGAAATATTGAAATATACAGGCTGGCAAAGATATGATCTGTTTCTTTGACAGAAAATCAATCAGCAGTTTTGGGTAGATAACAGTACTGAAAAGAACAGAGTTGAATGACAAAGCTGCAATGAAAACATACATAGGTTCATGGAGGTTTTTGTGAATCACAATAAGATAAACAATAATAGAATTACTGCACATTATCAGAACATACACCATGAACAACATGAAAAAATAAACATACCTGTACTTATCCATGTTTACAAACCCACCAAGTATTATATATGTTATATTTGATTGAATGTCCATTAAAACACATGAAGTGTCACGAAAATGACAATGTTTCACAATGAACGTTCAGTAACATGGAACATTAGTCAAACATAACTGACCCTTAAATACACTTTGGGTTCATTCACTTTCACTATGGAGTAGGTAAACCATTTACATCACATAATAGTTTATCAAAGTTAATTTTACTCTAAGGATCTCATTAACAGATTAAACTACAGTACATGTCAACAAACTCTGGAGGATTATACTATAGAGACGTCAACATTTGACCAAGTAGCGACTGATCAACAGACAGCAATGAATATTTATTGAGATCTTTTTTGTTTTTTGATTTTGTACCATCAAAAACAAGATAGAACAATATTTTAAAAAAAACAGTGATGTTGGACTCTGCGTTTTGTTTATTACTGAGACACACACGTTGGAGGCACTCTCCTTTTATTTTTGGCTCCTGACAGTTAGCAAACAAATGTCCAGCCAATGAACCCTACAAAGCATGTCTCTACACAGACTAAATGGCAGAAATATGTTTCAGCGTATTATGAGCAACTCATCCAAACTTTGAAGTAGCCAAATCACTTAAAAATGAAATTAATAGAAGCTAAAACAGGAATTTTCTCTGACTGCATGGCTGCTTACCTCTTACCAGTTTTAACCCCAGGGTAAGGTACCTACTTCAGTATTTTCCCCTGATTTCCTGATTACGTTCAGGATAACGTCAGGAACGGTTAATAATAAGTTTACAATAATTACACAAAAAAAGAACGAAAAAAAGAATGAAAATTTTCATTTTGGGATCCATGAACTTCTAGTTCATAATTTGGAAGAATGAACGATGAACTGAACTAATTAATATTGAGTAACTTGAACTGAACTTTGAACTAGTTCCTAATCAAGGTGAACTTTCCCAACACTGCCTCTTACCTAACTTAAGTTAATAGTTAGGCTAATGTTTAGGCTGCCTGGCTGTTAGCCTAACCAGAACCTTTCTAAAACACTGTGAGCACTCTTCATTGCTGCCCATTGTACCATAAAAAGTGGACAAGTGGAAAATTAATTGAGGTCTGCAGGGCTAAACGGCTGAATTGATATTTTCTAAAGTACCTGTTCAATAGATTACAAAAATATTTGTTATTTTCATAAGTTTGCATTACATTTTATATTAGAAGGTAAATTGAAACTTGGTCATGACTTCTATGAAACAACAAAAACAACACTGAAAAGAAGACAGTCATTTATTCATAAACATGATAGATTAAGGCAAAATTAATTGAGGCATCGGATTTTCCAGTCTGTGCCTCCCCATGTTGACATCCAGTCTACTTTCAGGGTCCATGTTGTACATAATGTAATCAGTGTATTATTTCCCTGTGTGTGATATGTTGTAAAATATTTTCCTGCATGTAACTGCACATGACAGGAAACACACCACATCCTCGTCTCACTGCGACGGCCCCTGCGTGTGCAGACATGACTCCTCCATGTTGGCCTGGTCTTCTTGGTGGTGGGCATCAGATTTTCCAGTCTCTGCCTCACCATGTTGCCATCCAGCCTACTTTCAGGGTCCATGTTGTATGGTGCTCTGGGATTGTGGACCTCGTGTGCCTGGTCTCTCTCCTCCTCCAGCACCCCATGCTGCTTCCCTGACCACATCCTCACGACCCTGCATGGGAACTCCAAAAGTGACTTATATTGTTCTGGATTTCTGGCCCTATAAAGAACATATGCGTTAAACATGGCAATTTGGAACATGTAAGCCACAAACTTGTTTGACCAGTTTAGGGACCTTCTTATGAAGGGGTAGTAGGCCACATTCTGGTTCAGTTTATCCACACCATTCATGTTGGAGTTGTAGGCGATCACACACGCTGGTTTAAGCTGGGTCACTCTATTTCTCTGCCACACATCAACCCCTTCCATTCTGTCTTGACGGCAGGTTGTCACCATCTTCACGATTCGTTTGTCTTGCCAAGCTACCACCATCACACGCCCATTGTGCCGCACAATTCTTTCCCCTGCCCCCAGGTCAGACTTTTTGATCTTCCTGATTATCACAGGCTCTCCCCTGTTTTTCCTGAGGGTTCCACAGACGTTTGTCTGTGCTCTCAGTAAGCATTCACACAGGGACACAGAATTATAGAAATTGTCCATGTAGAGAGTATAACCATGACCCTGGAGACGATCAAGCAGAGAGAACACGATCTCTGCTTAATCTGCACGATCTCTGATACACAGAATGTATGATTTTATACCATACTCAGCAGCTCATATGTCAGGAACAGGTCCAGGAAATCGGCAAGCTCATTTGACTCCAGCTCCGCAACAGTATTCTGAGGGCCTGGTGTTGAAGTTAACGCCAACCTGAGGGGTTGCCAGCCGGCTTGAAACCAGCGCTGGTCCTGGTCCCAGCCCTTAGTTGATACACCTGTAAATGATGTACATACATTGAAGAGGGGGGAAAAAATTATATATAAAAAATCACTTTTACCTTTCTTTCTTTGTCCTCCCCCAAGAGAGGGCATGGGGGCCCTGCTGGACTCACCACCTGTAACATATAATTACCATCACGATTGGCAACAGGTGCCCATAAGACGACTGGAGGAAAATGTTGTTCATGTAACATGGACTGAATGGGGGTTAATTCTTACCTCTGTCACGTCCATTGTCAGAGAGATTTGGCTTCGGCAATGAGGTTCTGCTGGTGTGAGTCTAACCAGGTTCCAGCCATTTGTCTGAAGAATCTGGGTCTAGTTCACTGTGACATTGAACGATCATTCACGAACTACACTCAACAAAAATATAAACGCAACACTTTTGTTTTTGCTCCCATTTTCCATGAGATGGACTCAAAGATCTAAAATTCATTCCAGATACACAATATTACCATTTCTCTCAAACATTGTTCACAAATCTGTCTAAATGTGTGATAGTGAGCACTTGTGCTTTGCTGAGATAATCCATCCCACCTCACAGGTGTGCCACATCAAGATGCTGATCTGACATCATGATTAGTGCACAGGTGTGACTTATACTGCCCACAATAAAAGGCCACTCTGAAATGTGCATTTTTCTGCTTTATTGGGGGTCTGGGGACTCAGAACCAGTCAGTATCTGGTGTGACCACCATTTGCCTCATGCAGTGCAACACATCTTCTTCGCATAGAGTTTATCAGATTGTCAATTGTGTCCTGTGGAATGTTGGTCCACTCCTCTTCAATGGCTGCGCGAAGTTGCTGGATATTAGTGGGAACTGGTACACGCTGTCGAATACGCCGGTCAAGCACATCCCAAACATGCTCAATGGGTGACATGTCCGGTGAGTATGGTGGCCATGCAAGAACTGGGACATTTTCAGCTTCCAAGAATTGTGTACAGATCCATGAAACATGAGGTGATGTTCATGGATGTATGGCACAACAATGGGCCTCAGGATCTCATCACGGTATCTCTGTGCATTCAAAATGCCATCGATAAAATGCACCTGTGTTCTTCGTCCATAACAGATGCCTGCCCATACCATAACCCCACCACCACCATGGGCCACTCGGTCCTCAACATTGACATCAGCAAAGCGCTCACCCACACGACGCCACACACGCTGTCTGCCATCTGCCCTGAACAATGTAAACCCAGATTCATCCGTGAAGAGAACACCTCTCCAACGTGCCAGACACCATCGAATGTGAGCATTTGCCCACTCAAGTCTGTTACGGCGACGATCTGGAGTCAGGTTAAGACCCCGATGAGGACGACGAGCATGCAGTTGAGCTTCCCTGAGACGGTTTCTGACAGTTTGTGCAGAAATTGTTTGGTTATGCAAACCAATTGTTTCAGCAGCTGTCTGAATGGCTGGTCTCAGACGACCTTGGAGGTGAACCTGCTGGATGTGGAGGTCCTGGGCTGGTGTGGTCACACGTGGTCTGCGGTTGTGAGGCCAGTTGGATGTACTGCCATATTCCCTGAAACGCCTTTGGAGACGGCTTATGGTGGAGAAATGAACATTCAATGCACGAGCAACAGATCTGGTTGACATTCCTGCTGTCAGCATGCCAATTGCACGCTCCCTCAATGCTTGTGACATCTGTGGCATTTTGCTGTGAGACAAAACTGCACATTTCAGAGTGGCCTTTTATTGTGGGCAGTATAAGGCACACCTGTGCACTAATCATGATGTCAGATCAGCATCTTGATGTGGCACACCTGTGAGGTGGGATGGATTATCTCAGCAAAGCACAAGTGCTCACTATCACACATTTAGACAGATTTGTGAACAATGTTTGAGAGAAATGGTAATATTGTGTATCTGGAATGAATTTTAGATCTTTAAGTCCATCTCGTGAAAAATGGGAGCAAAAACAAAAGTGTTGCGTTTATATTTTTGTTGAGTGTACATGAAGTCAAGATGTAAGTAAAATTCTTTTATTACATGAAATATTAAAACTGTAAAAATTATACAACACACACATTACACCATAGGTGGAAAGTAACTAAGTAAAAGTACTTTAGTTACTGTAAAATTACTGTTATTTAGTAATTTTTTAGGGATCTGTACTTTACCTGAGTATTTCTTTTTCTAGCAACTTTTTTTTTACATTTACTCCATACATTTGTTCATAAATATTTGTTCTTTATAGTCCTTACATTTATAGAAAAATCTGTACTTTATACACTTTACATTCTCAGAAAAGACTTGTTACTTTTTTATTTCAATGTGTTTGTTCAGCTATGAAGGTAACTGTAATATTGTAGTGTGTATGTGTAATGTAATGTTGCTATTTCTAATAAATTGAAGACGTACTGAAGATTTATTAATTCTATTCAATACAGTCAAGTATGTATTCTGCCCGTTCACAACTGCTGTCCACCATTCTGATTTTCTAACAGCCTAATGGACATCTTAAGCAGATCAGTAAATATTAGTATTACTCAGCTTGATAATAATAATAATAATAATAATAATAATAATAATAATAATAATAATAATAACATTTGGGAATGGACAAAGTTGCAATGCCTATTCGGGCCACAATCCTAAATCCTTTTATGACTCTGACTCACAAGTAGCAACAAACAGGGGAGACCACACCAAAAAATTGCAAGTTAACAATATATATTAAATAAAGAGAACGTGATGTGTAAATCACTGTGCATGCAATGGTGTTGTTAGTGCGGGTGGTGAGTGGATGTGTAGATTAATCAAAGTAAACTAAAAAAATGATTCAGCATGTGGGCTAGGACAGGAATGGAGCAAAGGTATTCTTGAGAGCAGCAATGAAGCCCTTTTTAAAGTAGATAGTAGGTAGAGCTGGTGTTGATGAACCACAGGTGAATCTGCTTTTGATTAATCACTCGGCCTCATGCAACCAGAAACAAACAAGGAGCAGTCCCACTCAACCTGAGGTCACCCTTTGGCCGTCACAGATGATAAAACAAAATATTTTAGTGTGTATGTGGTTTGAAATGAAATGAAATATTTCATTGCAGGAAATGTTATATACTCTCGAGCTACTTTCTTGAGGAAAATTGAAGTTGTGACTGTAGAACCAATATTTGAAATAATTTCTGTTTATATGTAGAATTAAGTAACCGGGCTGAATGGAATGACCCCACATTGATAAATAAATACATAAATAAATAGAGGTAGTGGCCTGATCTAAGTAAAAAATGCCCAGCTTGAAAAATTGGCCCAGTCCAGTCCAGCCCCGCCATGGTGAGTCATCAAATTGGGGCTATATTTATGCTGCCTTGTTATAGCTTTGGTGTACATGTTTAATGTCAGGTGAAACTCAAATGGACTTTTCTTGAACTGAAAAACTCAGTTTCCTATCAGGCTAGGTCACCTAAGTATTCAGGGTTAGACTCAGAGATTGGTGAAACTGCTTTGTGAACAGACCCCTGAAAAGACAATTCATTCTCTTTTAATTGATCCTATTTGATTCTCCTTTAACCTTATAGTGACAACATTTTTAATGCTTTGTACACTGATCACGAGGACTACCTTTTCACAAACGTATTCATAAGCAAGTATATTTAATCAAAACAGTAATATTAAATTTATTATTTTTCTAATTCTACCTAATAAAAGGCATGGGAAGAAAGACATGTGACAAAAATGCAATAGACAAATTACTCATGCTTCCAAAAAAAAAAAATCACTCTTGTGCTCCTACTTACAATAGCTGGTCTGTCCTTTTTAATTACACTGTAAATCAAAATTTTTGTAAACAATTCATAGAATAGAGTGTTATTTTTGTGTGATTTGACAAAACAACTTCTTTAGGTGTATTGATATTTGTTTCATTTTCAATCCATATATAATTGGATTTAAGAGAGGATTATACAATATTGATTGTAAAGTCATTAGTAAACGTAGAGTTTTGGAAACATTTGGATCCAGTCGAGCTGCAATCACATCATATGCAGATAAAAGGGAGAAACTGACTAAAACCATCAGGTGGGGTATACATGTCTCTGCAGCCTTTTTCCTGACTTCTTTACCTCTTTTATATGTTATAATAAATATTTTTGCATATGTAAAAAGTACAAAAAGCACTGGTATAACTACACAATTAGTCAAAAAAAATAGACCATATGCTACAAGTACAGCTGAACGGACACAGTTAAGTTTTAAGATGGAATTGTTGCAGAAAATTCCTGTTGTAGTAAAAGTACAGAGTGTCTTAAAACCACCCAGTAGTGGTCCTCCAACTTCCTGAGCGGCAGGCCAAAGCCAACATAGAAAAAGCAAAATACCCACAGTCCTTTTCCTCATGATAGTAGGATACTGCAGAGGTTTACATATAGACACATATCTGTCAAAGGCCATGGCTGCTAATAATAAGAAATCTGAAGCTGCCAAAAAGTAAAACATGAAATATTGAAATATACAGGCTGGCAAAGATATGATCTGTTTCTTTGACAGAAAATCAATCAGTAGTTTTGGGTAGATAACAGTACTGAAAAGAACAGAGTTGAATGACAAAGCTGCAATGAAAACATACATAGGTTCATGGAGGTTTTTGTGAATCACAATAAGATAAACAATGATAGAATTACTGAACATTATCAGAACATACACCATGAACAACATGAAAAAATAAACATACCTGTACTTATCCATGTTTACAAACCCACCAAGTATTATATATGTTATATTTGATTGAATGTCCATTAAAACACATGAAGTGTCACGAAAATGACAATGTTTCACACTGAACGTTCAGTAACATGGAACATTAGTCAAACATAACTGACCCTTAAATACACTTTGGGTTCATTCACTTTCACTATGGAGTAGGTAAACCATTTACATCACATAATAGTTTATCAAAGTTAATTTTACTCTAAGGATCTCATTAACAGATTAAACTACAGTACATGTCAACAAACTCTGGAGGATTATACTATAGAGACGTCAACATTTGACGAAGTAGCGACTGATCAACAGACAGCAATGAATATTTATTGAGATCTTTTTTGTTTTTGTACCATCAAAAACAAGATAGAAAAATATTTTAAAAAAACAGTGATGTTGGACTCTGCGTTTTGTTTATTACTGAGACACACATGTTGGAGGCACTCTCCTTTTATTTTTGGCTCCTGACAGTTAGCAAACAAATGTCCAGCCAATGAACCCCACAAAGCTGTCACGGATCGGGGTGAGGTGAAGGAGGACTCCATTGCACAGTACTGAAGGGCAAAATAATTTAATAACAAAAGTACAACATAAAGACAAGACAGACACAACCTGGGAGTAAACGGCCAGAGTCCGTGGTGATGATGAGTGTCCGGGTTATGGTGATTGGGGAGATGGAAGACATCGACCGGGTTATGGAGGTGACATAGATGAATGGTCCTGCACTGGCAGCTACAAGCCTCACCGCTTAAATAGTCACCGATTAGGAACGGCTTGCAGCTGCGCAGTGCAGGACCAGGTGAGTGTGGAAAATTGGGGGAAAGGTCACTGGAACGGAGGTCATGACAGTACCCCCCCCCTAAGGGGCGGCTCCTGAAGCCCCTAAAAAACAAAAAAAAACAAAACACAACCCCCCCCCCGTTGTCCAGAGCTTCTCCGAGCAGGGCGGCATGGTAACCTCCTGGTCGGAGTACCCTCTGGGCAGAGCGGTGTGGCATCCTTCTAGGCAGGGCGGTGTGGAAACCCCCTGGGCGGAGTACCCTCTGGGCGGAGCGGTGTGGAATCCCTTCTGGGCAGGGCGGTGTGGAAACCCCCTGGTGGAGTACCCTCTGGGCAGAGCGGTGTGGCATCCTTCTGGGCAGGGCGGTGTAGAAACCCCCTGGGCGGAGTACCCTCTGGGCAGAGCGGTGTGGAATCCCTTCTGGGCAGGGCGGTGTGGAAACCCCCTGGCGGAGTACCCTCTGGGCAGAGCGGTGTGGCATCCTTCTGGGCAGGGCGGTGTGGAAACCCCCTGGGCGGAGTACCCTCTGGGCAGAGCGGTGTGGAATCCCTTCTGGGCAGGGCGGTGTGGAAACCCCCTGGCGGAGTACCCTCTGGGCAGAGCGGTGTGGCATCCTTCTGGGCAGGGCGGTGTGGAAACCCCCTGGGCGGAGTACCCTCTGGGCAGAGCGGTGTGGAATCCCTTCTGGGCAGGGCGGTGTGGAAACCCCCTGGCGGAGTACCCTCTGGGCAGAGCGGTGTGGCATCCTTCTGGGCAGGGCGGTGTGGAAACCCCCTGGGCGGAGTACCCTCTGGGCAGAGCGGTGTGGCATCCCTCTGGGCAGGGCGGTGTGGAAACCCCCTGAGTAGGGCGGCGTTGAACCCTTCCGGGCGGAAGACCCTCAGGACTGAGTGGCCTGAGAGGTCTGGGTTGGTAGCAGGAGCAACTGGACTGGTCTGACTGAGGACCAAGGAGACTGATTGGGTGGGGTCACCACGGACTCTGGCTGAGACAGGAACAAGACAAAACAAAGAAACGGGCAACAGGCAGGGACAGGGAACAGAAGCCAACCACGGGCAACAGGCAGGGACAGGAACAGACAGAAATGACCAACGACAGACCAACGACAGACCAAGACCGACGAAAAGACACAACGCCAGGCGACAGGACAACTAGCCAGAAGACAAGACAACTAGCCAGAAGACAAGACAACTAGCCAGAAGACAAGACAACAAGCCAGAAGACAAGACAACAAGCCAGAAGACAAGACAACAAGCCAGAAGACAAGACAAGAAGCCAGAAGACAAGACAAGAAGCCAGAAGACAAGACAAGAAGCCAGAAGACAAGACAAAAAGCCAGAAGACAAGACAAAAAGCCAGAAGACAAGACAAAAAGCCAGAAGACAAGACAAAAAGCCAGAAGACAAGACAAAAAGCCAGAAGACAAGACAAAAAGCCAGAAGACAAGACAAAAAGCCAGAAGACAAGACAAAAAGCCAGAAACTCGGAACGCTAGCCAGAAACTCGGAACGCTAGCCAGAAACTCGGAACGCTAGCCAGAAACTCGGAACGCTAGCCAGAAACTCGGAACGCTAGCCAGAAACTCGGAACGCTAGCCAGAAACTCGGAACGCTAGCCAGAAACTCGGAACGCTAGCCAGAAACTCGGAACGCTAGCCAGAAACTCGGAACGCTAGCCAGAAACTCGGAACGCTAGCCAGAAACTCGGAACGCTAGCCAGAAACTCGGAACGCTAGCCAGAAACTCGGAACGCTAGCCAGAAACTCGGAACGCTAGCCAGAAACTCGGAACGCTAGCCAGAAACACGGAACGCTAGCCAGAAACACGGAACGCTAGCCAGAAACTCGGAACGCTAGCCAGAAACTCGGAACGCTAGCCAGAAACTCGGAACGCTAGCCAGAAACTCGGAACGCTAGCCAGAAACTCGGAACGCTAGCCAGAAACTCGGAACGCTAGCCAGAAACTCGGAACGCTAGCCAGAAACTCGGAACGCTAGCCAGAAACACGGAACGCTAGCCAGAAACACGGAACGCTAGCCAGAAACACGGAACGCTAGCCAGAAACTCGGAACGCTAGCCAGAAACTCGGAACGCTAGCCAGAAACACGGAACGCTAGCCAGAAACACGGAACGCTAGCCAGAAACACGGAACGCTAGCCAAAAACACGGAACGCTAGCCAGATACACAGAACGCTTAAACCAGATACACAGAACGCTTAAACCAGATACACAGAACGCTTAAACCAGATACACAGAACGCTTAAACCAGATACACAGAACGCTTAAACCAGATACACAGAACGCTTAAACCAGATACACAGAACGCTTAAACCAGATACACAGAACGCTTAAACCAGATACACAGAACGCTTAAACCAGATACACAGAACGCTTAAACCAGATACACAGAACGCTTAAACCAGATACACAGAACGCTTAAACCAGATACACAGAACGCTTAAACCAGATACACAGAACGCTTAAACCAGATACACAGAACGCTTAAACCAGATACACAGAACGCTTAAACCAGATACACAGAACGCTTAAACCAGATACACAGAACGCTTAAACCAGATACACAGAACGCTTAAACCAGATACACAGAACGCTTAAACCAGATACACAGAACGCTTAAACCAGATACACAGAACGCTTAAACCAGATACACAGAACGCTTAAACCAGATACACAGAACGCTTAAACCAGATACACAGAACGCTTAAGGCAGAAACACAGATCGCTTAAGGCAGAAACACAGAACGCTTAAGCCAGAAACACAGAGACGCTTAAGCCAGAAACACAGAGACGCTTAAGCCAGAAACTCAGAAACGCTTAAGCCAGAAACACTGAACACTTAAGCCAGAAACACTGAACGGGACAGAACGCAAGACTGGACAGACTTTAGACGGAACAGACAGGGGAAAACTAAAACAAAAAGGGTCCCTTCAGCACTGGCGGAGTCCAGATGGTGGCAGGACCATTCTGTCACGGATCGGGGTGAGGTGAAGGAGGACTCCATTGCACAGTACTGAAGGGCAAAATAATTTAATAACAAAAGTACAACATAAAGACAAGACAGACACAACCTGGGAGTAAACGGCCAGAGTCCGTGGTGATGATGAGTGTCCGGGTTATGGTGATTGGGGAGATGGAAGACATCGACCGGGTTATGGAGGTGACATAGATGAATGGTCCTGCACTGGCAGCTACAAGCCTCACCGCTTAAATAGTCACCGATTAGGAACGGCTTGCAGCTGCGCAGTGCAGGACCAGGTGAGTGTGGAAAATTGGGGGAAAGGTCACTGGAACGGAGGTCATGACAAAAGCATGTCTCTACACAGACTAAATGGCAGAAATGTGTTTCAGCATATTATGAGCAACTCATCCAAACTTGGAAGTAGCCAAATCACTTAAAAATGAAATTAATAGAAGCTAAAACAGGAATTTTCTCTGACTGCATGGGTGCTTACCTCTTCCCAGTTTTAACCCCAGGGTAAGGTACCTACTTCATTATTTTCCCCTGATTTCCTGATTACGTTCAGGATAACGTCAGGAACGGTTAATAATAAGTTTACAATAATAACACAAAAAAAGAACAAAAAAAAAGAATGAAAAAATTCATTTTGGGATCCATGAACTTCTAGTTCATAACTTGGAAGAATGAACAATGAACTGAACTAATTCATATTGAGTAACTTGAACTGAACTTTGAACTAGTTCCTAATCAAGGTGAACTTTCCCAACACTGCCTCTTACCTAACTTAAGTTAATAGTTAGGCTAATGTTTAGGCTGCCTGGCTGTTAGCCTAACCAGAACCTTTCTAAAACACTGTGTGCACTCTTCATTGCTGCCCATTGTACCATAAAAATTGGACAAGTGGAAAATTAATTGAGGTCTACAGGGCTAAATGGCTGAATTGATATTTTCTAAAGTACCTGTTCAATAGATTACAAAAATATTTGTTATTTTCATAAGTTTGCAATGCATTTTATATTAGAAGGTAAATTGAAACTTGGTCATGACTTCTATGAAACAACAAAAACAACACTGAAAAGAAGACAGTCATTTATTCATAAACATGATAGATTAAGGCAAAATTAATTGAGGCATCGGATTTTCCAGTCTGTGCCTCCCCATGTTGACATCCAGTCTACTTTCAGGGTCCATGTTGTACATAATGTAATCAGTGTATTATTTCCCTGTGTGTGATATGTTGTAAAATATTTTCCTGCATGTAACTGCACACGACAGGAAACACACCACATCCTCGTCTCACTGCGACGGCCCCTGCATGTGCAGACATGACTCCTCCATGTTGACCTGGTCTTCTTGGTGGTGGGCATCAGATCTTCCAGTCTCTGCCTCGCCATGTTGCCATCCAGCCTACTTTCAGGGTCCATGTTTTATGGTGCTCTGGAATTGTGGACCTCTTCTGCCTGGTCTCTCTCCTCCTCCAGCACCCCATGCTGCTTCCCTGACCACATCCTCACGACCCTGCATGTGAACTCCAAAAGTGACTTATATTGTTCTGGATTTCTGGCCCTATAAATAACATATGCATTAAAAATGGCAATTTGGAACATGTAAGCCACAAACTTGTTTGACCAGTTTAGGGACCTTCTTATGAAGGGGTAGTAGGCCACATTCTGGTTCAGTTTATCCACACCATTCATGTTGGAGTTGTAGGCGATCACACACGCTGGTTTAAGCTGGGTCACTCTATTTCTCTGCCACACATCAACCCCTTCCATTCTGTCTTGACGGCAGGTTGTCACCATCTTCACGATTCGTTTGTCTTGCCAAGCTACCACCATCACACGCCCATTGTGCCGCACAATTCTTTCCCCTGCCCCCAGGTCAGACTTTTTGATCTTCCTGATTATCACAGGCTCTCCCCTGTTCTTCCTGAGGGTTCCACAGACGTTTGTCTGTGCTCTCAGTAAGCATTCACACAGGGACACAGAATTATAGAAATTGTCCATGTAGAGAGTATAACCATGACCCTGGAGACGATCAAGCAGAGAGAACACGATCTCTGCTTAATCTGCACGATCTCTGATACACAGAATGTATGATTTTATACCATACTCAGCAGCTCATATGTCAGGAACAGGTCCAGGAAATCGGCAGGCTCATTTGACTCCAGCTCCGCGGCAGCATTCTGAGGGCCTGGTGTTGCAGTTAAGGCCAACCTGAGGGGTTGCCAGCCGGCTTGAAACCAGCGCTGGTCCTGGCCCCAGCCCTTAGTTGATACACCTGTAAATGATGTACATACATAGTACAAGAATTCATAATATAATAAATAATTTCATTCTTTATGATATTGAAGAGGGGGGAAAAATTATATATAAAAAATCACTTTTACCTTTCTTTCTTTGTCCTCCCCCAAGAGAGGGCATGGGGGCCCTGCTGGACTCACCACCTGTAACATATAATTACCATCACAATTGGCAACAGGTGCCCATAAGACGACTGGAGGAAAATGTTGTTCATGTAACATGGACTGAATGGGGGTTAATTCTTACCTCTGTCACGTCCATTGTCAGAGCGATTTGGCTTCGGCAATGAGGCTCTGCTGGTGTGAGTCTAACCAGGTGCCAGCCATTTGTCTGAAGAATCTGGGTCTAGTTCACTGTGACATTGAACGATCATTCACGAACGACACTCAACAAAATTATAAACGCAACACTTTTGTTTTTGCTCCCATTTTCCATGAAGTGGACTCAAAGATCTAAAATTCATTCCAGATACACAATATTACCATTTCTCTCAAACATTGTTCACAAATCTGTCTAAATGTGTGATAGTGAGCACTTGTGCTTTGCTGAGATAATCCATCCCACCTCACAGGTGTGCCACATCAAGATGCTGATCTGACATCATGATTAGTGCACAGGTGTGCCTTATACTGCCCACAATAAAAGGCCACTCTGAAATGTGCATTTTTCTGCTTTATTGGGGGTCTGGGGACTCAGAACCAGTCAGTATCTGGTGTGACCACCATTTGCCTCATGCAGTGCAACACATCTTCTTCGCATAGAGTTTATAAGATTGTCAATTGTGTCCTGTGGAATGTTGGTCCACTCCTCTTCAATGGCTGTGCAAAGTTGCTGGATATTAGTGGGAACTGGTACACGCTGTCAAATACGCCGGTCAAGCACATCCCAAACATGCTCAATGGGTGACATGTCCAGTGAGTATGCTGGTCATGCAAGAACTGGGACATTTTCAGCTTCCAAGAATTGTGTACAGATCCTTGCAACATGGGGCCGTGCGTTATCTTGCTGAAACATGAGGTGATGTTCATGGATGTATGGCACAACAATGGGCCTCAGGATCTCATCACGGTATCTCTGTGCATTCAAAATGCCATCGATAAAATGCACCTGTGTTCTTCGTCCATAACAGATGCCTGCCCATACCATAACCCCACCACCACCATGGGCCACTTGAGCCTCAACATTGACATCAGCAAAGCGCTCACCCACACGATGCCACACACGCTGTCTGCCATCTGCCCTGAACAATGTAAACCCAGATTCATCCGTGAAGAGAACACCTCTCCAACGTGCCAGACGCCATCGAATGTGAGCATTTGCCCACTCAAGTCTGTTACGGCGACGATCTGGAGTCAAGTTAAGACCCCGATGAGGACAACGAGCATGCAGTTGAGCTTCCCTGAGACGGTTTCTGACAGTTTGTGCAGAAATTGTTTGGTTATGCAAACCAATTGTTTCAGCAGCTGTCTGAATGGCTGGTCTCAGACGATCTTGGAGGTGAACCTGCTGGACGTGGAGGTCCTGGGCTGGTGTGGTCACACGTGGTCTGCGGTTGTGAGGCCGGTTGGATGTACTGCCATATTCCCTGAAACGCCTTTGGAGACGGCTTATGGTGGAGAAATGAACATTCAATGCACGAGCAACAGATCTGGTTGGCATTCATGCTGTCAGCATGCCAATTGCACGCTCCCTCAATGCTTGTGACATCTGTGGCATTTTGCTGTGAGACAAAACTGCACATTTCAGAGTGGCCTTTTATTGTGGGCAGTATAAGGCACACCTGTGCACTAATCATGATGTCAGATCAGCATCTTGATGTGGCACACCTGTGAGGTGGGATGGATTATCTCAGCAAAGCACAAGTGCTCACTATCACACATTTAGACAGATTTGTGAACAATGTTTGAGAGAAATGGTAATATTGTGTATCTGGAATGAATTTTACATCTTTAAGTCCATCTCGTGAAAAATGGGAGCAAAAACAAAAGTGTTGCGTTTATATTTTTGTTGAGTGTACATGAAGTCAAGATGTAAGTAAAATTCTTTTATTACATGAAATATTAAAACTGTAAAAATTATACAACACACACATTACACCATAGGTGGAAAGTAACTAAGTAAAAGTACTTTAGTTACTGTAAAATTTTGTAGGTATCTGTACTTTTCTTGAGTGTTTCTTTTTCTAGCAACTTTTTTTTAACATTTACTCCATACATTTGTTCATAAATATTTGTTCTTTATAGTCCTTACATTTATAGAAAAATCTGTACTTTATACACTTTACATTCTCAGAAAAGACTTGTTACTTTTTTTATTTCAATGTGTTTGTTCAGCTATGAAGGTAACTGTAATATTGTAGTGTGTATGTGTAATGTAATGTTGTTATTTCTAATAAATTGAAGAAGCACTGAAGATTTATTAATTCTATTCAATACAGTCAAGTATGTATTCTGCCCATTCACAACTGCTGTCCACCATTCTGATTTTCTAACAGCCTAATGGACATCTTAAGCAGATCAGTAAATATTAGTATTACTCAGCTTGATAATAATAATAATAATAATAATAATAATAATAATAATAATAATAATAATAATAATAATAATAACATTTGGGAATGGACATAGTTGCAATGCCTATTCAGGCCACAATCCTAAATCCTTTTATGACTGACTCACAAGTAGCAACAAACAGGGGAGACCACACCAAAAAATTGCAAGTTAACAATATATATTAAATAAAGAGAACGTGATGTGTAAATCACTGTGCATGCAATGGTGTTGTTAGTGCAGGTGGTGAGTGGATGTGTAGATTAATCAAAGTAAACTAAAAAAATGAGTCAGCATGTGGGCTAGGACAGGAATGGAGCAAAGGTATTCTTGAGAGCAGCAATGAAGCCCTTTTTAAAGTAGATAGTAGGTAGAGCTGGTGTTGGTGAACCACAGGTGAATCTGCTTTTGATTAATCACTCAGCCTCATGCAACCAGAAACAAACAAGGAGCAGTCCCACTCAACCTGAGGCCACCCTTTGGCCGTCACAGATGATAAAACAAATTTTTTAGTGTGTATGTGATTTTGTGCAATTTGAAATATTTCATTGCAGGAAATGTTATATACTCTCGAGCTACTTTCTTGAGGAAAATTGAAGTTGTGACTGTAGAACCAATATTTGAAATAATTTCTGTTTATATATAGAATTAAGTAACCGGGCTGAATGGAATGACCCCACATTGATAAATAAATACATAAATAAATAGAGGTAGTGGCCTGATCTAAGTAAAAAATGCCCGGCTTGAAAAATTGCCCCAGTCCAGTCCAGCCCCGCCATGGTGAGTCATCAAATTGGGGCTATATTGATGCTGCCTTGTTATAGCTTTGGTGTACATATTTAATGTCAGGTGAAACTCAAACTTTTCTTGAACTGAAAAACTCAGTTTCCTATCAGACTAGGTCACCTAAGTATTCAGGGTTAGATTCAGAGATTGGTGAAACTGCTTTGTGAACAGACCCCTGAAAAGACAATTCATTCTCTTTTAATTGATCCTATTTGATTCTCCTTTAACCTTATAGTGACAACATTTTTAATGCTTTGTACACTGATCACGAGGACTACCTTTTCAAAAACGTATTCATAAGCAAGTATATTTAATCAAAACAGTTATATTAAATTGATTATTTTTCTAATTCTACCTAATAAAAGGCATGGGAAGAAAGACATGTGACAAAAATGCAATAGACAAATTACTCATGCTTCCAAAAAAAAAAAAATCACTCTTGTGCTCCTACTTACAATAGCTGGTCTGTCCTTTTTAATTACACTTTAAATGAAATTTTTATGTAAACAATTCATAGCATAGAGAGTGTTATTTTTGTGTGATTTGACAAAACAACTTCTTTAGGTGTATTGATATTTGTTTCATTTTCAATCCATATATGATTGGATTTAAGAGAGGATTATACAATATTATTTGTAAAGACATTAGTAGACGTGCTGTTTTGGAAACATTTGGATCCAGTCGAGCTGCAATCACATCATATGCAGATAAAAGGAAGAAACTGACTAAAACCATCAGGTGGGGTAAACATGTCTCTGCAGCCTTTTTCCTGACTTCTTTACCTCTTTTATATGTTATAATAAATATTTTTGCATATGTAAAAAGTACAAAAAGCACTGGTATAACTACACAATTAGTCAAAAAAAATAGACCATATGCTACAAGTACAACTGAACGGACACAGTTAAGTTTCAAGATGGAATTGTTGCAAAAAATTCCTGTTGTAGTAAATGTACAGAGTGTCTTAAAACCACCCAATAGTGGTCCCCCAACTTCCTGAGCAGCAGGCCAAAGCCAACATAGAAAAAGCAAAATACCCACAGTCCTTTTCCTCATGATAGTAGGATACTGCAGAGGTTTACATATAGACACATATCTGTCAAAGGCCATGGCTGCTAACAATAAGAAATCTGAAGCTGCCAAAAAGTAAAACATGAAATATTGAAATATACAGGCTGGCAAAGATATGATCTGTTTCTTTGACAGAAAATCAATCAGCAGCTTTGGGTAGATAACAGTACTGAAAAGAACAGAGTTGAATGACAAAGCTGCAATGAAAACATACATAGGTTCATGGAGGTTTTTGTGAATCACAATAAGATAAACAATGATAGAATTACTGAACATTATCAGAACATACACCATGAACAACATGAAAAAATAAACATACCTGTACTTATCCATGTTTACAAACCCACCAAGTATTATATATGTTATATTTGATTGAATGTCCATTAAAACACATGAAGTGTCACGAAAATGACAATGTTTCACACTGAACGTTCAGTAACATGGAACATTAGTCAAACATAACTGACCCTTAAATACACTTTGGGTTCATTCACTTTCACTATGGAGTAGGTAAACCATTTACATCACATAATAGTTTATCAAAGTTAATTTTACTCTAAGGATCTCATTAACAGATTAAACTACAGTACATGTCAACAAACTCTGGAGGATTATACTATAGAGACATCAACATTTGACCAAGTAGCGACTGATCAACAGACAGCAATGAATATTTATTGAGATCTTTTTTGTTTTTTGATTTTGTACCATCAAAAACAAGATAGAAAAATATTTAAAAAAAACAGTGATGTTGGACTCTGCGTTTTGTTTATTACTGAGACACACATGTTGGAGGCACTCTCCTTTTATTTTTGGCTCCTGAAAGTTAGCAAACAAATGTCCAGCCAATGAACCCCACAAAGCATGTCTCTACACAGACTAAATGGCAGAAATATGTTTCAGCATATTATGAGCAACTCATCCAAACTTTGAAGTAGCCAAATCACTTAAAAATGAAATTAATAGAAGCTAAAACAGGAATTTTCTCTGACTGCATGGGTGCTTACCTCTTCCCAGTGTTAACCCCAGGGTAAGGTACCTACTTCAGTATTTTCCCCTGATTTCCTGATTACGTTCAGGATAACGTCAGGAACGGTTAATAATACGTTTACAATAATAACACAAAAAAAGAACGAAAAAAAGTATGAAAAATTTCATTTTGGGATCCATGAACTTCTAGTTCATAATTTGGACAAGTGGAAAATTAATTGAGGTCTACAGGGCTAAATGGCTGAATTGATATTTTCTAAAGTACCTGTTCAATAGATTACAAAAATATTTGTTATTTTCATAAGTTTGCAATGCATTTTATATTAGAAGGTAAATTGAAACTTGGTCATGACTTCTATGAAACAACAAAAACAACACTGAAAAGAAGTCAGTCATTTATTCATAAACATGATAGATTTGATAGCGTGTGCAGACATGACTCCTCCATGTTGACCTGGTCTTCTTGGTGGTGGGCATCAGATCTTCCAGTCTCTGCCTCACCATGTTGCCATCCAGCCTACTTTCAGGGTCCATGTTGTATGATGCTCTGGGATTGTGGACCTCTTCTGCCTGGTCTCTCTCCTCCTCCAGCACCCCATGCTGCTTCCCTGACCACATCCTCACAACCCTGCATGTGAACTCCAAAAGTAACTTTCATTGTTCTGGATTTCTGGCCCTATAAACAACATATGTGTTAAACATGACAATTTGGAACATGTAAGCCACAAACTTGTTTGACCAGTTTAGGGACCTTCTTATGAAGGGGTAGAAGGCCACATTCTGGTTCAGTTTATCCACACCATTCATGTTGGAGTTGTAGGTGATCACACACGCTGGTTTAAGCTGGGTCACTGTATTTCTCTGCCACACATCAACCCCTTCCATTCTGTCTTGACGGCAGGTTGTCACCATCTTCACGATTCATTTGTCCTGCAAAGCTACCACCATCACACGCCCATTGTGCCACACAATTCTTTCCCCTGCCCCCAGGTCAGACTTTTTGATCTTCCTGATTATCACAGGCTCTCCCCTGTTTTTCCTGAGGGTTCCACAGACGTTTGTCTGTGCTCTCAGTAAGCATTCATACAGGGACACAGAATTATAGAAATTGTCCATGTAGACAGTATAACCATGACCCTGGAGACGATCAAGCAGAGAGAACACGATCTCTGCTTAATCTGCACGGTCTCTGATACACAGAATGTATGATTTTATACCATACTTCACTTGAGTTAGTGGGTTATACACTTGGAATGATAGGCGCCCCCGCTACTGCATCATGCCCTCATCAAAACAAATGTTTTTTTCCTGGCTGGTACAATTCTTTGCATTTCCCAACAAGATAATCTAACACTGGGTGGACTTTGTACATTTTATCACCAGTATTTTGTATGGCATTGTTGTTGAAGTGGAGGAACTACCATACAATTTGAAATGTATTCCTGAACATTGTCCAGCTGTAATATGGTGTTTTATCTTTTTCCTCCACACTCCAGTATAGGTCCAGGCTTGGCTTTTTGATGTAGCCAGTGAGGAAAGAATGTTTTCTCTTTGGGGATTGACACTGGCTTCCAGACATTACCTCTGCTGTGTGGTCATGCCTCAGGGTTGGATTCAAAATACTGACGAGCATACAAATTCATCTGATTGCGAATATGCTGCAGCAGCTCATCTGTCAGGAACAGGTCCAGGAAATCGGCAGGCTCATTTGACTCCAGCTCCGCGGCAGCATTCTGAGGGCCTGGTGTTGCAGTTAAGGCCAACCTGAGGGGTTGCCAGCCGGCTTGAAACCAGCGCAGGTCCTGGTCCCAGCCCTTAGTTGATACACCTGTAAATGATGTACATACATAGTACAAGATTTCACAATATAATAAATAATTTCATTCTTTATGATATTGAAGAGGGGGGAAAAAATTATATATAAAAAAATCACTTTTACCTTTCTTTCTTTGTCCTCCACCAAGAGGGCATGGGGGCCCTGGTGGACTCACCACCTGTAATATATAATTACCATCACGATTGGCAACAGGTGCCCATAATACGAGTGGAGGAAAATGTTGTTCATGTAACTAGGACTGAATGGGGGTTAATTCTTACTTCTGTCACATCCATTGTCAGAGCGATTTGGCTTCGGCAATGAGGCTCTGCTGGTGTTAGTCTAACCAGGTGCCAGCCATTTGTCTGAAGAATCTGGGTCTGGTTCACTGTGATCCTCTGAACCAGATTCACCTGGGCCATGCTGGTGCCCTTGGTCCTTCGTGGGCACATGGTGCGCACCACACCCGCTCACTCTGCCCTTCTCCTTTGCTGGGGATTTCCGACCTACTCTCCTTTCTCTTTCCCCCTAACCTGCCGCAGTATCTCCTGAAATACTCCTAAACCTGCTTTCCTCCATCACTAACTGCCTCAGTTCACTTAATCTCCACTTTATCACCATCTTCACTCAAGCTCGCCTTTCTTCCTCTGCCAACACCAGTTGTGCCCAGCCACAAACTGATTCCCATGGTGCTCCCCTATAGGATTAGGTTGGTACTACACCAAAATTCAATGAGTACAAGTCTGATTTTCAGTGACAGGGCCTCCAGGAACCAGGTGTCTAAAGGTTTGGCCCATGGAACAACATAGAACCAGGGGCCTAAAGGCAGGGCTTTAACCCGCCCAGAAGGCCCTCTTTTAGGGTAAAAAGGCAGGGCATTTAACACATGCAACAATATAGAACCAGGAGTCTAAAAGCTAGGGTTTAACCTGCCTGAGAGGCTCTGTTCTGGGAAGAATAGCAGGGAATTTGGCCCATGGAACAATACAGAACCAGGGTTTAGAAGGCTGGGCTTTAACCTGCCCAGAAGGTCCTATTCTGTGGTAAAAAGGCAGCCTGTGAGGCCATTTTCTGGGGCAGAATAGCAGGGCATGTGGACCCCTAGACGGACCAGCAACCAGGGGTCTTATCACCAGACTTTAACCCTCTCAATAGGGTCTTTTCCCAGCAACAGTATAAACACATCAGACCCCCTATTGACCTCAGAGAATCAGGGGTCTAACCCTGGGACTCATATCCGCCAAAGGCTCACTATCCCCGGCCATAATCTAGACACACCCAGCCTCTACAGGACCTCCAGGGACCTACCGCCCCAGCCGGTCCTTGGTACCCCAAACTTGAGCCCCTTCCTTGGACTAAACCCTTTAATCTGGCCCGGTAAGACAATCGGACCTTTGGTACTACAAAACCAAAAAAAATCTGAAATTTTTGTAGAAAAATTACTACTTTTTGTTTTGTAGTACCAAGGGTCTATGGAAATTGTTCTCAGTACTTTTGGGACTACAAAACCAAAGTGGAAATTATTTTAAATACAGTCGAGATTTAGAACTATTTCTACAGGCCCTTGGTACAACAAAACCAAAGTGGAAACTCTTTTATGTCTTTGGTTTTGTTGTACCAAAGGTCTGTAGATTTTTTTTCTAAGTACTTAGTATAATTTCACACTTTGTAGTACCAAGGGTCTGTAGAAATTTCTCTAACAATTTCCATAGAGACTTGGTACTACAAGACCAAGGGTGGAAGATGAACCACGGCCCCTCAGAGCCCACCATGTCCGCGACTTTACACAGTCACTGGACTAGCCAGCTTTGAGTTATGGGGCCAGCGCTCTGCCATCGGAGCAGTCACTGCACCCACTGCCATGTATGAAAACGATTGGAGAAATAACCCGCAATGTCAAAGGAACCAACCACCGGATCAACAAAATGGAGGGCAGAGGCCCTCCAGAGGCAGGAATTCATTAAGCCGATTTGATCTGGAGGTTCGGAGGGCAAAAAATCCACTAAAGGGATCTGATGTCCCTTTGCCCTAGCCCGGGTAACTCACCTTCTGTACCTGGCCTCTCTTACCCTGGAGCACCACCACTTGAAACTCTGGTTTCTCAAATCGGGGAAGCACGAGAAGAAATTCTTCACAGAAAACTGCAAAATGCATTATACGGTCGGTCCCCTCATTCACTTTGACTGGGGAGCCTATCAACTGCCAAAAAGTGAAAATCAAAATCGGCACTTTGAAATTTTTCCAGTACGTAGAAGAATTTCCACTTTGGTTTTGTAGTACCAAGGATTTGTGGTTTTGTAGTACCAAGGCTTTGTGGAAATTTTTCTAAGTCTCCACAATATTTAGAAATATTTCCACAGACCCTTGGTACTACAAAACCAAAGTGGAAACTCTTCTATATCTCTCACGATGGTCTAAAACCCAGCTCACGTTCCCTTTTGCTTTGCAGGAGGTTTCTATCGTCCCTGAGCTCGCCTTAGGACAACCTGCATTACCGTTTGACACATGTACTGCACCCAGTCAAACTCCCCACCTGCCAATGTGGGGTCACGATGGGCAGAGCTGGACGAATGAGACGCATGAGAACAGAAGAGAGAATCCGCTCGGAACTCACCTCAGCAATCAAAGGAACCATGACTAATTTAATGAGCCATTCACAGTGTCACTGTACTGGCCATTGCGCAGTTTAATCTTTGGGACAAGCGTATGCGGCTATACTGGCAGGATCAACTTGGATAGCTTCGAGGGTAGAGTGTACGTGGAGCCCACCCACGGTAGTGCAGTGATCCGAAGGGGTGGTGGAGGTGATCCAAGGCCCGCAAGGAGAGTCACCCCTCCCAAGGAGGGCATCCCCAACCCCTCCCTGTGAGCCCTCCAGTCGCGACAGGCAACTAGGCAGCAACAGGGTTAGTTACCGCTAACCCGAAACACCATAGCGCTGGCGGGCAGGGCAGGAAAGGGGCCTCCTTGGTTAGGGCAACAGACCTGGACGGGGGCCAGGGAAAAAGACCTACCACACCCTCAGAGCTCACCACGTGAGCAGCATACCCTCCAGGACTTTACACAGTTGCTGGATCAGCCAGCTTTGAGTTCTGGGGCCAGCCCTCCACCAATGGAGCTGTTACCGTCCCCACTGCCATGTATGAACAGTATTGGGAGAAACATTGTTATTCTAACAAAACCTTGTGAGCTTTGGCTGCCGTGGCTGGGACCGCAAGTCACCGCTGGATTCGGATAGACCCCACACACGGCCTGGCACTCGCAGATCCCATTGTAGAACCACTGAGCAAGACAGCACAACTCATCTCGCATCCTCTCCTGGAGGCCGGAGCCCTGTCCTCCTGGCCTCCCCTCCTGAATACCTAATGTGTACCAGCCTGCAATGTCGAAGGAACCTACCAACGGACTGATAAACGGAGGGCATAGGCCCTCCGAAGGTGGTCATTCATAAAGCTGGCCTCTATTACACTGGAGCACCACCACTTAAAACTGTGGTTGCTCACAACGGGAAGAACAAGAAAAAAATTCTCCCAGAAAAGTACAAAATGCACTATAGGGTCGATGCCCCTGTTCACTTTGACTGGGGAGGCTCTAGAAACTGCCAAAGGGCAAAAGCCATTTATGTGTGTCAAACACGGTACTTAGAATAATTTCCACTTTGGTTTTGTAGTACCAAGGGTTTCTGGGAAATTTTCAAAGACTTTGGGCCCCAGCAACTCCCAATAGCCAAAACGTGCTATGTGTGAAAGTGGGACATTGTCATTTTTCACAGGGGTCCAAATGTCATGCTTTTTTTCCCCAGAACAGAGCCTTATGGGCGGGTTAACTTCCATGGGTTATACAACATGGTTCCTGGACCTTTTACGGGTCCAACCCACCCAGGAGGCTCTGTCCCTGGGTAAAATAGCAGGACACTTGGAAATTCAATGAGTACAAGTCTGATTTTCACTGACAGGCTGCGTGAGAACGCCCCCCCCCCCCCCCCCCCCCCCCCCCGCCCCTCACGTTAAAAAACCTGTGATTGACGTTATATGTCAATGGCAGTGAGTGAGTTAAGGATTGCCATAGTGTTGTACTTAGCAGGATTTAAAACTTAAATTTTTTGTCATAATTAAGTATCCCAGATAACAATAGGTCAGTGGCCCACCGTCGGCTCGCAAGCGGCAGAGTTGTCAGGCTGACAATGACTCCCCCAGTGTCCCGCTGGAGTTTTACTCATCGGTTATCTGGCGGTCCACCGGTAGCTAGGAATCGGTTTCAGAATAAGGGCTGCCCTTTTACTGCTGGTTAGCCACTCACTTAATTATATATGGCTGTATAGAATTTCAATATATTAAATGTAATATTATGTTAAGTAAATAAACTATTAGGGCCAAAATATAAAACTTCATATTGGCTCTCATCCAGAGATTCAAAGTTTACCAAATTTACTATGTACTCCTGGTGGATGCAGTGCCTGCATAACGATGACAATAAAAACTTCATTAAGTCAAGATGTAAGTAAAATTCATTTATTACATGAAATATTAAAACTGTAAAAAAGTTATTCAACACACACATTACACCATAGGTGGAAAGTACCTAGTAAACGTACTTTAGTTACTGTAAAATTACTGTTGCTTAATATTTTTTTTAGGTATCTTTACTTTGAGCAACTTTTTTACATTTATTCCATACATTTGTTCATAAAGATCTGTTCTTTATACTCCTTACATTTATAGAAATATCTGTACTTTATACACTTTACATTCTCAGAAAAGACTTGTTACTTTTTCATTTCAATGTGTTTGTTCAGCTATAAAGGTCACTGTAATATTGTAATGTTATGTGTAATGTAATGTTGCTATTTCTAATAAATTGAAGAAGCACTGAAGATTTATTCATTCTATTCAATACATTCAAGTATGTATTCTGCCCGTTCACAACTGCTGTCCACCATTCTGAATTTCAAGAAGCCTAATGGACATCTTAAGCAGCAAAAGTTACTGTACTTTGGTCAGATCAGTAATTATTAGTATTACTCAGCTAGATAATAATAGTAATAATAATTAAATTTGGGAATGGACATAGTTGCAATGCCTATTCAGGCCACAATCCTAAATACTTTTACGACTCTGACTCACAAGTAGCAACAAAGAGGGGAGACCACACCAAAAAATCGCAAGTTAACAATGTCTATTAAATAAAGAGAATGTGATGTGTAAATCAGTGTGCATTCAATGTTGTTGTTAGTGCGGGTGGTGAGTGGATGTGTAGATTAATCAAACTACACAAAAAAAAAAGAGTCAGCATGGAGGCCAGGACGGGAATGGAGCAAAGGTATTCTTGAGAGCAGCAATGAAGCCCTTTTTAAAGGACACAGATAGAGCTGGTGTTGATGAACCACAGGTGAATCTGCTTTGGATTAATCACCCAGCCTCCTGCAACCAGAAACAAACAAGGAGTAGTCTCACTCAACCTCAGGCCACCCTTTGGTTTTCACAGATGATAAAACATAAAACTTGTCTCTGTTCCATGTTGTCGCTCCCTGCCAGAGTCCGTGGTGACCCCACCCAATCAGTCGTTCAGTCTCCTTGGTCCTCAGTCAGACCTGGTCCGTTCCTCCTGCTACCAACCCAGACCACTCAGGCCACTCTGCCCAGAGGGTACTCCGCCCAGGGGGTTTCCGCACCGCCCTGCCCAGAGGGATTCCACACTGCTCTGCCCAGAGGGTACTCAGCCCAGGGGGTTTCCACACCGCCCTGCCCAGAGGGATTCCACACCGCTCTGCCCAGAGGGTACTCCGCCCAGGGGGTTTCCATACCGCTTGCCCAGAGGGATTGCACACCGCTATGCCCAGAGGGTACTCTGACCAGGGGTTTCCATGCCGCCCTGCCTGGAGAAATACTACTTAAATTTTTTTTTAGCTCTGGACAATGGGGGGGGGGGGATTCTTTGTCTTTTGTTTTTTAGGGGCGTCAGGAACCGCCCCTTAGGGGGGGGGTACTGTCATGACCTCCGCTCCGGTGACCCTTTCCCCCAATCATCTCCACACTTGCCTGGTCCCACACTGCACAGCTGCAAGCCGTTCCTCATCTGTGGCTATAAAAGCAGTAAGGCTTGCAGTTGCCAGTGCGAGACCATTCAGTAATATCACCTCCATAACCCGGACACTTTCACCATCTCCTCAGTCACCATAACCCGGACATTCATCATCACCACGGACTCTGGCCGTTTGTTCCCAGGTTTTGGTTTGGTTTTGTCTCTGTCTTGTCTTTATGTTTCTTAGTTTTATTATTAAATTATTTTACCCTTCAGCATTGTGCAATGGAGTCCTCCTTCACCTCACCCCGATCCTGACAAAAAATGTGCATTTTACAAAACAACTAATGCTGACAGTAAATTTGCAAGTTTAGACACTTACATGAGTGAGATTCCACAGGAGATTCTTATGAGAATAAATGGCATCAGTGGTTGAATACTTCTAACGGGCCAGTTAACGAGTGCTCTGTCTTTGCAAGAAAAACATACCAAAACAAGCTACAAAAAATAAAATGCACAATGTTAATTTACATTAAGTCCACTGTTAAAAGCGCAGCTTACAGCCTACATGTTTGTATCTGCCGTCTCTTGCTTCCAACAGCCCTCTGGTGGCCAAAATGTGCATTGCAAAACAAACTCGATATCTCGCAAAATGAACTTGATATCTTGCAAAACAAACTCATTATCTCGCAAAACAAACTCGTTATCTCAGAAAACAAACTCGATATCTTGCAAAACAAACTCGTTATCTTGAGTTAGTGTTTGTCAGTAGCACATACAGTTTGTCTGGGTTTTTTTTTCCCCCTGCGTCCCCTAAAGGGCTCTGTAGTATTATGCAGTAAACACAAAGAAATCAAACCAAAAAATCTGCACTTCAGGTAAATAGTGCAATCTTTACATTATTGGGATACTGTGCATATAATAGTTAAAGTTTTTGCCTGTTGGCTACTTAAGACAGGCAAAAACTTTAACCCTTAAATGTCTTACTACTTAAGACAGGTAAAACTACCACACTCCAAATTACACAGGGGGTGGGAAACGGGGGAAAAAATAACACACTTCACTAAACCTTGCACTCTGAATGCTATTCATTTTGTTTTGTGATTCTTTGCACACTATACTTACAGCCAGTCATTTATACGGACAACTCTCCAGGCTGATCCCAGCTACTTTCCATTCATACCGGTCTTTTGCGGAGGGCAGAAGTTTTTCAAAATAGTCGTAGGACATCGTAACAGAGCTATTTGTCTCGTCTGCAGAATGAATTTGTGAGGTGTGTGTGTGTGTGTGTGGGGGGGGGGGGTCATAAGAGGCATTTCATAACAGGGGGGCTTTTTGAACGATGGGAAAAATGGTCTATTCCTTGGATGTGTGGAGTGGGGGGGTGCATGGTCCATGTAGTAGAACATGGGGTGGGGGTGGTTTGGAGCAGCCCTTGTTGGAATACATGCTGGGCAGTGGTTTGGAGTGGGGGACTGTGGTGGGGATGATGGCCTGATTATCAGAGCCGAAGTAAAAGCAGAACTGACAAGCTTTACTGTAACTCAAATTCTTCGGGTAGTGAACACACATGCACAGGAGCAGTGAGTGACAGAAACTCAGTAGCAAAAACAACAATACAATGTACTCGATCAGTCGCATCAGGGAAATAAAAGGCCGACAATTGTATCATTTTCTGAACATTTAATATTTTTAAGTATGTGTTCTGGATGGAGCCGCCCTTTGAGAGAAACTACAAAATTGACCCATATTCCTTCTCTTACTGTAGTTAGATAAAACTGTTGAACCACGTGTTAAAATTTAATGGGTTGCTTGGTGTGTTTGTCTTTGCTTCTGGTTCTTATGAATGGATGGACAATTCATTGAATGTTCATTAAAAACAGATGGGTAGATGTTTTCCTCCTCAATTTTTGAGTATGGTGAGAAATGGTACATACTTTACATTCAATGATAATGATTATGAGGCTCTTTGTACCTTTATTTTTGGAAGATTCAATATCATAATATCTTAAATATTCAATGCAGACTGTTGATCATCCATTATTTTGTCAAATGCAACATCTCTATAGTATAAACCTCCAGAGTTTGTTGACATGTACTGTAGTTTAGTTGGTTAATGAGATCCTTAGAGTGTAATTAATTTGGACAGAAACCGTTGACCCACTAGATGAATAAACCCTAAATGTATTTAAACGGCAGTTACGTTTGACTAACGTTCCATGTCACTGAACCTTCAGTGTGAGACACTGTTGTTTTCATGTCACTTCATCTGCTTTAATGGACACTCAGTCAAATATAACATATATAATACTTGGTGGGTTTGTTGGCATAAATAAGTACAGGTATGTTTATTTTTTCATCTTGTTAAAGGTGTATATTCTGATAATGTGCAGTAATTCTGTTATTGTTTATCTTATTGTGATTCACAAAAACCTCCATGAACCTATGTATGTTTTCATTGCAGCTTTGTCATTTAACTCTGTTCTTTTCAGTACTGTTATCTACCCAAAACTACTGATTGATTTTGTATCAGAGAAACCGATCATATCGTTATCAGCCTGTATATTTCAATATTTCATATATTACTCCTTGGTGTCTTCAGATTTCTTATTGTTAGCAGCCATGGCCTTTGACAGATATGTGTCTATATGTAAACCTCTGCAGTATCCTACTATTATGAGGAAAAGGACTGTGAGTATTTTGCTTTTTCTTTCTTGGCTTTGGCCTGCTGCTCAAATGGCAGGAGCTGCTCTGAGTGATTTTAAAAAACTCTGTACTCCTACATTGACAGGAATTTTTTGTAATAATTCCATCTTGAAACTTAACTGTGTCCCTTCAGCAGCACTTGCAATATTTGGTGTGTTTTGTTTGGTTAACTTTGCACTCATACCAGTGCTTTTTGTACTTTTTACATATGCAAAGATATTCATAATAACCTATAACAGAGGCAAAGAAGTCAGGAAAAAGGCTACAGAGACATGTTTACCCCACCTGATGGTTTTATTCAGTTTCTCCTGTATGTGTGCATATGATGTGATTATAGCTCGACTGGAATTAAATTTTTCTATATCAGTACGTTTAATAATGAGTTTACAAATGTTACTGTATAATCCTCTGTTTAATCCAATAATTTATGGACTAAAAATGAAAGAAATATTGAAACACCTAAAGAATTTGTTTTGTCAGATCACACAAAATTAGTGTGAGATATGTATATAAAATTATTATACATACATACATACATACATACATACATACATATAGTGATAATTATTATCAATAATAGAAAATAGTAGTTGTAAATTCTATGTGCTGATTTGGAAAAATGTTTAATTTGTCTGGTATTCTCTTGCCCTCTCCTCTGTTGCTACTGTATGTACATGATCAGATATCAGTGCGGCAGTGGAACATCACGTTAACAAATGTGTGTGTGTGTATATATATATATATATATATATATATATATATACTGTGTATATATATATATATATATATATATATATATATATATATATATATATATATATATATATATATATATATATATATATATATATATACTGTGTATATATATATATATATATATATATATATATATATATATATATATATATATATATATATATATATATATATATATATACTAGTGATAATTATTATCAACAGTAGAAAATAGTTGTTGTGAATTCTATGTGCTGATTTGGAAAAATTTTTAATTTGTCTGCTATTCTCTTGCCCTCTCCTCTGTTGCTACTGTATGTACATGATCCGATATCAGTGCAGCAGTGGAACATCAAGACCAGCAAAGCATAAGGACAATCAGAAACAGCCTAAATTGTCATATATTTCTGCTTTTAAGAAATTGTAATAATTTATTCCCTATAGACTATTCTGTCCACTGTACTGCTTCTCGTACTAACTTTTGTTCAGTGATTTATCACCATTTATTACCATGGTATCCTCTGTATTTTAAATGTTTCTAAATCAGGTGTTTTATGGCCATGTACATGTTCATAAAAGCTCAAAATAAAGTTGAACTGAATAAAAAAAATTATAGTTTTGAAAAAATATATCCTTGACTGGGGGTGTTACTGGACCAAAGATCAGCCGGTAGGAGACAGGAGATGAGGTGTGGACCGGGACTGAGGATAGGCATGTGGAAGACAATAGTACACTGTAACAGGCAGGTTTACTAGGGGTTGAGACAGAGCGACATGGTCCAAGGTCAGCGGAATGTCCGAAACAGAACCGAGCAGAATCTGATGGGCACTGAAGAACAATGGCAGAAAACTGAGTAGAAGTTTCCTATCAGCCTGATGAGCTGCAGCTGAATTCACAGGTGATCAGAGTTAGCTGATGAGGTGGGTGTGGCTGAGTGAATGAAGGAGCACATACCTGGAAAGGGATTGGCTGAAAGGTGGGGTAAGAAACCTTTAGGTCCCCACTGTATTGCACTTCATGTACCATTAGGGAAAGGAGAAGATAAATCTTTAATTAAAGTAGAAATCATGAATAGATGGCAGGGCAAATGAGAGCCTTAAAGAGCAGGCAATACTTTAATGTGCAACATCAGATTGGTGGAAGAAGAATCACTTCAATGGGGCTTGGAAGAAGGGAGGAAGTAAAATACACAAGCTTGAGATAGGAGACACTGGTCTCAACGCCACACTTTATATCTTGGGGAAAACTGGTGGACTTTTCGCTGAGTGCCAGGTTAAAGAATAGATATAGCACATTCTTTTCTACTGCAGGGAATACTATGAGCATAGGACACACTGGTTTGAACAAGGAGATGAAAATATCCAGAACATCTTGAAGGAAGTGGGAATGCAGGGCAATACATAGCTTTGCGGTGACGTCACTTTCCCTAGTAAAACACGAAAACAACAGTGGGGGGGGGGGGGCAGGGGGGGGCTTTTCATTTTTTAAAATTTTATTTCTTTTTTTTGTCTACATTTGTTCTCATTGTTTAACACCACAGAGAGGGTATCAACATTGTTTGAGATCAATGCATTTTTTAGTCTTGCACCCAAATATTTTAATATTTAGTGCATGTGTGTCACCATCACCGGTCCTGAGCAGACATCCTTTATTAGAACTCTCTATTATAAGCCAGGGAGGGCAGTGCTACACCTCAGTGATGTGTGGGGGAAACAAAGACTGAACAGGACGAACAGGGAAAGAAACAGTTAAAGATTGTAAGGTGGTGTGTTATTCCCAACTACTAACTGTCCATAAACAAAAATAAATAAATAAATCAAGAAAAGAGAAGAAAACCAAAACAGCACAAAAGAAAAAGAGATTTGATAAATAAATAATTAAACAAAAACGGTAGTGAGCACCATAGTTGTGGATGACTTGATAGTGTAAAATAGAATGCAATAGAATAAAATAGAATAGAATAGGCCAGAAGGGAACACTAGTGCAAGAAGAGAATGAGTTTAGGGTAGAGATTCTGGAGAGATTCTCAGCACATTCTGGTCGGGTCCCATCATTCACTGAAATGGGACTCAGCAGTAGCTGGCAAGACCCGATCAAACATGCAAGTGTGAAGGACCCCGAAGCCCAGAATAGCAATCACGGCAAGGCAGGGCCAAGCCAACAGGGCACCCCCCATCCCGGGCAGTAGGAGCTACAGGGCGCCGCCCCCAGAGAGCCACCGGGGCCACTGTGAATGATGCAAACCCGGAGAACAAGAAGGAGCAGCTACAAACCCAAGGCCAGCCCAGGCGACCCGGGGCACGAAGACCCACCCGCCACCCCAACCCCAACTCTGCCCACCCCAGCCCCCACCAAAACCCCCAACCCCCCACCCGACCTGCCCAACCACACCCCCACACCCTCCCCCCGGTGGGGCCAACGGCCCCACACAGCCAGGATGCAGGCTCTTGGCCTGCATGTTGGGGTTTACCCCAGTGGATGAAAGGGTTGCTTCCGTGCACCTTCGGGTCGGGGAACGGGTGCTGACTGTTGTCGGTGCAGCAGTTCAGGATACCCACCCTTTTTGGAGGGTGCTGGACAGCACACCAAAAGGGGACTCTGTTGTCCTACTGAGGGACTTCAATGCCTATGTGGGCGATGACAACATGACCTGGAAGGGAGTTGGTTGGGAAGTACAGTCTGCCCGATCTGAACCCGAGTGGTGTTCAGTTATTGGACTTCTGTGCGAGTCACAGTTTGTCCATAACTAACACCATGTTCAAACAGAGGGATGTCCAACATCGCACTTGGCATCAGGACACCCTAGGTCGCCAGTCGATGATCGATTTTGTAGTCGTATCATCAGAACTGCGGACGTATGTTTTGGACACTCGGGTGAAGAGAGGGGCAGAACTGGAACAAACGGATGCGCAGCCCTAAACAGACACTGATAGAGGCCTTCCTGCATTCCAGATGCATTTAATATTTGTTTAAAGTTGATGCTTAAAACAAGTAACATAATTCACTATCCAATCACTGTGTCCTCCTCATTCTCTATTCGAATTTATAGTAGGGCTGTCTTTGACTTCCTTGTATGATTGTTGAATTTACATCATTGTGGTGGACGTGAGCATCACATAAGCACTTTCCCACAGAGTAGTTCAGTTTGTGTGCATTTTGGGTTGCTGGGTATTTTGTTGATGGGGCGAATGCATTTTAGTTGTGGCATGTGGCTTTGTGACCATCAACAAACTTAAGTTTCCAAGAGGTGGCCTTGACTTCCAGCCCTAGTTTACTATATTAACTGTAGTAGCAGCACCCACTGTAAATATGCACGGCTGGTACAGAACTGCTTCATGTAAATTACACTAGTAGTTTGCCATTAGTCACAGGTCCAAACAGAACCATCTCGCAATCCGGAGTCCACTAATCCGTGATGCCCAACATTGGCTTTATTTACACTGGGGATGCCGGGAACATGTCCCCAGTACTTATTCTGGTGGGCAATTTTGTCCCCACCCAAACTATGCCAAAAAAATGATTGCCCAAATCTGTGATACAGGTGTTCACATATAACTTGTAGCAATCAATAAAAATAGTTGTAAAAGGAACTAATACCTTAATCTTTTGTCTTTAATGATAGTGGTGATTACCATTGATAGTAGTAATAATAAATAGATGATTAAAAAAATAAATACTAATGTATAAAAATAAATGTAACCTACTGTGTATATATACACAGGTATTTGCCGTAAGACTTATTTCCAGTATTTCACTGTACATTTGTAACATAGTAATAATCTATATTTAATTTAACAATAAAAAACACTAATCAGAAATACAGTACATATACAGTAATTAACTGTATAATGATTTACAGTATAGTACTACACTTGTAACTACAGCAAGATGCTGTAGAAAATGTACAGTATTTTACAGGATCACTGCTGCCAGTATAATAGTGTAAATTTTATAGTAAAGGTTTTACAGTGTAGAGTTAAACAGCTTTTTCCGTAAGTGTATACATGTACATTGTACATACTGGGCAGTACATTCTATACTCTATATCTTGTACAAACTCCCCTATATTCTCTTTTATATACTCTTACAATCCTTTTATTATTCCAACCCTTTTTGTATTCCTCACTCAGACTTCTTTCTAGGTGTTGATGTTTGTATGTAATGCTATTAGAAAACAATTCCCCAAGTTTTGGATCAGGGAAGTATGTCTAAATACATTAAAATTATGTTAATAAAGTTTAATTGGATTTAAAAAAAATTGTAAATTGGGTACTGTCTGCCAAACAGTTTAGTCCAAACAGAGTTGCTATAATTTAGCAACAGTAATGCGCATGCGTGAAGCAAATTGGTTAGATGTGCAGATTATTGTCACAGATCTTTCCCATTTCCATCCTGTCATTGTCACCTGTTTCTATCACATCTGACTCCAGACTAAAGTCTTGTTTGTCTGTTTTGTAACCAACAAACCTCTTGTACCCACTTCCTTAACAAAACGTGTGCATGATTTTTCACTTCTTCTGCTGTAACCACTGATTAGAAAAGCTCATTCAGGGACAGGATCGGCTCTTTGTTCCCTCTGCAAACTCACTACATGAACCAGAGTTACCTAGAGATAAAACAAATGTGGCATCACATTCTCTTAAAGGTTATGAAATGTCAGACACACATCATGTCATTCATGGTGCACACACACACACACAGCTGTCCAGTGTCATCAGAAAAGCACTGTGAGAGCACAAACCTCAGCCAAGGCAGACCTCCCCCTTCGAATAAAGAGAAGTCCACCAAGGAGGTTATGTTTTTGCCAATTTGTTTGTTTGTCTGTTAGTTAGCAAGATAACTAAAAAAAATATGGATGGATCTTGATGAAACTTACATTACATTACAAAAATACATTTCAAAGTGATCCAGAATCGAGGATCTCTTCTGGATCACCACCAAAATGTAATAATTTATTTCTTGTGACACTGACAATACATCCTGAAAATATCATCAAAATTCATCCATAACATTTTGAGTTATCTTGCTCACTAACAGACAGACAAACAAATACCCCCTCAAGGGCCATGTGCATATGTGTACAGAGACAGTATGTAAAATAAAATGTTGCATACTCCTTTATGTCTTGATCTTTATATTCTTGTTTGAATGCATGTGATACAGCTTTAATAATATGAGCAGAGCACAGATCCACTGTAGTGAATTTCACCGGTATCTGAACCATACATGACCAGGAGTCACAATTAAATTACAGACAAGAATATTTATTTAGCACACAGACAACAAACAGAAGATACTTTAGTACCAAAACAAGGTTGTTTTTCTTTTTTTTTCTTTGAACAGAACAATAACAAAACAATTTTCCCCATATATTGCTCATTTAGTGTTTAGAAAATGAAGGAAGAACTACAGACAGGCCATTACAGGTTGACTATGATGATAGAAAAGAATCAGACACACGTGTGCTTTTATTTACTACCACTGACAGTTGATTGATTCTTTTTAGTGTATTATTAATCACTCTTTTATATGAATATGAATATTACCTCTGTTTGACTTGACAAAACAAATTCTTGAGGTGGTTTGAAATTTCTTTCATTTTCAATCCATAAATTATTGGATTGAACAGAGGATTATACAGTACCATTTGTAAAGTCATTACTAAACGTACAGTTTTGGAAAAATTAGATTTCACTCGAGCGATAATGGCATCATAAGTAACTAAACATGAGAAGCTGAATAAAACCATCAGGTGGGGTAAACATGTCTCTGCAGCCTTTTTCCTGACTTCTTTACCTCTATTATAGGTTATTATGAATATCTTTGCATATGTAAAAAGTACAAAAAACACTGGTACAACTACACAATTAGTAAAAAAAACTAGACCATATACTACAAGTACAGCTGAAGGGACACAGTTAAGTTTTAAGATGGAATTGTTGCAGAAAATTCCTGGTGAAGTAAAAGTACAGAGTTTCTTAAAACCACCCAGTACTGCTCCCCCCACTGCCTGAGCGGCAGGCCAAAGCCAACATAGAAGAAGCAAAATACTCACAGTACTTTTCCTCATAATAATAGTATACTTCAGAGGTTTACATATAGACACATATCTGTCAAAGGCCATGGCTGCTAACAATAAAAAATCTGAACCTGCCAAAGAGTAATATATGAAGTATTGAAATATACAGGCTGATAAAGGTATGATCTGCATCTCTGATAGAAAATCAATCAGTAGTTTTGGGTAGATAGCAGTACTGAAAAGAACAGAGTTGAATGACAAAGCTGCAATGAAAACATACATAGGTTCATGGAGGTTTTTGTGAATCACAATAAGATAAACAATAACACAATTACTGAACATTATCAGAATATACACCTTTAACAAGATGAAAAAATAAACATACCTGTACTTATTCATGTCTACAAACCCATCAAGTATTATATATGTTATATTTGATTGAATGTCCATTAAAACAGATGAAGTGACATAAAAAATGACAGTGTCTCACATTGAAGGTTCATTAACATGGAACATTAGTCAAACATAACTGACCTTTAAATACATTTAGTGTTTGTTCTTCTTCAGGATGGAGAAGGTCAACAGTTTACATCATGGAAAAGTTTTTGTCAAACTTAATCACACTCTAAGGATTTCATTATCATAACAAAGTGCAGTACATGTCAAAAGACTCTAGAGATTTATACTATAGAGACGTTAACATTTGACCAAGTGGCGACTGATCAACAGACAGCAGTGAATATTTATTGAGTTACAGTGATATTGTGTGTGTGTGTGTGTATGATTTTATGCACACACACACAAATAATAATAAATATATATATATATATATATATATATATATATATATATATATATATATATATATATATATATAAAAATGTTCCTCTCGCCCCACATGGGCGGTGTCTCCTTCAGACTCGGGTCCTCTACCAGAGGCCTGGGAGCCTGAGGGTTCTGCGCAGGATCTTAGCTGTTCCTAGCAATGTGCTCTTTTGTACAGAGATCTCTGATGTTGTTCCTGGTATCTGCTGGAGCCATTCTCCCAGCTATGGGGTCACTGCCCCTAGTGCTCCGATCACTACTGGTACCACTGTTGCCTTCACACTCCACATTTTCTCTAACTCCTCTTTCAGCCCTTGGTATTTCTCAAGCTTCTCATGTTCTTTCTTTCTGATGTTGCTATCACTGGGGACTGCTACATCTATCACCACCACTGTCTTCTCATGTTTATCCACCACCACTATGTCAGGCTGATTGGCCATCCCCATCTTGTCAGTCTGGATCTGGAAGTCCCACAGGATCTTGGCCTGTTTGTTCTCTGTCACCTTTGGGGGGTTCTCCCATCTTGACCCTGGGACCTCCAGTCCATACTCTTTACAGATGTTCCTGTACAGTATGCCCGCTACTTGGTTATGCCTCTCCATGTATGCCTTGCCTGCCAGCATCTTACACCCTGCTGTGATGTGCTGGACTGTTTCAGTTTTAAGCATTCCAGTATCCATGTATGTGGCATTGAGTCATAGGCGTTCTTGTACTCAATCCAGGCAGTGCACAGGTTGGTGTTCCTCGTCTTGCAATCTCGGGCAATTGCCCTGTCAACCAGTAGCTGGTGTTTGGCTCCCCTGGTGTTGTTGCCTATTCCTTTCTGTGCTCTGCTCATGTATTGCTCCATGTGCCTACTCATCTTAGTCGCTATGATGCCTGATAGAAGCTTCCATGTGGTGCTGAGGCAGGTTATAGGCCGGTAGTTAGATGGTATTGTTCCCTTCTGGGGGTCCTTCATTATGAGGACTGTCCGGCCTGGGTGTCCACTCTGGGTGGTTTCCCGATATCAGCAGCTGGTTCATCTGTGCTGCTAGGCGTTCATGGAGTGCTGTCAGTTTCTTAAGCCAGTAGGTATGAAACATGTCGGGCCCTGGTGCTGTCCAGCTCTTCATTTTGGACACTCTGGTTTGGATGTCTGCTAGTGACTTGGCTGTGCTCTGCCTGTAAGTCTGTCATGTCTGTTATGTGTTGCCTCCTTCTCCCAGATGCTCTTTCAGTATTGCTCAGTCTCAGCCCGAGGTGGGTCCGTTGTCACCTTGCCCCCCTGCCATTGAGAGTAGACCTTAGCTGGGTTGGCCAAGATTACGGTTGCTGCTGCGTACATCAGCTGATTGGTCTCAGTGATGGTAGTGGTAGGGACAGTTTGCAGTGCAGTGTTCAGGTCCTCCAGTAGAGACTGGTCTGGTACTTTGTTCTTTAGCCTTGGCAAGCAGGTAGTTGTGTTCCCCCAGGATTTCATGATTCTCTTTCTCTTTCTTTAGTCTTTCTGGGGCTTGGTACCCAATCTCTGACCTGTCAACCTGGCTCCCCCCTGCCGTAGCATCTTTGTACCGTGGATGAGGTACAAAGCGTAAAGTGCCTTGCCTAAGGGCACACCTGGGATTCAAATCGGCAACCTTCCGCACCAAAGTCAGTGGTGTAGACCACTAAGCTATCCATATATAGCTATATACAATCACACAATCATACACACAACCTACATAATAGTGATCCATGCAAAATTGAGAGATTTTATCAATTCAGAATTGTTCAGAGAAAGTAAGAATTAAGTGTATTTACTTTGGCCATCCAGTTTTGTGCCTACTGCTGTTTATTTGTTATTGAACCTGTTATTCTGCTGTAATTCATTAAGGATGTGACATAAATAATAATATTTGCAATGCCTATGTCATACTGTGGAGTCTCTTGTACAATCTCACATTTTCAAATAAAAACGTGATTTTACTTCACAAATTGCCCCCCCCCAAAAAAAAATAAATAAAATGAAACATTCTACTAACTAACTCAGTTTCCTTAATAAACGTAGTGTTGTATTGTATTGTATACAATTGTATTGTATTGCATTGTATTGTGTCTGCAAGTTAACTAGCAGCTCTGCCATTGAGAAAGCATAATGCTTGGCTTTTTTTAATGACTGGATAAGTTTCTTTCTTTGGGTGTCATACTTCTTACAATCTATTAAAATATTTTCCACTGTTTCTAATTGGTAGCTGGGGTGAGGGAAGTCTGGTCTACTTTATAAGGGTCTGTACATATGGTCCCTACATTGTCAGGTCGAAATATTAAGTGTAAATATGCTCAGCACTGAACAACAAATTATAAATGTATGTAGTGTTTTTTACACAGTTCTAACACTTGACACTTTACAGAACAGAGAATATATTTATCTGTAAAAAACAAAGCAAAAACTTAAATATTCAAAACCTAAGAGATAATAAAATGAAACCTTCACTGTGCCTAGTGTAGGACTTACCCTGATCACCACTCCAACAGCGTGATCAGGACTGTCTTCATTCTTACGTCCCAGCAGCCAATGGTTGTTATGGTTACATCGACTGCGGCTACCATTTTCACTCCGAGAAGTGACCATGTGACCATGTTTGTCACATGCTGTGACATATAATTGTGGAAAAAGTGCTTCCATTGCACTTTTGTGATATATTAGAAGATGGAAAGGTCAGAAAACCACCTCATGAAAGCATGAAAACTTTTTAGTGATATTTGAGTGTTTTTTCCGAAATTCAGGTGTTTCCATTACCAGTTTATATCGCGATATTTACATTTTGCAAATTTCCAAGGGTAATGGATATGCATCTCATGATATCCCATTAATCCTGACATTTATCCTGTGAATACTTGTTAATAATTGATTTATCCTCAGCCTTTCCGAGTGGGACTGCCATGTCTATTTGTGTTTCCTGAAGCAAATGTTTCACCAAAGTATCCACGTGCTCATTCCCCTCCCCAACAATATGAGTAGGTATCCAAATAAATTGTAAAACTAGAGCCTTCATGTATAATCTATGCATAACTATGTATATTTCATTAATTATGTCCATTCTGTCCACTGACTTTCCTGACTTAATACTTGATAGTACTGAAAAACTGTCTAAAGCAATGACTGTTTTTTGGGGGGGTTTTTTATCCCTTTCTCCTCTATCCACTGTAGTGCCAATAGTTTTGCTAGTAGTTCTGTAGTGTATACTAATAGATGATCTGTAATCCTTCTCCTGATACAGGTGCCACTCACTGGAATGAACACTGCTGCCCCTGGATGCCCTGCCTTTAGGTCTTTGGATCCATCTGGAAAAAAAAAAATTGTAATTCATTCAATCCTATTGACTGTGCCTTAGCAGTAACAGTCCAACCAAAACTGAATTATAGCCTTTACTATCTCCTAATTAAATCTGTTGACATCTACCTGGTTCTCCTCTTGTATTTTCCTTATTCTGCTACCACTAATCTTTTGGAATGCTTCCCAATTAGCAATACACAGCTTCCATCTAAGGGCTCACTTTTCCTTCTCTAAACAGATTTCCATACCTACTATAGTCAATACAGGATAGTGATCACTGCCTACTGTTGATTTTTTTAAAAACTCTCCACGTTCAGAATTGTGCTTAGTTGCAGAAAACAGAGTTCTATTGCACAGGTTAAATAGACCCACACCATGCTAGGTAAAAGTGGGCAAACCCCCCCAATTTTCATAACTTAATCTTTATGCCTCTCTTGACCATTTTTGGTCATTTTTCAGGGTTTTGTTTTTTTTCCTCTGTTGATTATTTCGGCGGTTGTTGCAGCTTTTGGCATGAAATTGGGTCAAATTGATTCCTTTTAGTTATACTTTTGAAAACCTACATCTTTTACTCTTGGATGTGTTTTGTTTTCTCATGATGTATTTTTTACCCTCTGGACACCATGAGGAATAAAAACACACACACGTACAGAAGAACTGAGTTTGTTTGTATGCCATGAATGTCTTTCTATGCCATTTTAACCTAACAGAAACACATGGTAAAAATAATCTTAAATCTGGATCAGACAGAATGACAACCCACTAATCCACTGATCAGAAAAATCCCTGGAAACTGGTACAGCTGATCCCAAGCTTCAACAAACAACACAGGTAATTGGGGAAAAAAAATCCTCAAGGGCCATTTATGTCTTGGTCTTTAGATTCTTGTTTGAATGCATATGATACAGCTTTAATAATATGAGCAGAGCACAGATCCACTGTAGTGAATTTCACCAGAGTCTAAACCATATAAGACCAGGAGTTACAATTAAGTTACAGACAAGAATATGTATGTAGCACACAGACAACAAACAGAAGATACTTTAGTACTAAAACAAGGTTTTTTTTTTCTTTCTTTTCTTTTAATAGAACAGTAACAAAATCATTTTCCCCATATATTGCTCATTTAGTGTTCAGAAACTGAAGGAAGAACTACAGACAGGCCATTACAGGTTGACTATGATGATAGAAAAGAATCAGACACACGTGTGCTTTTATTTACTACCACTGACAGTTGATTGATTCTTTTTAGTGTAATATTAATCACTCTTTTATATGAATATGAATATTACCTCTGTTTGACTTGACAAAACAAATTCTTGAGGTGTTTTAAAATTTCTTTCATTTTCAATCCATAAATTATTGGATTGAACAGAGGATTATACAGTACCATTTGTAAAGTCATTACTAAACGTACAGTTTTGGAAAAATTAGATTTCACTCGAGCGATAATCACATCATAAGTAACTAAACATGAGAAGCTGCATAAAACCATCAGGTGGGGTAAACATGTCTCTGCAGCCTTTTTCCTGACTTCTTTACCTCTGTTATAGGTTATTATGAATATCTTTGCATATGTAAAAAGTACAAAAAGCACTGGTATAACTACACAATTAGTCAGAACAATGAGACCATATACTACAAGTACAGCTGAAGGGACACAGTTAATTTTTAGGATGGAATTGTTGCAGAAAATTCCTGTTGAAGTTAAAGTACAGAGTTTCTTAAATCCACCCAGTACTGCTCCCCCCACTGCCTGAGCTGCAGGCCAAAGCCAACATAGAAAAAGCAAAATACTCACAGTCCTTTTCCTCATAATAGTAGGATACTGCAGAGGTTTACATATAGACACATATCTGTCAAAGGCCATGGCTGCTAACAATAAGAAATCTGAGCACACCAAAGTATAATATATGAAATATTGAAATATACAGGCTGGCAAAGGTATGATCTGTTTCTCTGATAGAAAATCAATCAGTAGTTTTGGGTAGATAGCAGTACTGAAAAGAACAGAGTTGAATGACAAAGCTGCAATGAAAACATACATAGGTTCATGGAGGTTTTTGTGAATCACAATAAGATAAACAATAACACAATTACTGAACATTATCAGAACATACACCTTAAACAAGATGAAAAAATAAACATACCTGTACTTATTCATGTCTACAAACCCATCAAGTATTATATATGTTATATTTGATTGAATGTCCATTAAAAAAGATGAAGTCACATAAAAAAGACAGTGTCTCACATTGAAGGTTCATTAACATGGAACATTAGTCAAACATAACTGACCTTTAAATACATTTAGTGTTTGTTCATCTTCAGTATGGAGAAGGTCAACAGTTTACGTCATGGAAAAGTTTTTGTCAAACTTAATTACACTCTAAGGATTTCATTATCATACTGAAGTGCAGGACATGTCAACAGACTCTAGAGGTTTATACTATGGAGACGAAGTGGTGACTGATTTATTGAGTTATTGATGTTATATATATATATATATATATATATATATATATATATATATATATATATATATATACATTCACTGTTTCACCAGGGTACACTCTTTGTATGTCTGGCTCCTAAACTTTTAGAGATTGTATCCTCTGCAAACTGAATTATAGCCTTTACTATCTCCTCATTAAATCTGTTGACATCTACCTGGTTCTCCTCTTGTATTTTCCTAATTCTGCTACCACTAAGCTTTTCGAACGGCAACTGGAGGTTGGCATAGTGGAGGTGGCGGGCGGTGCCATGGCAGGCTTGAATAGATGGGGGAGATTGGAAGAGGTCTCCCTGGCCTCCATAAAGGGGCCCAGGATCCCCATGATGGTGCAATACCACCATGGGCAGGGTGGTGAGGCCTCGTCCCCACTCCTCCATCTCTCCTTCTCCTTCCTTTTTTCCCTCACCTGAGGGACCTCTAGCATTCCCTGCACCTTTCCCTTTTTGAGATATTGTGAAAACTTGGCCATTCACATGATTTGCTGCTATTATTGATATGAATGCATATAAAAGTTGAGGATGATGTTTCATCCAGCAACTTGTTCTATACCCATGACAGAATGTGATCCATTAATTTCAAACCATTGTTGATCACTATTTTGCTACAAAAGAGTAGGAGATTTGTTCACACTGTGGCCTGGTGATTATCAGGGCTTTTTTTTTAAACTCACACATGAAACAGATGAATGCAGAAAAGGACAGCACTCTTTCAAGTTCATTTGTTTTATGTATTCACCAGGTAATAGTGTTCGTGTGAGCACACTTCCTCCAAATGTCTACAACACTGATGATCAATAATACCTTGGTATTCAATGTAGTGCATCAAATTGTGTCATGGGCATAGAATAAGCATAACATACAGTCATTGAGTAGTGGATGCAAATGTATCAGTAACATTTATAGGAATTCCCTTCTGGTGATTTTATTCAGTTGTCTATGAGTGCAATGGCATGGCAAAGAAGGCCGCAACGTTCATGGCCAACACCAAACTAAACAACAACCTGAATGATGAAGCCCTTTGTGTCTTTTTTAAATTATTTCCCTATACGTAACATAATATATCCATCTGTTACTCACATAGACAACTGTAAAAATAAATAATCATTTACATTAGCATACACAGGCCCGCCGCTTCACATACGCAGAGTACGCAATGCGCGTAGGGCCGCAAAAGTTTGCAGGGGCCTCCACTGTCATTGAAATTGACTGAAAATGCCATGATGAAAATTATTATATTTTGCATTTAGAAAAATATGAATTGTGTATTAGTAGGTAAATTGCGTTATCTTTAAATATGGCGTACTCCATCACTCAATTCGTGCAAATTAAATGTTTTATGTTTGTACCTAATACAAAGTCCCTCCCCCTACCCTCCCTGAAATGGTACAGCCCAGTTTGCACCTGTCATATGTCTATGTTGCTAGCGCCCAATATTCAGCCACAATTGTACAATGAAACGGCAGCATGAGTCTGGAGCTGAAAAACGGAAAAAAAAGAAACAAAAAGATGATTCCCATGCATCTCTCGCTGGTAAGTATTTGGTAAAGATTTAAATTGTTCAGCGTTGTTGCTTGTTTTATAACCAATGTTTACTTCAGGCTAGGTTACGTTAGCTTTGCCAAATTGAGGTAAACACTAAATTATAGAAATTAATTAGAATTTACACAGCACGTGGCATGTTTGAAAATATTTGACAGTAGATTTTGAGTGTCTTATAAGTCGTGAAAGTCGTAGTTATCCGTCAGTACACTACTTTAGTGGCTGGTTCTTATTGTGCGTCAGTTCACTACTTCAGTCCAAATATATTCTGCCCGACAACGTGATCATACAGCCAAGGCTTAGACAAGGGTGACACCTGCTGGTAAAGTTTAGAATTTGTTGTGGTTGTATGATTTCACATTTGGTCATTCACTAAATGTCACCACTGTTTTGCATAAAGTGTAGTTTTACAGCAAGCGTCTATGTTTCCCTAGTGTTATATGTTACAATTTTATAAATTACATTTCATGTCGTTTTGATATTATTATGGAATACACTGGCAACTAGATAGCATTATAATGAAGTGTTTTAAAGTTAAACAGAGATGCCAAACTGAGGTGTGTGATATTTTTTAATGTTTTGGTATTTTTGTTTAGCATTCTAATGGTAACTTAAAATATTTTCCACAGGGTCAATGCTTAAATATATGCAAGGAGCACCAAGCAATCAAGATGACGAGTCAGATGATGAACCATCAACAAGTAGACAGCAAACTCAGCCACAACTACCAGAACAGCAAACTGAGCGACAGCAACCATCCATAACCTCAGAACATGCAACGAATTGTACTGAGATAGATCTGCCATCACCAACAGATCCTGCCTTTTGGCCTGAAAAAGTTTCAGACACAGACAGGGTTGATAGTGTGAGAAGAGGACCATTTAAGGTCCCTCACACATTTTCTTTTCCAAAAGGCACAAATGGAAGGGCATTTCACACAAGTCTCCAATATAAATCCCTTCCCAATAGAGAGAAAATTCAAAGAAGCTGGCTTGTCTACTCTCCAAAGAACAATGCTGTATTCTGTTTTCCATGCAAGCTGTTTGGATCAAAGAGTATAAAGTTGACAGAAACAGGCTATGGTGACTGGTCCAACATTAACACCTGCTTGCGAGTCCATGAAGGTAGCTTAGACCATACCAAGTGCATGTTGAAATGGAGAGAGCTGGATATGCGACTGAGGAAGAAACTAGCTGTAGACCAGCAGGAGCTGTCCTTATTGGAGGCGGAGAGGAAGAGATGGCAAGATGTTCTGAAGCGCTTGTTCTCAATAACCTTGTCTCTGGCCACCAGAAATTTGCCTTTTAGGGGCTCTTCGCAAAGATTGTACGCACAAGACAATGGCAATTTTTTGAAAGAGGTAGAGCTGCTGGCTCAATTTGATCCAGTTACAGAGGGGCATGTGGCCAAAATTAAAGATGAGGCTTCCAGAACTCACTATCTTGGACAACAAATGCAAAATGAAATAATAGAGATAATCTCCTCCCAAACAATACACACCATTGTGGCAAAAATCCAAGCAGCTAAATATTATGCCATCATCCTTGACTGCACCCCTGACATCAGCCACAAGGAACAAATGTCTCTTATTGTGCGCATTGTAGAATTGGTGCCCAAGCCACACATCAAAGAGTACTTCCTCGGATACATGAACGTGATTGAAACAACAGGGCTCAATCTGTCAAAAGTTGTTCTGGAAAAGGTTAAGGAACTTGGTATTCCATTTGATGATTGCAGAGGACAGGCCTATGATAATGGAGCCAATATGAAAGGGAAGAGGCAAGGACTGCAGGCCAGACTGCTACAGCTAAATCCAAGGGCAGTGTTTGTCCCTTGGACTGCACATACTATGAATCTGGTCATATCAGATGCTGCCAAGTCCTCTACAGATGCAACTGGTTATTTTGGATACCTTCAGAGACTGTTTTGTTTTTTCTCAGCAGCCACACAGAGGTGGAACATCTTACTTAAACATGTCAAACTGACTCTGAAATCATGGTCTGATGTGAGATGGGAGAGAAGACTTCAGAGCGTCGTCGCTGTCCGAAGTCAGATTAAAGAAGTGAGAGAAGCTCTCTTGGAAGCAAGAGAAGCTGTCACTGAACCTGTAGCAAGGTCAGAGGCTCAAGGCCTGGCAGAAGAGGTTGGCTCATTCAGATTTCTGATCTGCACAGTTGTTTGGGCTGAAGTTCTTTCCATCACTACCCATGTGAACAAACTGCTGCAGTCATCCTCAATGCAGCTTGATGTTGCTGCCAGTCTGATTGAGACTGCAAAAGCCTCCCTCACCAAGTACAGGCAGTCTGGGTTTTCTGAGGCCATAGACACTGCCAAGGAGTTGTGTGAAGCTCTTAACATCGAACCTGAGCTCAAAAAGAAGAGGTTGAGGAGCACTAAAAGGCAGTTTGGTTATGAAGCTCCTGATGAGCCCTTCAATGATGCACAAAGGAGACTAGAGGTGGAATTTTTCAACCATGTTGTGGACTCTGCTCTGATATCGCTGCAGGAGCGCTTCGAGACCATGAGCCAAGTGAGAGACACATTCGGAGTGCTACTTGATTTTCAGAAATTACATGGGATATCCAAGCAGGACCTTCATAAACACTGTATGGATGTGGAGAAAACTCTGACAGATAAAGATGAAGCTGATATTCATGGTCTGGAGATGATGCAGGAGATGATCAATCTCCCTCAACTTCCATCACAGACAACTGCCTTGGAGATGCTCACCTATCTGCATGAAAATAACCTACAAGAAGTGTATCCAAATCTGTGGATTGCTCTTAGAATTGCCCTGACTCTCCCAGTCACAGTTGCCTCTGCTGAACATAGTTTCTCCAAACTGAAACTGATAAAAACATATCTACGGTTAACAATGGGACAAGAGCGGTTAGGTGGCCTTGCCGTCATCAGCATCAATGCTGACGTTGCACGCACACTGTCTTTGGATGACCTGATCAGTGATCTTCTTCTTAATTGATGTGCAGAATTTCATTGGTCATTGTTTTCAACATGCAGCTATTTTTATTTATTTTTTATTGTAGAGCCTTCTTTATTTATCAGCATAATTATTTTGTTCATTGTTTGGAACCTATAGTTGCCTTTAATTTCATTTAATTGTAATGCTGCTCTTCAGAAAATGTTAAAAAAAAAATTATACATATTGTTCTTTACTGTTTACTGCTGTTATTAGCCTTATTTATTATAACATTGTCAATGTTCAGTTTTAAAATATGCAATGTAATAAATGGTAACAGCTTCAGTATAACTTTTTGTTTTTTGTGTGGGTGGATGGGTGTGTGTGTGTGTTTGGGGGGGGGGGGGGGGGGGGGTGGGCGGGGGCATGTCCACGTTTGTATTTTGAGGTGGTGGTGGGGGGCCTCCCTGACCAGTTATGCTTAGGGCCTCCAAAACCTTAGCAGCGGCTCTGAGCATACATAACTGTTTGCAGGGTGTTCATGTAATTTTGTACAGTTCACAAACATCAAATGTATAAACCCACCAGGTAGACCAATCACCGTCCTCCATGCCTCCTTTAGGTGTGTGTCCCTGTATATTGTGAGGGAGACATCGTATAATATTGGCTGACTACTGACTGCTGTTATCAGCAACTCCTCCATCTTTGATAGCTTTCTTTTTCTGGCTCTTTGTCATGCTGCTTTTGTCATGGACACACCCCCATGATCTACTGCCATCGGCCGCCGCTGTACTTTGCATAAAGTTCACCGGGGCTCAACTTTTTGAAGTGCCGTTGATCTCCGTCTTGCTGTGCCGCAATCCCAGAAAGCCATGCGAGTACGGCAACCGGATTGTATAGATAATGACTGGAATGCATCTGATGCGGCATGACGCACAGCAATAATGGCCGACTACCCTTAATGAACCTCTACTCCACTCTTGCTGAAAGGCATCAACTTCTGCATAGTTGCATACATGTGGGCTATGTTCTTCCCCCATGTGTTGTCATTGAAAGAGGCACAGACTTTTATGTGCAAGACTACACTGATAAAATACAAGGTTCAGTTGCACCTTATAGCTTTCAGCCAAGGTGCGCTGTGGCGACACATGAAATTAGTGTTAAAAGCATAATGGACTTTTTTTTTGGAAGAATAAACTTAGTCTTAATTCACAATGCTACTTAAATCTACTTTGTCCCAGAAAGATGCCAGCTTGTTGATCATAGTGGAGAACCTGATAGAACAAGGAGTGCAGACAGAAGATGACCTGCACAGCTACCCAGTGCATACAGCTTATGAATGCATGGGAAACCAAAGATAATTAAGTGGTCACATGTTATGTTTTTTTTTTTTATTATTATTATTATTTGCACAATAATTTAACATGCTAATGTCAAAGGAATATACATAGCAGAAGAATATAACAAATAATTAGAATAATACATTAACAATGATAGAGTAAAGTAGGGGTTCTGAAAGTGCGAGGCAGGCCTCCTCTGGGGTGCCACAGGACTTCAGGAGAGGCACAGCAGGAGAAAAAAATAAACCTGAATAAAAAAGAAAATGTGTATATATATATATATATATATATATATATATATATATATATATATATATATATATATATATATATATATATATATATATATATATATATAAAGTCTCTGCTCTCTGTTCTTTTTTTTTTCTTGGAAAAGTTCTGTCTGCCTCCTCCTCTCACCTTTCACCCAGGTTCCCATGCCCTCAGATTAAGCATTCACTACACCTGTTGACCTATTTAAACCTCTGTTTTCATCTCATTGCAAAATAGTCAAGACTGATCTCTTCTATCCAGCAATCTCCTGAGTTCATGATTCCCGTATTCGTTGGCCAGATCTGTTTTAACCCCTGCTTGTGTCCTCTTCTGCTCTCCACTTGCCTGACTATGCCTCCAGTCCCCCCCCCCCCCGACACCAACCACATTCATCTGTCCTCTGAGTATTTAGCCGTTCCTGTGTACCGACCTGAGTAAAATACACTTTACTGACCATTGTCCAGTCTAAGCTCCTGAGTATCCATGGTGAATGACCCCAGACCCACTCCGACAAAGACCCCACTTTGTCCCCGGGTTCTAGACGCCCTGGACTTTGGGTATTGTACTTGGAAGTATTTTAATGTTTTGGACTGTGTTTGAATTGCCTGGTGGTCTGTCTTCCTGTGGCTCTCTTAAGAGATCAATAAATTTTGGTAACTTTTAATCCTGAGCGAGACATGAGGGTCAAAATCACACCTGAAGTGAAAAGGACAGAAAATATTGAGATGTTAAAAAATATATAGATGTAAGAATGTGTTTGTTTTTTTTTTAATCATGCTGAAAATGCACAATGTTTTAAAAGATTGGAAAAACTAATACAGATGTTACAATTTGTTTAAAATACATGGTAATATAATCTTTATTATTGGCAGTAGGTTCACACATGTTAACATGTACCACACTGAAATTTGTCTTCTGCCTTTAACCCATCACCATTCATCATACATTGCAGACTAGGAGCAGTGGGCTGACCATATCGGGCGCCTTAAGTGCCTTAGTCAAGGACACATCAGCAAAACAACTATCTGCCAGTCCAGGGAATTGAACCAGTGACTAGGGAATATATCTAATCTCCCAAAAACCAAAAAAAATCTTAAATCTGGAGCAGATAGATTGACAACTCAGTAGTCCACAGATCAGAAAAAACTCTAGAAACTGGTGCAGCTGATCCTGAGCTTCAAAAAATACACACAGGTAATGAACAAAAAAGCAAATACCACCCCAAGGGCCATGTGTGTATGTGTGCAGAGACAGTCGGCAAAATAAAATACTCCTTTATGTCTTGGTCTTTAGACTCTTGTTTGAATGCATGTGATACAGTTTTAATAATATGAGCAGAGCACAGATCCAGTATAGTGAATTAAGGGATCAAAGATGCATGTCAGCAGCAATTATAATTTCCTTGTCAAGGTACATTGATATGTTTTTTTTTGTTGAAGGGTGTAAGACTACTGTTAATTAAAGCCAATCTGTAATCTGTGAACCACACAGTGTCATGACTGAACACCTGAGTCTGAACTTGAATACAGCACCAGGAATCACAATTACATTACACACAAGAATGTTTATTTAGCACACAGAAAATATGCTTCAATTGAGGACAAAGTTGATAGGTAAACAGAAGATAGTTTAGTACCAAATCAAGTTTTTTGTTTGTTTTTTTTTTTCAAAAATAATAGAACAGTAACAAAATCATTTACTCCATATATTGTTTATTTAGTGTTCAGAACCTGAAGAAGGAACTGCAGACAGGCCATTACAGGTTCACTATGATGATGGAAAATAATTTGACTTTAGTGGATTTGAGGCAGGCAAGAAAAAACACACACGTGCTTATATTTACTACCACTGACAGTTGATTGATTTTATTATTATTATTATTATTATTATTAATCACTGTCTTATATGAATATGAATATTACCTCTGTTTGACTTGACAAAACAAATTCTTGAGGTGTTTTAAAATTTCTTTCATTTTCAATCCATAAATTATTGGATTGAACAGAGGATTATACAGTACCATTTGTAACGTCATTACTAAACGTACTGTTTTGGAAAAATTAGATTTCAATCGAGCTGTAACCACATCATAAGTAACTAAACATGAGAAGCTGCATAAAACCATCAGGTGGGGTAAACATGTCTCTGCAGCCTTTTTCCTGACTTCTTTACCTCTGTTATAGGTTATTATGAATATCTTTGCATATGTAAAAAGTACAAAAAGCACTGGTATAACTACAGAATTAGACAAAACAAATAGACCATATATTACAAGTACAGCTGAAGGGACACAGTTAACTTTTAAGATGGAATTATTGCAAAAAATTCCTGTTGAAGTAAAAGTACAGAGTTTCTTAAAACCACCCAGTACTGGTCCCCCCACTGTCTGAACAGCAGGCAAAAGCCAACATACAAAAAGCAAAATACACACAGTCCTTTTCCTCATAATAGTAGGATACTGCAGAGGTTTACATATAGACACATATCTGTCAAAGGCCATGGCTGCTAACAATAAGAAATCTGAAGCTGTCAAAGTGTAATACATGAAATATTGAAATATACAGGCTGACAAAGGTATGATCTGTTTCTCTGATACAAAGTCAATCAGTAGTTTTGGGTAGATAACAGTACTGAAAAGAACAGAGTTGAATGACAAAGCTGCAATGAAAACATACATAGGTTCATGGAGGTTTTTGTGAATCACAATAAGATAAACAATAATAGAATTACTGCACATTATTAGAACATACACTGTGAACAAGACGAAGAAATAAACATACCTGTACTTATCCATGTCTACAAACCCATCAAGTATTATATATGTTACATTTGATTGAATGTCCATTAAAACAGATGAAGTGACATAAAAACGACAGTGTTTCACATTGAAGGTTCATTAACATGGAACATTAGTCAAACATAACTGACCTTTAAATACATTTAGGGTTCATTAATCTTCAGTATTGAGAAGGTCAACAGTTTACGTCATGGAAACGTTTTTTGTCAAACATAATTACACTCTAAGGATCTCATTAACAGATTAAACTACATTTCATGAAAACAAACTCTGGAGGTTTATACTATAGAGACGATAACATTTGACCAAGTCATGGTACAAGTGGTATATACAAGAGCATAGAATTGGGTAGAGAAGCTAGAGACATGTTCCTACCAATATCCAGCTACTACTGTATAGTTACTACTACCATCTGTAGTGTTTGATCAATGATTATGGCACACAAAGAGTTAACAGTCACTTTGTGCTAAAAGTCGCGCCTCTATCCTAAATTTTTGGCACTCAACCTTACCCTAACCCCCCCCCCCCCAAGGAAGGACCTATCCGACTGGTAAATGTGATGTATCAAGGCTTATAATAAAGTCAGTAGAAAACTCAGCTGAGCGTCATACACATTATAAAGTCTCCTTTGGCAAAGCAAATTACAAAACACAAAAGGAGCCACACTAACATTCAGGACAAGACAGGTTAAAAAATATGAATGTCTCAATGATGAGATGCAATAAAGTATTTTATACTGTGACAAATCTGACAGGGGGCGGCACGGTGGTGTACTGGTTAGCACTCGTGCCTCACAGCGAGGACCCTGGTTCAAATCCCACACCAGACCTTTCTGTGTGGAGTTTGCATGTTCTCCCTGTGTCTGCGTGGGTTTTCGCTGGGTACTCCAGTTTCCTCCCACCATCCAAAGATATGCCCTGATACGTGCAGTGATGTGAGAGTAATTGTTTGTCTACGATGAACTGGCGTCTCATACAGGGTGTACCCCGCCTTCGCCCATTGTAGCTGGATTAGGCCCCCAGTGACCCCTCGCGACCCTAGTGAGGATAAAGCGGGTTCAGATGACAAGTAATTCTGACAGGCTCGGACTGGTAATCTGTGATTATGGGCATTTTCCTGGTGGGCCGATGCATGTCAGACATGCTTTGGGCTGGTCCTCAGGTTATCAGAGGCCCCCTTCTCTTCACTGTCATTAGGAATGCCCACTAGCAATAGGAAATCCAAAACATTTTTTTCAACTGTTATGATTGATAGAAAGTTGGGGTACACAGTTTATATACTACCTTAAATCTTTGTGACGGTGGACAAACAGTGTGATTTTCTTTTTCTTTTTTTAAACTGTAAAACTCTGATAACAAACTAAAACGGGCATCATGGATTAGCGGACTCTGTTCCGGATCTGGACCGGGAGGTGGTTCTTTCTGGACCCATGACCAATGGCAAAATATTAGTGTAATTTCCATGGAATGGATTTGCACCGGCCATGGAAATTTACAGTAGGGGCTGCTACTATTAATATAATACTAAAATACTTTTCTAGTCTGTTTGTCTGTGCAATATAACTCAAAAAGTTATGGATGAATTTGGCTGAAAATTTCAGGAACTGTTGATAATGGCACAAGAACATGAATACATTTCCATGACCGTCATTGGAGGTGCATGTGTGTATTTAATTCAGGGCAGACTACTGCTCACACAAGTGAAAGGGGGCTAATATACCTTGGCAGAGTCTACACTCTGACTGACTTTGTAGTTATGTTCTGTTTTATGTGCAGGGGCTCAGCAGGGTTATTGTGTCTGTGTGAATTAGGGTTAATTGTTTGGGGGATGATGTTTGTTGGCCTCTTATTACCCTACCCCCTGAAAGGGGAGAGCTTTGTTTGTTTGGTTATCAGCAAATTCACGCAAAAACTACTGGACAAATTTCAATGAAATTTTCAGGGAAGGTGAGGGGTGGTCAAGAAGAGATCCCATTAATTTTGTAGGTTAAAGGTCACAGTGACCAAAAATATGTTTTTTAGGATAAGAGACAGGCAATATCATGTAAAATGTGTGTAAGTTGGTGGGGTTTGTTGTGCCTGGCACTCCTTGTGTTACAGTAATTTTATTTTTTAGAAATGTACAACATGAGTGAGAGTTGTAGGTTAAACAATGCCTTACCAGTTATCTTCACTATATTAAAGTTCATAATCTGTTTCTTCTTTTTTGGCACTTTTCAAAGTATGACTGCTTCTTGTTAACTAATTCTCGCTGATACGTAACACATTAAACACCTGGGAGAGCAGAAAGACTGAAAACTGCTATTCTTGATTCTGGGACAGCCATAAGGGAATACCTGGGTTTAATTCCCAGTTGAAGTGAACATTGACACCTCAACAAAGAGAATCAACTTTTTTTTATTATTATTATTTTAAGGCATGTAAAAATTATTTTTTTAGTTGGTTGTTTTAATTCTAGACTTTTTGTTTTTCATAGTACCCCCATTGCGAGATTTTTTTTGGCTCATCATAAGCCTATTTGACTAACTTCAGGAATATTAGGCTTAATTATAACAGAGCAATTTATAGAGGTATTATTAATACTAACAGCTGCATTAGTATTAGTATGTCCACTGTTACTACTTGTACCTATAGTAGTAGTATTAACAGTTATGGGTATTTTTTCTAGCTGTTGATAATTAAGTTATTTTAATTTTCAACAGCAGTAGTACAAGTTGCTGTGAATCCATGTCTCCTATTTCTCCACCTCACTTCCCTATGTCTCTTTTCTCTTCCTTTGTCCTCTCTTTTCAACAGCTAAAAGCAAATGACCATTTTCCAGGCATCAGGATCTGCTCCATGATTTTTCCTGTTAAAGGCAGTTTTTCCTCACCACTGTCACCAAGTTTTTGCTCCTGGAATATTCTGTTGGATTTCTGTAACACTAATCTACAAGTAAAATGCTTCCACAATAAAACTAATGAAATTCAACTACATGTGTGGTACTCTAAAGAAAATTAAAGTCTTAAAAATGCTGGTTAGTTCAAGTTTCCAACAAGCGAAAAGGTTTTGTTTCCAAAGGAATAATGGTCTCAGATCTACTTCAAAATACTGTCTGTACATTATGATCCATTCACTTTACAGGTTCTTTCAAGTGGAATATTTACAAATCCATTGGTTATATGTATATAAACCACTATATATGTGGAATAACCCACCATCATATATGTAAAAAAAAAAAAAAGAGCTAACCAGCACTTAAGTCATTTGTTTTGTGATTCATATTCTCGTCTCGTCATCTGAACCCACTTTATCCTCACTAGGGTCATGGCCTAATCCAGCTACAATAGGTGAAGGCGGGGTACACCCTGTATGAGTAGCCAGTTCAGTGATTCATCGTATTAAAGTATATTTAAGATTTAACACATTTAATGTCTGAAGCAGATACTTTCTAAAAAATTGTAGACCAGTGTAATTTGGTTTAAGAGTCTGGTTTAGACCAGCCCTGTATGTCAAGTGTCATGAGAGAACTTCTTTTTTATCATGTGATGTTAGACAAATGGATCTGATGCCCATACAATGGTCAGTGGTACCTTGTAAAAATAACAAACAATAGGCAAAATCTGCAAAGTAGCCAGCTTTATTATTATTTTTTTTTTACAATTATATATATATATATATATATATATATATATATAAAGACTGTAAAACCCACCACCGCACACTTTATACACTTTTCTTAAACAGTCATTATTTTCTCACTTTTCTCTCTCATTTAAACACTCAAAGTTCAAAACTTGGATTAAAAAAAAAGTACAGTATAATAAATGAAACCAAAAATCAACCTCAAAACCCTGGGCTGCTTTGCTGTGGCTGTTGCCCCACATGACCCGGATGAGCAGAAGATGACAAGTATGAGTATGAACTTTTAGAAACAACACACTTCATTTTAAATGATCACCATATGAGGTACGTCATTAATGAAAATTTTAAAAATGTGTCATATTTATTCCACAGTTCCTCTGACCATGTCTCATCATCATTTAAAAAAACATCCAAAATTACACAAAAAAAGCAAGGCCCAAAAGGTGAATAAAGCAGGGGTGTCTAATTCTGGTCCTGGGAGGCTAGTATCCTGCATGTTTTAAATGTTTCCCTCTTCCAACACACCTGGCTGAAATGATAAACCTATCATCACACTCTGCAGAAGACTGATGGGGACGAGCAGGTGTGATGGAAGAAGGAAAAAACTAAAACATGCAGATCACTGACTTTTGACAACCAGGATTGGACACCCCTGGAATAAAGTAATCTGAAGCTGAGTGACAAAGGCTATGATCAGAGAGCTGCACAACAACATACACTAGTGCTTCTATTCACTACTAGTGTCAGTTGTTTGATCTTTTTTAGTGCATTTTAAGTCAGTGTCTTATATAAATTAGAATGTTGTCTCTATGTGAATTGACAAAACATATTCTTGAGGTGTTTTGAAATTTCTTTCATTTTCAATCCATAAATTATTGGATTGAACAAAGGATTATATAACACCATTTGTAACGTCATTACTAAACGTAGTGTTTTGGAAAAATTTGATTCAAATCGAGCCATAATTATATCATAAGCACATAAACAGGAGAAGCTGAATAAAACCATCAGGTGGGGTAAAGATGTCTCTGCAGCCTTTTTCCTGACTTCTTTACCTCTTTTATAGGTTATTATAAATATCTTTGCATATGTAAAAAGTACAAAAAGCACTGGTATAACTGCAGAGGTGATCAAAACAATCACACCATATACTGCAACTGCTGTTGAAGAGACACAGTTAAGTTTCAAGATGGAATTGTTACAGAAAATTCCTTTCAAATTAAAAGTACAGAGTTTCTTAAAACCACCCAGTATAACTGCCCCTGCCACCTGAACAGCAGGCCAAAGCCAAGCAAGAAAAAGCAAAATACTCACAGTCCTTTTCCTCATAATATTAGGATACTGCAGAGGTTTACATATAGACACATATCTGTCAAAGGCCATGGCTGCTAACAATAAGAAATCTGAAGCTGCCAAAGAGTAATATATGAAATATTGAAATATACAGGCTGATAAAGTTATGATCTGTTTCTTTGACAGAAAATCAATCAGTAGTTTTGGGTAGATAACAGTACTGAAAAGGACAGAGTTGAATGACAAAGCTGCAATGAAAACATACATAGGTTCATGGAGGCTTTTGTGAATCACAATAAGATAAACAATAACACAATTACTGAACATTATTAGAACATACACCTTAAACAAGACGAAAAAATAAACATACCTGTACTTATTCATGTTTACAAACCCATCAAGTATTATATATGTTATATTTGATTGAATGTCCATTAAAACAGATTACATTTCATAAAAACGACAGTCTCACATTGAAGGTTCATTAACATGGAACATTAGTCAAACATAACTGACCTTTAAATACATTTAGGGTTTGTTCATCTTCAGTGTGGAGAAGGTCAACAGTTTACGCCATGAAAAAATTTCTGTTAAACTTAATTACACTCTAAGGATCTCATTAACAGACTAAACTACAGTACATGAAAATAAACTCTGGAGGTTTATACTATAGAGACGATAACATTTGACCAAGTTGCGACTGATCAACAGACAGCAATTAATATTTATTGATATATACATAGATATGCTGTATACACAAATACATACATACATGCACACACTGCGTGCAATTTGCCAAGGAGATGGGTGCTATTAACCCTCCCCCTGATTTTGGACATCACCATTAGAGCCCTGTGGTCTATGAGGTTTTATAACAGTGTGAACACAAAATGCCTGAAAGACAAACTTCACAGCCGCACATAAATATAAATATCTGCCAACAAAACTCTCCCGCCTCCAGGACCCGGAAGGGCCCATCATAGGGAGCCTGCAGTGGAGAACGGTGGGCATCATGATGGACAAACACATAGCTGGCAGCCATCAGCTCCTTTGGAATGTAAGCCTAGGGAAGGCAGTGATGTGTGGGAATGGGGGCCAAGGTTCTCGCTGTGTCCCAGAAAGCTGACCGGTGAGCTATGGAGGACCACGGGCGCAGGAACTCCCCAGGGAGGAACTCCCCAGGGAACCTCAGCGGTTGGCCAAAGGCGAGCTCGGCTGACGAGGCCAGCAGGGCCTCTCTTGGAGCAGAACGCAGTCCCAACATGACCCATGACAGACGGTCTATCCAATTGCCGTCAGTTAGAGTGGCCCAGAGGGCAGCCTTCATGGAACGGTGAAAACGTTCACACATCCCATTGGCCTTTGGCTAATAGGCTGTGGTACGGTGGAGTTTCACCCTAAGTCTCTCAGCCACCACAGTCCAAAGATCAGAAGTGAACTGAGATCCCCGGTCTGACGTCAGGTCCAATTGCATGCTGAACCGGGTCACCCAGTTTGAGATGAGTGCACGGGCCACATCAGCAGTCGTTGTAGATGGCAGGGGAACAACCTCCGGCCACCAGGTGGTCCTGTCCACCATGGTGAGGAGGTGAGTAAAACCACGGGATGGGGGAAGTGTTGTGGATTTTCGTCATGGATCAAAGATGTCACCACCAGAAGTTGAGTAGGAAAAAGGCTCAGTTTATTTTGACATGTATGTATCTTTTTCTAGTCCATTTTCAGATACTAGTCCCCCACACTAAACCTGCTCTAACCAGTTCCCTGATGTCAAATGACGTCAGGGCTCATTGCTGTCTCCTCATATAGTCATAACAACATAACATTCACTCTTGCTTATCTTCCAAACTTGATAGATTCGACACACACAGAAGGGCAATGTGACCTTTCTTCTCACAAATTATATGTCTTTATATTTTGCATACATATGGGTATATATATATATATATATATATATATATATATATATATATATATTTCCTTCAGAAGTGGGCCTACCAGGTCTATCTGTACATGGTCAAACCGCCGCTCAGGAATGAGAAATGGCTCCAGGGGGGCCTTTGTGTGGTGGTGAATCTTGGCCCGCTGACATGCCATGCAGGCGGCCGCCCAAGCCCTGACGTCCATCCTAAGGCCCGGCCAGACGAATTTGGCGCCAACCAGCTTCACCGATGCCCTCACCCCTGGGTGTGAAAGGGTGTGCATAATATCAAATACTTGGCGGCACCAGGCTGTTGGAACCATGGGCCGTGGTTGGCCAGTGGAGATGGCCAAGGCCCCACTGTCATGAAATACCACATTCTTCAGCCGCAGCCCGGTCCTGGCTATCCTGAATGCCTGGATGTCTGGGTTGGTGAGCTGGTCTGCGGCCATAGCTACATAATCAAGGTCCAAATGCACAGGGTTGACGTGTGCCTGTCGGGAGAGACAATCCGCCACCTGATTGTTTTTGCCGGCCACATGCTGAATGTTTGTCATTAACTCCGATATAGCGGAGAGTTGACGCTGTTGCCGCCTTGACCATAGTTCTGTGGTCGACGAACACCGTGAACTCACGGCCATCCAACAGGAACCTGAAATGGTGTGTGGCAAGGAAAAGGGTCAGGAGCTCCCTGTCAATGGTGCTATAATTCTTCTCACTGTCCCGCAGCTTCTTGCTGAAGAAGGCCAGAGGCTTCCAGGCCCCAACCACCTACTGCTCATACACCACCCCCACTGCATAATCAGAGGCGTCAGTTGTGAGGGGTATGGGAGCATCAGGAGACGGGTGTGCCAACATAGCGGCGTTGGCAAGAGCAGCCTTGGAGTCCTCAAATGCCTTAATCCGCTCGGGGGACCAGTCCACATTGTCCTTGCCCCTCTTCCCTTTCAGGGCCTCGTACAGGGGGGTCATCAAGTGAGCCGCATGGGGCATGAAATGATTGTAGAAATTAACCATACCTAAAAATTCCTGGAGAGCCTTGGTGGTAAGAGGGCGAGGGAACACCGCAATTGCCTCCACCCTGGCTGGTAGAGGAACAGCCCCCTGTGGGGAGACATGGTGGCCCAAGAAATCAATGGCTGACAAACCAAACTGATATTTGGCTGAGTTCACAATAAGTTCATGCTTGTGGAGCCGCTGGATCAGCTGCCGAAAATGCCCCTGATGCTCCTCTGCATATGTACTGGCCACAAGGATGTCATCCAGGTAAGCAAACAAAAATGACATTCCCCGTAGCACAGTCTTAAAGGGGCAGTCTGGCTGCCCCTTTAAGACCAAATGGAATACGCAAAAACTCAAACAGGCCAAATGGGGTGAGAACAGCTGTCTTGGGAATATCCATGGGATGGACTGGCACCTGGTGGTAACCATGCACCAAATCTATTTTCGAAAAGATTGTTGCCCCGGCTAGGTGGGCGGAAAAATCTTGTATATGTGGAACCAGTTACTGGTCATGCGTGGTGATATTGTTTAAGCACTGGAAATCACAATAAGGGCACCACTTCCCATCCCCCTTTGGAACCATGTGGAGAGGAGATGCCCAGGGACTACTCACACAGTCACAGGTCTGGGGTGGACAGGTTTGTGAGCTGGTGTGATGCTCACCAGCTGCAGATTAATACTGAGAAGACAGTGGAGATGCTGGTGGATCCTAGATCTGTGGGAGACCACAGTTCTGTGTCCATACATGGTCAGAATATTGATCTGGTCCAGTCCTATAAATATTTAGGAGTTCATATAGATTGTGAACTCAGGCGGCACACACGTGACCAGTCTCTGTGCCCGGATCAACCAGCGCCTTCATTTTTTACGTCAGCTAAGGGTGTTTGGTGTCTGCAGTAAAATTATGATGATTTTCTACAGAGCTACCATTGAGTCTATGCTGTTATACGGAGTAGTCAGCTGGTTTGGAAACCTAGTCAAATCTTAAATTTGATCATAAAAGCAGGAAAAATCATTGGCACCAAATCACCTACATCTCCTCATGACCTGTTCCAACGAGTTCTTTTTAAACAGGGAAAGAATATTTTAGCAGATGTATCACATGTTTTTAATACAGAATATGTTTTATTGAATTCGGGAAGGAGGTATAGGGTCCCACTCTGCAAAACAAATAGGTATAAGCACTCATTCATCCCACTGTCAATTACACAAATAAATAAACAAATGGCACGGAAGGAACAGGAACTTTAGAGACGCGGTGGATACTTGAATACATGTGTTATGTTTTATATGGCTGTGGAACTGTTATTGTTATCATGATTGTTTTTATTTATTTTATGTTTTTAGCCTTTTATTAATTGGACATGTTTTTATTAATGTTTCTTAATGAATGTATTTATTGTGGGTATGAATGTAATGAGTGGGAGGGTGAGGGGAATTTTTCTGTCTGCAGCAGACCCCTCTGTCCAAAATGAATTTCTCCCTAGGGAGATAAATAAAGATACTTTGACTTTTTTGAAGAGGCCAAGTGCTTCACAACTCATAATCATGGAAAGATTCTACAGAGGACTCTGTTCTCTAACCACCAAACTTACCAACATCTTCATAAAGTACTCCCTTTCTCCCTCTCGTCCATAGCCTGTCTTTCTGCCTCACCCTTCATGGAGTTCAAAAACAAAAAACATGGATGAAGTGGGTAAACATGGATCCTTATGTTATAAAGGGAAGTAAGTATATGGCTGTTTAATGAAATGATCTAATAAATTAAGTTCATATTTTGTTGTGCACAGTTGGCCTATGTAGAGGAGGCCTATTTTCACATCACGCAGTCTGTGCTTTTTAAGTTGGCCAGAATAAGGGCAAGACACTGAGTTGAGTTTGGGATGCATTGCACATGGGTCATCACTTGTTATTTGTTTTGTATTATTATCCCAGCTTGCTAATGCATATAGGGATTACTTAATTTTTTACCTTTAACTTGTCATTTAACAGGGGGTTTACGTTATACACATTCTAATTAGGCATGTCATGGTGATAAGCATGATAATTCAGACACAGAGATGCCCAACAAAGTTATATAAACTCAGATGCTTGTTGAAAAAAAAAAGTTTGGCGGCCACAACATTCTGAAACTTTCTCAATAGTAGGTGATAATTACCTTGAGGAATGCATTGCACAATCCTGTGGCCATGTGCACCATGGTTGTTTGTAGACCGTTACAGACCTAAATCAATACGTCCTCAGCATCAGCTTTGCCATTCTTCTCTTGCTGCTGACTCCCTCTATTAAAAAAATCTTTGTATATCCATCTACCTAATGAATAGACAGACAGATTATTTTTTCCTATGCCTTTATCCTCACTAGGGTCACAGGGGTCTGTGGGGGTCTAATCCATCTACAATGAGCGAGGCAGGGTACACCCTGTATAAGTCGCCAGTTCATCAAAGGGCTGAACATATATAGACAAACAATCACTCTCACATTCACACCACTGTGCCACAATCATACTGATATTAATAATTGCATTAAACAATAATAATTAATTTACGTTCTTGATGGCTTGTGTTGAGTGCTTTACTGTCTTTTTTTTTTGAAAAACAAAAAAAATAAAATATAAAATATATAAATCATTTTTAAAATCAGCAAAAAATTACAGGATGGCTTTGGCATTTGGCTCTAACCACCCTAAAAAGGCCCTAAAATGGTTAATGTCGATGCTTTTTTTAAATGTAAAAACACTTAACAAGAAGCAAACCAGATTAGAATTTGTCAGAAAAAAATCTGAAAAACGCCAGCCCAGTTCTCGAATAACATTTTGTAAATTTTAGCGTACATTGATACACGATCAAATGCAGAATGATGAAAATGTGGATGTATAACATGCCGAATGCCATAAGAACTGGTGTGACATACAACATGATTTCTTGACATCAGTGGAAATGCATGTATTTTGTAACTGGTCACATAAATAAAAATAGTCTGTATGTTCTAAATAAGCATCAGGTTCAAATAAAACAGCAGATAAAGATGTTCAGAGTGAAGTCTGTTGGTTAAACCCATGCTCACTAGAAAAGCAGCCAACCTGTGTTAACATTTCTTTCCAGTATGAGCACGAATAGGATTACTTACTGTAGAATACTAATACATACAAATATACATGAATACAGTGAAGTATCTGATGAAGATTCAGACTCACCACATCACCTGGATGATTTATTGAAATGTACTCTTCCTAAAAGAATAACCAGGTCTAAAATGTACCTGTTACATCCATATTAAATACCTTTCATGAATCAATGTGCAGAAAAAAAGGTTAATTCTATCATCGCATGATTTTAGTTGAACAGAATAACCTCTTAAGGTGTTTATGGATTTCTTTCATTTTTAATCCATATATAATTGGATTGAACAAAGGATGATATAAAACTATTTGCATAGTCATTATTAAACGTGCATTTTTTGAAAGATCAGATTCTATTCGAGCCATAACAACATCGTATAAACTTAAAATGACGATGCCAATTAAAACTAGCAGGTGAGGTACACAGGTCTGGGTTGCTTTTTTTCTGACCTCTGCAGAACTTCGATAGGATATTACAAGTATTTTTGAGTATGTAAATAGAATGAAAATCACTGGGCAGAGTATCATATTTATCAGAGTAACTACACCAAATATAGAGAGAACTTGTGAACTCTCACAATGAAGTTTGTAAAGTGCATTATTACAAAAAAGTCCTTGAAAAGTCAAATTACAAAGTTTCATTTCAGCATTAAGGATTGCCAACACAGTAATGTGACAAGTAGGCAGAAGCCAGGCTAAAACCAAGAACATACTGATGGCTTTTTTGGTCATTATTGTTGTATAATGCAGAGGTTTACATATAGACACATACCTGTCATAAGCCATGGCTGCCAAGAGTAAAAACTCTGCACAACCTAATGTGTAAAACATAAAAAACTGAGAGAGACAGGCTGAATAAGATATGACCTGTTTCTCAGAAATGAAGTCCATCAATAGCTTTGGGTGGATGGCGGTGCTTAAAAGCACAGCGTTATTTAACAAAGCAGCAATAAAAATATACATGGGCTCATGGAGGTTTTTGTGAATGCAGATAAGACATATAATAGTAGAATTACTGCAGATTATTAGTACATATGCTGTAAATATGATCACAAAATATGCATATTTGTATACATGCACGGTACCAAATGCATCTATAGTTATATATGTTGTATTCAATTCACTATCCATTGATTATGTAAAAAAAAAATTTAAATACACGAGTCCAGTAGCAATAGTAGACCAAACTGTTCTGCAGTGCCCTATTCACTTATACATACATCGCCAAATCTGAAGAGGGAAGTGTGTGTACAGATTTTATTAGACCACACCATCCTCTATGGATCTCATTAAACAGGAAGTGGACTCTGTTCGTGTGTGTATGTAGTGATGATAAGACTGATATATCGGCTGGCCGATATTAAACCTTTTTTTTCCTTGTATCAGTATCATCCTGTTTCCTTGGCTGATATTTGTTTCCCTTCCATGAGGTACTGACCAGTGAAGTTCACTGCACCTCCATGTTCTGGGAGATTTTTCTGTCCACATTGGGAAAAAAATATTTTAGGTTAACTGTCACAAATTTTGTTTTCGATTTGTAAGTATCAGTGAAAACTGAAATTATTCAAGTAAAACTAAAGTATGAATATACTGTGTTAGAAGAGTAAAGGGCTCTGCATGCTCTTGTGCAGTTAACATGTTATGCATATTTGTAATTTATGCCAGCGCAGGGAGTACATGGCATGTGCTATTCACCACCACAACTCAAGTGGCACGCTCACAAACTCGCTAGGATTTCCCACCTGGATCCCTCCTCCTTTTTGACATCAGGCCCTTTCATTTTTGAACATACTTGTCTCTTAGATTCTTCCACTTTCTTACGTATTCCTGCCACAGCGCAGTGTGGTGCAGTCTGGCGGACCCTATGCAGTTCTAGGTTCATGTCGCGCAGGACGCCACACAATCAGTTCGGTAGTTTGGCAGACAGTGGTGTGCCAAGACGGCGGCACACTCGTCGGAGGTGACCACTGACTCAGCTTGGCAGAGTGACAGTTTTGTAGACTTAGACCACGCAGATAGCATGCTAAAAGCTTGCTTAAATAAGTGTGTGGAAGCATTTTCTTGGCGACCCAGCCAATGTCCGAATCTATGAGAACTAACCACAGGTTGGATTCCTACACTAACTGCATTCTTGCGGCACCAACTAAGTACAGTATGTCATCTAAAGTGAATGAATGTACTTGATTTTGTCTCCTCATTACTTTCCGATGATGCCGAAATCACGGCAAAACGACTCGTCTTACTCATTTGTGTATGGGAACTATTTTCGATGTGGAGAAACAGCTGACACACACCAAGGACTGTCAGTGAGAGCCCCCACGCCTCCAGCAACCCAGCGTAGCCTGCCTGCTGATTCTGGAAACCATCACCGTGACTTCAAATAATGAAAAAATCTCTCTCTTCTTACCACACAAGTTTGAAGACAGTTCAAGGATTTCTTTGATCACTAGCAAACTCCGCTCTGCACTGGTTGCTGGAGTCTATTGTCTGCGACATATCTGCGACATGCCGCAGACTACTTGGCTTCTGAGCATAAATTGACCTTAAAGGCACTGTTCACTATTTTTCACATGGTTTTGGTCAGAATCAACGCAGCTCTTTGCACATCTAACCCAGAAAAAAAATCACTCTTTAACACTGAAATGTTATTGCTCTCATTATTTTATTACTCTTCTACATAACAGAAGTATAAAGGCAGTGAGAGAAAGAAGCTGAGAGAGAGTTCTGTCCCAAACATTTCCCTCCAGTCCATCCAGAGCAAAGAGCAGAGACCACAGGAAGATATGATGATGAATGGCAAGCAGGCCTATATGTGACCCACCACCACGAAACCAGGCATAAGTGTCTGGAAATCAAAACTGAGTTATCTGTGTAGCTTGGTAGAGTGGAAACTAAGGTTTAAAATGGTGAAAAAATTATGTTTCTATCACAAGTAGAACCAAAGTTATGGTCATTTTAATATCCACATTTGGACCTATTTTGCAATTTGCATATTTTTAGATATTGTCCGTTAAAGTTTTGGACTGTTTTGGGGTAGGAAGTCCTTAGCAACGCATAATAATTCGTATCCGATTGAAAAAAATTATTCACAGATGTTAAAGGACACTCTGATGGACATGTCACACAAGTTTTACATATTATAATAATAGGACAGAAGTGCGACATATTACAATCATTTGGCTTACGCCATTGGACAAGAGCATTCAATATAGGCTTTTACCTCATACCGAACACTTGGATGTTTACTCACGGAACGGAGATCCGTTTGTTCAGCGAAAAGAGGTGGAAGTCGGCTTTGTCTTTGCTCAGCAATCCCTGAACTTTTGTTGCCGCTTAAATAATTGACTCAATAAACACCTTTATTGATTGGATTTCAATGTAATGACCACAGGAACTGAAAGAGGTGTTAAGGTACCGTTTTTTGATAAGGTGTAAACACAAATAAGAAATCGCCTTCCAGCCTAAATTTGGCTGTAGCTCTGAACCGCTCAGTGCAACTTATGCCTGGTTTTGTGGTGGCGGGTCACATATTATACATTTACAGGGGTTTTTTTGTTTTTAGGATTACAGCAGACACCGAAGGTAAAAAAAAAAAAAAAAAAAAGAAGAAATCAAATGAATCGGAAACAAAGAATTCAAATAAAAGATTAATAATTACTTTTGAACTCTTTCTGGAGCTGTCCAGAGCTGGAGCGGTTTTCTTGTCTTATTTTTTTCTCATCTTTAGATAAACAAAAAAGTTTTTTTTGTTTTTTTTTAGTAATTTTAAGATTACAGCTGACACTGAATGTAATAAGAAGAAAACAAATAAATAAAAAACAGACATTTATTATTTTGGCTTATTTCCAGAAGTTTTTGGCTTGGACACCTGGGGGCAGTAGACAAATAAAAGGGGAAAATAATTAAGTTCAGTAGAGTGCACACATATACAGTAAGGAGAAAGTAATTTGTATAGTTGTATAGTTAAAGTTTGACAAATTACCTATTTTCAACTGTCTTTAAGAATACCTGCATGTAACAGTGTGGTGTAGTGTAAACCACCTTACCTGATTGATTAGAGTGCAGTATGTGCTTTGCTTGTGCTTGTCTGTGCCTCTGCTCGTTACTGCTCTCTGCTAAACAAATACATAAGAGGACATGATAATTCTTTAACTGGACACATAGAGTACATACAGAAATATAGGCAGAGAAGTTTATTTTGATTTCAAATAAGTCACCAAAATCATACCTAAGCCTCCATTTATATTTTGCATCCTTCTTGGCTGCTGTTATCACTCCTGGCTTCTTTTCAATGAAGGTCTTGAACTCGGTGCAGGACAGTAGAACATTTTGCCGAACTTGAAGCTCAGCCTTCACCATTGCAACTGAAAGTCTATTTCTTTTCAGTCCAAACATCTTCTATGTGACCTAACACCCGTTCTGCATAGGTATTCCTCACTGGTATTGAAAAAATTAATGCAACCAGTTTGAGGAGCTCTGTGGTGTCATTTGCTTTTGTGAAAAATGGGCCCATTTTTTGTCTGGGGTTAGGTCAGTTGGAAGGGTATGAAACACTTCATTCAAGATGCTCACTTCACTGTACAGATGGTCGTCATCCAGATCCAGGGATACTTTGTCCATCAAAAGTTCAAAATCAGACCATTGGGATGTTTGTTTTAGGCTCAGACAACCAATGTTTTTAAGCCTCTTATCATTGAAGTCAATCTTTCTTCAAGATACTTCACTGCTCTCTCAAAAAATCTATCTGCCAGGCTTCTGAATTGTTCCTGCTGATGGGGTAACAGGTTCCTCATTGTCTGCTACGCTTTGCTCCCATAGAATCTGTCCCTGCGCCTTGAGAAAAGCTGGCTGTGCAGGCAGTTCATGACTGTGTTAACATCAACCAGAGTAGCACCATCACTCTCAAGCATTTTAATAGAGTCATCAAACTCTTGCATGACATTGTGCATGAATGCCAGAACACATTCACCCAAAGTGCAATCCACATCCTCGGTGTCACCTGCACCACCCACAAATGACCGGACAATATGTGGGCAGTTCTCCTCTCCTTGGGATACAAAGTAAGACTTCAGAGCTGGCCAACACTCAAGTATTCTTTGAATTGCTGGTAACAACGACAGCCACCGTGTGGGAACATGCCTGTGAATCTCCTTGTAAGCTATGTTTGTTGTGAAGTAAATATTCTAGCATGTGTGTATTTTGGATTCCTGTAGTCACCTTCATTCATTCAGTTATTTTCCACTATGGAACAAAGGAATGTTAAAGATTTCTTTGTTCCAACTTAGTGTGGCAGGATGGTCTTTCCTTCCCATCCCTTCCCCCCTCCTCCTTGCCCCATCCACCTCAGGTGTGGATGGTCGTGCTGATTGATGGGCAGTGCCACAAACGGTTTATGTACTGGTCTGGCCACACATGCACTCTCTCTCCTTTTGGCTTTTGCTCATCCTCTGTGGAGGCTGTGGCCTGGCGTGGCAGAGCCGGTGCAAGGCCCGTGGTGTCTCTGTGAAGAGCCCTGTTTCCCGTGGCGGATTGCTGTGGCGCACGTCGCCTGTGTGTAACGACAGGTATGCGCACCTCTGTCCTCCTCCCACTTAGCGTGCATCTGGTGACGCGCTTCTCTTTTGTGTCAATGTTGTAGTGTGGCAGGCTGCTGTTCCCGTTGGGGCCGAGTTGCCCCGCCGTAGGCCATCTGTGTGTGGTCGTGGCTCATCGCTGGTAGGTTGGTGTTGTCCGCCCTCTTCTTTCTCCTTTGCCGGCTGCATAATTCTCCCGGTTAATGTTGTTATTCTGTGTCACAGCTGAAGCAGACGGAAGCGGGCATCCACTCACCTGTCTGCTGTGACGCTGCGCCGGGGAGATCCACCCCGGTGATTTGTTGCTGTGGCGCTGCTGTCTTGTTGGCGCATAATTCTGCTGTCTTGTTGGCGCATAATTCTGCTGTCTTGTTTATGCGTAAACCTGCTGCACCTGAACGTTGTCGGCTTTCCAACGCCGCAACTACACGCTCTTTCCTTAACTGGCTCATAGCCGTAGGAATTCCTTTTTAACTGTTGAACATGGTCAATTTTGTATTTTGTTTAGTTCATGTTATTTAGAGAATCCTGATTTATTGTTTTGTTTTACACCAAAATACGTATATTTTGGTGTGTGCGTGTGTGTGTGTGCGTGAGGAGGTGTGGATGTTTCTTGGTGACATGTTATTCTATTGCTGCATTGGACTGTGAGGCCTGTTTATTTATTTTGTCTTTCTTTGTGGACAGGTGCTGTAGGCCACGTAGCGAACCAACCCCCGGTGGTGGTGCTTTCTTCACGAACCCCTTTCATTTGTGTGTGAGTGTGTGTGTGTGCAGTGTCACGGGTGTCTTTGGTTAGTAACCCTTCTTTTGATTTTTGTTTAGGTCCGCCACGATGAGCCCCAGCCCTGTTCACCCCATTTTTCTGGCCATCTAGCACAATTGTCCATGCAGCCCCTGTTGTTTTTAACTGTAACAATAAAAAGATTATTTTTATAATTTCTTAAAACGTCTCTGCTCTGTGGTGTTTATTCGAACTTGTGCTAGCCAATAGTTAACATTTTGGTTAGTGTAACTATCTCCTGGGGCGAAACTCCCCAGGTGGCGTTGTCGTCCGAGAACCACTTCATTTCGCCACATTAGTATTTTCCCGCCTGGGAATAAGTCAATCCTTAGAAGTATTTTAACCAATGAGATGTTATTATGAAAATACGAATCTCTCTGTCGACCCAATAATATGTAACTTTGTTTCTTTTTCCTACCCAGGGATTGACGTCACTGGGCAGGGGGTGTGGTTTTAATAAATAAATCCTCCATGGGGGCGGGGATCAGAAGGGACCCCGAAAATGCAGACGTAGGAGCCTCGTTGCTCACTGTCTTTTCATGGCCTTCTCCTTCCGCGGGGGTTAAACGACATCAAGTTAGTCGGGGTGACTCATCAGATTCCAAAAGGAGCGGCAGGATGACACCTGTAACTCAAAAGGTTTGATAATGACAGTACATTTACCAAAAACTTAAATAAATCTATCAGACAAATAACACAACCTGTAGGAGTGGCCAGATCAACTGATCACTTGATGTACTGGTGAGTTCAATAACACAAAAAGAACTTAAGACCCATGGAAGCCAACAAAATGGGAGGATTACAGCATTCTTTTGGTGTTGAAGAGGAAAAAAACTAAAAACAAAACTCTTTTACAATATTCATCCAAATCCAGATGAGGGAGGGACTTGCCATTATAGATGTGTAAAATCAAGTTTAATGTTTGTGAATACACATTTACCAAAAAGTTGTAAACCACTGAAAATCAGATTAGAATTTGCCAGATAATGATGTAGACACTTTATTCAGACAATGAGGCCTAAAAGTATTTTGACATTGATGAAAAACCTTTACAACTTTCCTCTCTGTACATCATCACAGTTTTTAAGTGAAGTAACTGAAATGTGAAATTTCACCTTAACTCGAAACATTACATTTTCCAAAAACTTAAATAAATCTTTCAGACAGATAATACAAACTGTAGACCTGACCAACCTGAACCTCAAAAAAAGATCTGAACAAGCATGGACACCAACTAAAGGAGAGGGTTACAGTATTCATTTGGTGTTGAAGAGGAAAAAAACCCAAAACTCTTTTACAACATCCATCCAAATCCAGAACACACTGGAGGAGACTTGTCATTATCAATGTCTAACTTCAAGAGACACTTTCATGTATGTATAAATAAACATTTAACAAGATGTTGTAAACCATTGAAGATCAGATTAAAATGTGCCAATAAATATCTGAAAAAAGCCAGCCCAGTTCTGGAATAATATTTAGGAAACCTTGGTCTACATTGACACATGATCAAATGACGTTGAATAACATGCAGAATGATGAAAATGTGGATGTATAACATGCTGAATGCCATAAGAACTGGTGTGACATACAACATGATTTGCTGATATCAGTGGAAATGCATGTATTTTGTTACTGGTCACATAAATAAAAATAGTCTGTATGTTCTCAATAAGCATCAGGTGCAAATGAAAGGGCAGATAAAGATGTTCAGAGTGAAGTCTGTGGGTTAAACCCAATATGAGCATGAATAGGATTACTTACTGTAGAATACTAATACATACAAATATACATGAATACATATACACACAGACTCACCACATCACCTGGATAATTTATTGAAATGTATTCTGTCAAAAAGAATAAATAGATCTAAAATGTACCTGTTACATCAATATTAAATACCTTTCATGGATCGATGTGCAAAAAACGGTTCATTGTATCATCATACCATTTTAGTTGAACAGAATAACCTCTTAAGGTGTTTATGGATTTCTTTCATTTTCAGTCCATATATAATTGGATTGAACAAAGGATGATATAAAATTGTTTGGAAAGTCATTATTAAACGTGCTGTTTTTGGAAGATCAGATTCTATCCGAGCTATAACAACATCATATGAACATAAACTGATGGTGCTAATTAAAACTAGCAGGTGAGGTACACAGGTCTGGGTTGCTTTTTTTCTGACCTCTACAGAACTTCGAAAGGATATTACAAGTATTTTTGAGTATGTAAAAAGAATGTAAATCACTGGACAGAGTATTAGATTTATCAGAGTAACTACACCAAATATAGAGAGAGCTTGTGAAATCTCACAGTGAAGTTTGTAAAGTGAATTATTACAAAAAAGTCCTTGAAAAGTCAAATTACAAAGTTTCATTTCAGCATTAAGGATTGCCAACACAGTAATATGACAAGCAGGTAGAAGCCAGGCTAAAACCAAGAACATACTGATGGCTTTTTTGGTCATTATTGTTGTATAATGCAGAGGTTTACATATAGACACATACCTGTCATAAGCCATGGCTGCCAAGAGTAAAAACTCTGCACAACCTAATGTGTAAAACATAAAAAACTGAGAGACACAGGCTGAATAAGATATGACCTGTTTCTCAGAAATGAAGTCCATCAATAGCTTTGGGTGGACGGTGGTGCTGAAAAGTACATCGTTATTTAACAAAGCAGCAATAAAAATATACATGGGCTCATGGAGGTTTTTGTGAATGCAGATAAGACATATAACAGTAGAATTACTGCAGATTATTAGTACATATACTGTAAATATGATCACAATGTATAAATATCTGTATGCATGCACAGTACCAAATGCATCTATAGTTATATATGTTGTATTCAATTCACTATCCATTGATTATGTAAAGCAAAAAACATGAGCCCATTGGCAATAGTCGACCAAACTGTTCTGCAGAGCCCTATTTACTTACACATACTTCACCACTGAAATCTGAAGAGGGATGTGTGTGTAGAGATTTTGTTAGACTACGCCATCCTCTATGGATCTCATTAAACAGGAAGTGGACTCTGTTCGTGTGTGTGTATGTAATGATGATAAGACTGATATATCGGGCCGATTTTTTATTTTTTTATGGAGAGTGGTACCTCTACTTACGAATGACCCAGCTAAAAATCCAAGTTACGAAAAAACTTTACCTCAATTTTTTGTTTCTGAATATGAAAGAAAATTATATTTCTGAAAGGAAACTGAAACCTCGGAGACATACAGTACTGTATGTACATTACTATACGTACCTACGTAATGTATAGAAATATGTCTCATACGTACTGTACGTAGCGTCCCATTGGCTATGAGGGAGCTATCTATGATGCTTTTCATTACCCTTCCCCCCGCAGAGGCCGCCTCCGGAAACCTTGAAGGCAGTGTGAGAGGAAGTAGAAGTGCGGCTGTTGCAGTGGATTTACAGCTAAGCTAAGAGCTAACCCATCTGACCGCCACTTCCATCAGTCCTGCTCGCCAACGTACACTCATTGGAAAACAAAATGGATACCTGAAACTGGATTTCAACACCAAACATGGTTCATCAGACTGCTGCATCCTCATTCTCACTGAGACGTGGCTGAACTCTTCTATCCCAGACTCCGCCAATAGCCTGGATAAGGTAACACCAGCTAACAACAGCTGGTGTTAGCTTGGACAGGCTAAAACCTAAATGTACATTTTCATTTAACACATATTTTATACATAATTTGTAAATTTTTATAATTTTTAAAGGGTTTGAGGGGTAGTATTGGGGCCCTTGGATTGAATTAGGCCTTTTACATGTAAAATGCAACTCTATTTACAAAAAATTCATGGCACGAAAACACTTCTGGAATGAATTAATTTCGGAAGTAGAGGTACCACTGTATCGGTATCGCCCTTTTTCCTTGGCTGATATGTTCTTTTTCTTCCCTCCCATGACTTACTGACAGGTGAACTACTGGCATTTACTGACATGGTTTCAGACCAAATAGATCCATATCAATGGCATTAACTGCCAAAAAAGATAAAGAGTCAGACAGAGGGTGATATATGACTACTGTAACCCATGATTGATTTTTACTTCCAGGGGAAGACCATCACATATAGAGCAAAACTGCAAATTTTCAGGTTCCAAAAGTGAGCAGTGTCGTTGCTATAGCAATGAGAAGAATTACTCTCCCAATAGGCCAATTTGAAAATGAGGTTTTGGAGTTAAAATATCTTTGTGCCCTCAATGGCCCAACTTAACTGAGATATATCTATGTTTGGAGTAGTTCTGGAAAATCACAAAATTTTGGTGGCCACCTATAGCGGGCGTTTGAATATGCGATTTTGTAGTAGTCGTCATTTGAGGCTGTCCCAGTCTGTGATATGATTCTCTAACAGTGTCCTGTAGCATTCTATATGAAATTGTATTTGGGTATAGTGAGAGCACAGGAATATAGGTGGTGCTGTAACTGGTCAAAAAACAAAAATAAGGGTATTTCCAAGTAATTTGTGATACATTTATGTATTTATAATATGTATTGCCAATTTCAATTAATTAATTATGCATTTAAGGCCCTTTAAAATTATGGAATCATTTATTTAATGTTGTCCCACCTGGTGCTCCATATTCAAATCTGAAAGAACTTGGATTCCCATCACTATTTTAATTATATTTGAGTTGTGTGCGGGAGTTGTGTGTTTTATATTGAGATGGTTTAATTCATTCTCATGTGTCAACACACATACATTCACATATTCTTCTGATAATGATGTAGACACTTTATTCAGACAATGAGGCCTAAAAGTATTTTGACATTGATGAAAAACCTTTACAACGTGCTTCTCTGTACATCATCACAGTTTTTAAGTGAAGTAACTGAAATGTGAAATTTCACCTTAACTTGAAACATTACATTTACCAAAAACCTAAATAAATATTTCAGACAGATAACAGAAACTGTAGACCTGAACAACCTGAACCTCAAAAAAAGACCTGAACAAGCATGGACACCAACTAAAGGAGAGGATTACAGTATTCATTTGGTGTTGAAGAGGGAAAAAAAAAAAAACTCTTTTACAACATCCATCCAAATCCAGAACACACTGGAGGGGACTTGTCATTATCGATGTTTAACATCAAGAGACACTTTCATGTATTTATAAATAAACATTTAACAAGACATTGTAAACCATTGAAGATCAGATTAAAATGTGCCAATAAATATCTGAAAAAAGCCAGCCCAGTTCTGGAATAATATTTAGGAAATCTTGGTCTACATTGACACATGATCAAATGACGTTGAATAACATGCAGAATGATGAAAATGTGGATGTATAACATGCTGAGTGCCATAAGAACTGGTGTGACATACAACAATATTTGTTGATATCAGTGGAAATGCATGTATTTTGTTACTGGTCACATAAATAAAAATAGTCTGTATGTTCTAAATAAGCATCAGGTGCAAATGAAAGAGCAGATAAAGATGTTCAGAGTGAAGTCTGTGGGTTAAACCCATGCTCACTAGAAAAGCAGCCAACCTGTGTCAACATTTCTTTCCAATATGAGCACGAAAAGGATTACTTACTGTAGAATACTAATACATACAAATATTTAGTGAAGTATTTGATGAAGATTCAGACTCACCACATCCCTTGGGTAATTTATTGAAATGTACTCTGCCTAAAAGAATAAACAGGTCTAAAATGTACCTGTTACATCCATATTAAATACCTTTCATAGATCAATGTGCAAAAAAGGTTAATTCTATCATCACATGATTTTAGTTGAACAGAATAACCTCTTAAGGTGTTTATGGATTTCTTTCATTTTTAGTCCATATATAATTGGATTGAACAAAGGATGATATAAAATTGTTTGGAAAGTCATTATTAAACGTGCTGTTTTTGGAAGATCAGATTCTATCCGAGCTATAACAACATCATATGAACATAAACTGATGGTGCTAATTAAAACTAGCAGGTGAGGTACACAGGTCTGGGTTGCTTTTTTACTGACCTCTACAGAACTTCGATAGGATATTACAAGTATTTTTGAGTATGTAAAAAGAATGTAAATCACTGGACAGAGTATTAGATTTATTAGAGTAACTACACCAAATATAAAGAGAAGTTGTGAACTCTCACAGTGAAGTTTGTAAAGTGAATTATTACAAAAAAGTCCTTGAAAAGTCAAATTACAAAGTTTCATTTCAGCATTAAGGATTGCCAACACAGTAATGTGACAAGCAGGTAGAAGCCAGGCTAAAACCAAGAACATACTGATGGCTTTTTTGGTCATTATTGTTGTATAATGCAGAGGTTTACATATAGACACATACCTGTCATAAGCCATGGCTGCCAAGAGTAAAAACTCTGCACAACCTAATGTGTAAAACATAAAAAACTGAGAGACACAGGCTGAATAAGATATGACCTGTTTCTCAGAAATGAAGTCCATCAATAGCTTTGGGTGGATGGTGGTGCTGACAAGAACATCGTTATTTAACAAAGCAGCAATAAAAATATACATGGGCTCATGGAGGTTTTTGTGAATGCAGATAAGACATATAACAGTAGAATTACTGCAGATTATTAGTACATATACTGTAAATATGATCACAATGTATAAATATCTGTATGCATGCACAGTACCAAATGCATCTATAGTTATATATGTTGTATTCAATTCACTATCCATTGATTATGTAAAGCAAAAAACATGAGCCCAGTGGCAATAGTCGACCAAACTGTTCTGCAGAGCCCTATTTACTTACACATACTTCACCACTGAAATTTGAAGAGGGATGTGTGTGTAGAGATTTTGTTAGACCACGCCATCCTCTATGGATCTCATTAAACAGGAAGTGGACTGTTTGTATGTGTGTGTGTGTGTGTGTGTGTGTGTATGTCGTGATAAGACTAATATATCGGGTCGATATTAAATCTTTTTTTTTCATGTACAGTGGTACCTCTACTTATGAAAGACCCAGCTAACAAAAAATCCAAGTTTACGAAAAACCTTTACCTCAACTTTTTGTCTCTGAATACGAAAGAAATTTTGATTTACAAAAGGAAACTGAAACCTCCAAGACATAAATACAGTACTGTATATACATTACTATGGTCAGATACAGCGGAGTTCCCCCCACAGAGGCCGCCTGCAGAGATATCGGATGTGGTGTGAGATGACGTAGAAGTGCGGCTGTTGCGGTGAATTTACAACTAAGCTAAGAGCTAACCCATCTGACTCACTGGAAGACAAACTGGATACCTGAAGCTGGATTTCAACACCAAACATGATTCACCAGACTGCTGCATCCTCATTCTCACTGAGACATGGCTCAACTCTTCTGTCCGGGACACCGCCATTAGCCTGGATGGGGTAACAGCAGCTAACAACAGTTGGTGCTAGCCTGGACAGACTAAAATCTAAACATACAAAATCTGTAAATTTGTATAATTTTTAAAGGGTTTGAGAGGTACCATTGGGGGCCTTGGAATGAATTAGGCCTTTTACATGTAAAATGCAACTCTATTTACAAAAAATTCATGGCACGAAAACACTTCTGGAATGAATTACTTTCGGAAGTAGAGGTACCACTGTATCGGTATCGCCCTTTTTCCTTGGCTGATATGTTCTTTTTCTTTCCTCCCATGATTTACTGACAGGTGAAGTACTGGCATTTACTGACATGGTTTCAGACCAAATAGATCCATATCAATGGCATTAACTGCCAAAAAAGATAAGAGTCAGGCAGAGGGTGATATATGACTACTCATGACTGATTTTTACTTCCAGGGGAAGACCATCACATATAGAGGAAAACTGCAAATTTTCAGGTTCCAAAAGTGAGCAGTGTCGTTGCTATAGCGATGAGAAGAATTACTCTCCCAATAGGCCAATTAGAAAATGAGGTTTTTGAGTTGAAATATCTCTGTGCCCTCAATGGTCCAACTTAACTGAGATATATCTAAGTTTGGAGTAGTTCTGGAAAATCACAAAATTTTGGTGGCTACCAAGCGAGCGCTTGAATATGCGATTTTGTAGTAGTCGTCATTTCAGGCTATCCCAGTCTGCGATATGATTCTCTAACAGTGTCCTGTAGCATTCTATATGAAATTTTATTGGGATAGTGAGAGCACAGGAATATAGGTGGTGCTGTAACTGGTCAAAATACAAAATAAGGGTATTTTGGGGGCATGGCTCTCCATGATCAGATTTGAATGGAACAAGTTGTATTTGGTAGCCCAATATGTCTACCATTAGGACCCAAGAGATGGTGTTGGGATTCAGCTTTTTTAACACCTTTTTCATCATAAATATGAGGGTATGCTATGAACATCCTGTTTACTCAATCTGATACGATTCTGTACATATGTGTGCATATATGTGGGTCCATCGTGTGCAGTGAAATAATGTTTTTTTTTGTGTGTGCATTATTTCCACCTCAACTGGTACCAACTGGATCCTAAAATTTGGTGGAGAGGAAGCAGGCCCAGAAGGATTTTTAACTCTTTACAAAATACAAACAACAAAAAAATCTTGTCTGCTATTTCGAAGTACAAGAATTTTCAGCAAATGTATTGATATGAATCACTACCATCTCAACTCTACCACAGAAAAGTTTGCGATTGGACACTTTGTTCTTTCCGTCAGCCCAATATGTTTTGAAAACATGAAGCGGCATAATGAGCATAAATTTTCCACATGATCATGGGGAAAGTGATAGTAAAAGTTCACCATGATGCAGGATGAAACATGAGCTTTTCTTACTGTTCTGTAAAGATTTTTAGCTCAGCTGACCTAAATCAGTGAGCTGATCAAATAGTTCAATGCATGTGTGGGGGTATGTTTGTATGTGTGTCAGTGTGTCACAACTGTGGTACATTTTGTTGCTGTATGTTGTAAACATGATAAAATATTTTTGAAAACATATTTGATGATATCATGAATATATTCTGTTTCAGGTCGATTACCGTCCATGAATTATGCCCAAGGTTACCTTTCCATTCTCCTTGTTTTCAGGAGAGATACCCTATTGTCCCTCAAACAATAGGCCCCTATATTTTCTGTTTTTGCCCCGGATACTTTGATAAATTTGCCTCTTGTTTTTTCAGCACTAAGGATGGGTGCTCCAGAAGCAGAATATGAGAAGTGTGTTTTCTTTGACACCCTACAGGATTGTTTAAAGCACCAGAAAAGTAAAAAAAAGTGGGACATTTCATGTTTCTGCTCTCAATAATAACCCACCTCACTAATCTAGGGCTTGACAGCAGTCAGAAACAATACACCTCCCTGTTAGAGCAGAAGTTGATTGAAAATCGCACAAGCAACTCTTTCGGATTATGACATAATTTGCGCATTCCATCAATACAAATTTGGGATTTACTGGAAGCCATCAGCTCTTTGCCAACATCCAACGCTGAAATCGAGGCATCAATCCAGTAAGTCCAAAACACTTAATGTTCGACCAGCCTATTTAGAATAGGCCAAGAAAGTTCAGGAGACGTTTGCTGTTGAATTTCCTATCGGGCAGACAATACACACCTCAGGAACATGTCATGCATGGGATCAACAACGCCGAATCGGATATGGAATATGCCATAAGTGATGGATTGGATGCAGACTTTCTCATGAAGTTCCAAATTACATCCCCAGTAAATTAATTGGCTCCATCAACCATGCGTTACTTGGGACAAAAGTACAAACAATACACCTTAGAATTCAAAAGATTCCTTGCAAAAAGATAGCCCCTAGGCAAGGTAGTAAGCTAGCAAAGATCCTCTCGGATTCAGAAGATGATGAAAATGGTTCTGAGTCTGACATGGGTTAAGACATGGACGAGTTACTTCAAGTGGCTTATGAGGCATACACAAGCTGCACGACTGACAAGGTGGGTCTCGCAATCCTCTTTATTATTCCATGTAAGGTACACGTAGGCCTACCTGAAGCAAAAATTTTGCAGAATACTTGAAACTAATGTTGAAATTACTTCTTTCAGGATGTTGATGAAACAATCCCGTCAACTTCCCTAGCAAGTACAGTTCAACCTCAATCATATGCTGTTGTTAAGTGTGGAGAGAAGCACTGTGTCGGTATGGTGTCAGTTGTTGATGGTACTTCCTGCAGAGTAGAGTACATGAAGTCGACTAATACAAGCAGTACCTTTGCTTGTTTACCAAAGATTGTTATTACCAACACCATATTGTATATATATATATATATATATATATATATATATATATATATATATATATATACATTTAAATACATAAATATATATAAATGAAAGAAATATATATATAAAAAATAAATATATATTCTTATTACCAATATTATGCGTATACTTGTTTTTCAATTTATCTCATTGTTCTTTTTC